>NIPM01000171.1:72970-188840 GCA_002738285.1 Holacanthella duospinosa | reverse complement strand
CCCCGCCACAAAATTTGAGGATGAATGGAATACCCATATAAAAAGTAATTTAAGTATTTTTGGTTTTTAAGCATTGGGAAGTACTTTCGAAAGTATTTTCGAATATTAAGTAATTAAACAAACTTTCCCGCCTTTCAATTTTTTAACGGATTGGAATTGGATGAACCATAAAATTAAAATTTTTTGAAGTTTCATGATCAAAATTACATTCAATTCCAATATTTGATCATAATTTTTTCTTGCGCAAGATCACCTTGCTCAAAACAAACTGCAAAATTTTATGTATGATTCCATTAGAAATTTCAAAATTTCGTCAAAAACTTCGTAAGAAATTGCCTGATGGAATTGGAGCATAAAATATATTCACTAGCCGGCGCTCGCGATCCGGCTAGCGCTGCCACGGGCGTCAAACTTTTATCACAATTATGAAGAAAATATTAGTCTGTATTCATTTTTTTGCTTTATTATGACGCTAGTCTGAGATTCTTCGCATTACTCTGTGCAATTTACTCTGTGATAGACCAATTGAGTCAAAAAGTTATATTTAAATTGTTAAAACTAATTCGAAACTGCCATATATTTTTTAGTTTTTCAAATTATTTATTTATTTCAATTTTTATTAAATTTTGAAAAAGAGTATTTAAAAAACAAACATTTTGATCGTGTTGGGTATTGTTCAACTACTACAACTCTTGGGAGCAATACTGAACGTATCAAACTATTTTAAGAGCTAAAACTAAAATATTGAAAAAAAAATTCAAAAAAATAATATTTTTTATGCTTTGTCATCATGTTAGTCTGAAATTCTTCTTATTACTCTGTGTCATGTGCTCTATGATGGACCAATTGAGACAACACTTCGTATTTGAATAGTTAAAATTAATATCAACGTGTAGGCATGCAAACGAGCCGAGTTTTTTGTTAGCTCGGCTCAGCTCGCTAAAATTTGACTCAGCTCGGCTCGCTTGAATTGGGAAATATCAGCTCAGCTTCGCTCATTTCTCAACAAATCTCAAACATTATGAGCAGCTCGCGCGCCAACTCGGGAGTCAAAGTTTAGTTATATTCGATAATTATTTTCTACTTCCCCGTTGTGGTTACAAAAGTGGACTATGGGGAATTTCCAAAGATATTAGAGATTGCCTCATGTCCTACGTGGAAGTTCTATTCACCATTTGGTGAATAGAACTTTTCTAAAAAAACAATCGGTGATGGAAACAAAGTGTGTTGTACGTTTAGCTTTGCTCAGGTGAACTAAATAAAAATGATGAACAGATTAGGCAATAGTTACTGACATTATTTAAATTACTAAAATTCAATAATTTTTTGTACAGACCGAGTCAAAAATGCCTTGACCTGTAACATAGATTCAAGCCAAAGTAATAAAAGTCAATGAGTTGACATTGTCTATGAAACAATTAACTAAATGGCAAAACTAATGACGATATCGTTTCGACGAAGTTAAAAGATTATTTTTCATACTATATAACAGTAAATTTTAGCAATTTACTTAAAAATTTTAACCCGAAAATTTGTCGAGCTAGCTCACGAGTTATTCCCGTTACTCGAGTGAGCCAATGCTCCAGCTCAGCTCGGCTCGTGGCTCGTCCATTTACAAATGAGTTGAATTATCTCAGCTCAACTCGGCTCAAACTCGACTCGCTCGTTTAGCTCGCGAGCTGGCTCGGCTCGTTTGCAAGGTGTCATATTTTTCAGTTTTTCGAAATTTTGCGGTTTGCTCTAATGTGGACCAATTGAGACAAAAATTCTCATTTGAATAGTTAAAATTAATACCAAGGTGTCATATTTTTTAGTTTTTCAAAATTTTGCGTTTTCGATTTTTAATAAATTTTCAACAAACTTTTCTTATCATATAAACACTCAAAGTAACGCAATACCAATGTTTAAAAGGAAAAAAAACAATTTTTTTCATGAAAATAAGTTTGATTGTTCCTCGAAATGTTATTTTTGCGTTCAGTTATTACTTACAAAAGCATTAAGTGTCGAACAAGACGCTACATGGTCCAAGTGTTCATATGACAAAAAAGAACTTTTTGTTTAATTTAAAAAAAATACAAAGACAAAATTTCAAAAACTTAAAATTAACAAACTATGGCATTAATTTTAAATATTAAAATACAAATTTTTGGCTTAATTGGTCTATCACAGAACAAATGGAGCAGAGGATGCAAAGAATCTCAGACTAACGTGATGATAAAGCATAAAAAATATTAATTTTTTGAAAACAAATTTTTTTTTAAATATTTTTGTTTTTGTTTCAAGAGTAGTAGGAGTCGAACAATACCTAACATGATCAAAAAAAATTTTTTTTTTGAAAAAATCCTCTTTTCAAAATTTAATACAAATCCAAAAATCAAAATTTTGAAAAACTAAGAAATATATTGCTCCTGGGGAAGGCGATTAGGTATGCTCGTACAAAATTTTATCGGAATCGGTCAATAAATGAAAAAGTTGACGAAGGTTTTTGAAACCTATTTTTCTAATTTCAAACCCTGGCTTGCTCCTCTTCATTTTGGAATTTTTTAAATTATATTTTCTGACTCCACATATGCCCTTTAGGTAATGTGAATTGTCAAAATTTGAAGTCCAAAAAATGTCGACCCAAAATTTTTTTCAGTCGACAAACCGACACACAGAGGTAACGTTTCATGGAAATGACTTTAGGGGGTCGTAAACAATTGTGGAAGGGGGCGGTTGTCTGTCGGAAGGTTAATAGAATGAAAAGAGTAAATCATAAATACTTAACCTTAGACAAAAAAAAATCACACACAACCGTCGGAATCCAACCCAGTACCGCCACTTAGATAGCCTCGCTGCTAACCAAACAACATATTTAACTGAACACTAGACACAACTAGCTTTAAACGGGATTTAAATCTATGGTAGACGATTTATAATCTATGATACGTACCATGGATTTAAATACATTGTTGGCTATTTATAATCTGTGGTGATGACGTCGTACCATAGATTATAATCCCAAACCATGTATTATAATATATGGTATTTCTGCGCAATTGCGCTAGTGACCCAGTGACCCCTGACCTCCGGGAAATGTTTTAAATGAAACTTTGAGCATTTATCTTCAATTTGGTCTTTGCAGAATTAAAATAAACTCTTCCGTTCTCGAGATGTTCGAGTTTAAAAATAAATCCTCTTTTCTCCATAAGAAACAATGTATCAGACGTGCCTCGTTGTCAAACTATTCCGCGTATATATCGGTCTACGTGAAAATAAGGAATTCATTTTCATTTAATGCTATTAGTGATAAAATTATTTAGAGAATTATCGACTTAGTACCAATTTGTGCCACGAAAAAATTTACTGGTTTACCTGATAAAGTTTTTCAATGAGTGTGTTAACTTATTCTTGAATACATCATATGAGTGATGTGTTGTAGCTAATACGAATCAATCGTACGAAGCAATCCTTGATAAAGGTGCAATGAGAAATCTTAAAGGCATAATCAATATTTTTATTTCAATGACGAATTCAAGCTCGATGTAGACGTTACTCTATCCTAACTCTCCCGTGCGCCGTCGCGAAGTTGGTTGACTATCAACTTTGTTTAAGTTAGAGAAAGGGACAGAGGAAGTGAGGCGTTATAACAACCGTGGATTGATTCTCTAAAGTGAAATATCACTCGACGCATCACTCGAGCAACCTTAGAGTTACAGTGACGTTGGGTATAAATTGAAATTTTTAACATCCTCAGAAGAATCATCCGGAGGAAGGACACGTTGGAGTTAGGTGAACAACGGGCGTCAGTTAACTCATTTGCAAATAGTATCATCACTTAACAAATTGGTACTAAGTCGATAATTCTCTAAATAATTTTATCACTAATAACATTAAATGAAAATGAATTCCTTATTTTCACGTAGACCGATATATACGCGGTTATCAAACTGTTGCTCCGTGCTCTGATACATTGTTTCTTATGGAGAAAAGAGGATTTATTTTTAAACTCGAATATCTCGAGAACGGAAGGGTTTATTTTAATTCTGCAAAGACCAAATTGAAGATAAATGCTCAAAGTTTCATTTAAAACATTTCCCGGAGGTCAGGGGTCACTGGGTCACTAGCGCAATTGCGCAGAAATACCATATATTATAATACATGGTTTGGGATTATAATCTATGGTACGACGTCATCACCATAGATTATAAATAGCCAACAATGTATTTAAATCCATGGTACGTATCCTAGATTATAAATCGTCTACCATAGATTTAAATCCCGTTTAAGGCTAGTTGGCTAGAATAGACTTATTTTAATCATACATATTATATAAGGAGAGGGCAAACAAACTCACAGAGGTAAAGTTTTATGTGTATGATTTGTAATTATTTTCGAAATTGACATTTCTGGTAGTAAAGAACCTGTTTGTCTGATATTTTTATGCATATAATTAATGAATTATATCTATCACACATATCGAAACTTGGCGTAAATTTTTTTCATTTTTTCGTTGTTTTAAGGACAAATAATCCTGAAAGTAGTTCCCAATTTACTAATTTTTCTGGTCTTTGTTCACTCCTTCACAAAAAAATTCTGTTTTTTATTACAAAATTAGTAGAATTTCGAATGTTATTTGCAAACCTGGTTAATTGCAGTGTTGAAAATTTTGGGAAATTCGGTTATTTTTTTTTAACTCTGGCTCTAGCTCAGGCTCAGGCTCTGGCTCGAGCTGGCTCACAAAAATTTCTGAGCCAGAGCCAGTGCATGGCTCTGGCTCATATAGTAATTTTGAGCCAGAGCCATGGCTCATGAGCCAGCTCAACGAAACTTGTGAGCCATGGATCAATGGCTCAACTTTTCTCTTAAATTTTTCCACTTTTCCTCTAATTTTTCATTTTTTTTCTTCCAAATCATTACTTTTTTTTTAATTTTCGGAATTTTTAGTCACTGAAAGTTATTTTGCCTTTAGCCAGTTCATAATTATGATTTGTATTGGCTTATTCTCACTAGGTAATTCTCACTTTTAGCAAAATGTGCATATTAACGGAAAAAAAAAATTTTTTTTGTTGAGCCATGAGCCATGGCTCTGGCTGATGAGCCAGCTCAACAAAAGTGCGGTGCCAGAGCCATGGCTCATGAGCTGGCTCACCGCTCGGGTGAGCCATGAGCCATGGTTCATTGAGCCAGTGGCTCTGGCTCACGCCAAAAGCTGAGCTATGCGGAACACTAAACTACAGCCTTAACAATTACAATAAATTTTGGAAACAATGCTAAGCGAATACTAACGTAAGTATCTTCTAGCTTGATCTGCCAAGAGCTAACCAAACTCAAAATATCACTTCTTACTTTATTCAAAATCAACTATCTAAATGCATATGTATCTACTTATCACAAAATTCACCACTCCAAACACCTATAAGTGCTCATCTTAAATTTTCTAACTTTTAAAATTTTATATTTTAACTTAAATTTGTCATCGTAGCTTTTAAAGCCACTTAAATTAAATGTAATCATAACTTAACCAAATTCTTAAGTATTTAATGTTCTAAATAGACGGAAATGTAATAATAACCTACCTTACTAAAAAGATTTAGTCGAAAATATCTAGATGATCAACTGCTTATAAAAATAACTTCAAATGGAACGGTAAGTGGAATATATTGTTTGTTTAAAATAATTACTTCAAAATAATGTGTCAAACAGTTTCTGAACTGAAAAATATCCACAGAATGAGGTGATCAACTAGCCCATAAAACCCTTATATATTCTCATTAGACACAAATGGCATAAAATATATCCATGTATGGGTAAACTGGTTGATTGGAGGGTTTTAAAATGTTACGTGTATTGAAGTATAACTTGTTGAATGAAATGCTTAGGGTAACCTTGTCCTGTCTCTCACTTCAGTAAACCTGTTGCTGGAAGAATCCTATGTGTCTGTCAATCAGTATTTCTAAAGACTTCGGGTGTTACAGTTGGAGGTAGAGGCAACCCTGTTACGAGTTACGAAACATTTCATTGTTAACTGCATCTTTATTGATTTGACGACTGACATCGAAAGGAAGTACATTTATTATTTTTGTCAATTAACATAATAGGAGTTCCCTTTTATCAAGAACCATCCACCACGAGAAATTCTCGTCAGTTCAACAAACAACATATTGTTTCAAAGTACCTTTTTTCATTTTCGAAGTTTTGCATTGAGTAATACACTGGTAGGTCATGGATACTTCCTTTGACTCTGAGGAACTTTCAGCAAGATTCAAATGGCCAGAATATCTTGTTTTTGGGGCAATGTTGGCTATTTCGGCTGGAATTGGTGTCTTTTACGGCTGCTTCGGTCGTAAACAGAAAACAACATCAGAATTTCTCATGGCCAATAGGAGTATGGGTATTTTTCCGATGAGTATGTCTCTCATTGCTAGGTGAGTAAATTTTTAATTTACATTCATTTTCTGCTTACAGACACGGTACAAGATTTATTTCAACAATGCAATTCTTACTGTGGTATGATTTTGCTGATGTCATTTAGCTTTAGGCTTTTGATAAGATAAAAAATTTGAAAAAGTGAGTCAGGGTAAACTATATGTTTTGCTTAAAATGTGGAGTGCTGAGGGTTTGATGTATTTTGCCGTTTGGTTTTTAGAAAGTGAAATGAATATATGTAGTTCAGGGCCTGAATTCAGAGCGGCGGTTAGGATTTGGTTACGTCTTAACCAAGTGGTTAAATCCTTAACCGTATTCGCTGGTTCAGTTAGCTGATGGTTAGTATTCCGGTTCCGTAACCAATCTAACCACCTGCTAACCACGGTTAAGTGATGGTTATACGCACTAACTCATCAGTATTTGGGTTGTGTCTATTCACACAGAATAGGAGGAGCAGAGATAACCCAAAAATTCTATCGCACCTCAGAGACACCGATAAGTCGTGGTTAAATCTGAAATTTTCGTGAGTTTTTCAAGAACTTATTCCAATTTAAGACATGTTCTCTATACTATGTAATAATTAATTGTGAAATGCTGTGTCAAAGCCAATATTACAATATTGTGTCAACGCCAGCAATAATAGTATAAAGTACAGCTCATCCTTCCTCTGATGTCAATCTTCTCTACCACCGTCGCTTTACTAAGACAGTGGCAGATAGTATTAACATCAAAGGTATAATAGGCATGTACTCATCCTACATCAGATGTAGGATGATGTCTATCATCAATGTTTCAATCTATCTCTATAGTCTATCCCTATCAATGTTTCAGGGAAGTGATAGGGGTAGAGAGGGTTGACATCAGAGGTAGGATGAGTACATGCCCATTATACCTATGATGTCACTCCTCTCTACCACTAAGTAAAATGACAGTAGTCGAGAGGTTACATCCGAGGTAGGATGAGTACATGCCCATTATACCTATGATGTCACTCCTCTCTACCACTAAGTAAAATGACAGTAGTCGAGAGGTTACATCCGAGGTAGGATGAGTACATGCCCATTATACCTATGATGTCACTCCTCTCTACCACTAAGTAAAATGACAGTAGTCGAGAGGTTACATCCGAGGTAGGATGAGTACATACTCATCCTAAATCTTATCTCAACACTCACCACCACTGTCTCAGCAATGTGAAAGAGGTAGTTAGTTGACATCAGAGGTAGGATGATTACATACTAATTATATCTCTGATGTCAATTTTCTCTACCATTGTCTCAAAAAGTGACAATGGTAGAGAGAGTACGCATCAGGGTTAGAATAAGTACAGGCTCATTTTACCTCTGATGTCGACCCTCTCAAACCACAGTCTCAGTAAAGTGACGGTGATAGAGAGGGTTCATGTCAGAGTTAGGATGAGCATGTACTCATCTTGCTCATGCTGTCAACCCTCTCTACGGTGACATCATAGCTCATTCTAAATCTAACATGGCCCCTCTCTACCACTCACTTAAGCTGGTTAGCTAACCGTCAGTTAAAAGGCGGTCAGGAGAGAATTCGTCTCCAGGAAGTCAATCTGAAAAAATTGTCTTATTACACCAAATAGCTTACATGAATAGTTTTCGCACCAAAAGGCAATAAAGTTGGTATTAGTATTGTATCTGACCTTCGTGACAATTTACATGAAAAGTGGGAAACCGGTGCAATTCGGACTGTTTAAATGAGGGCCAAGTTGATTAATGTATATAAGTTTTCACACTAGGTGGCATAAAATTATTAACACAATGGATACCCACCGTTGAATTCGATTGCCAAGAAACTTGCCAACATATGTGGTACGCCATCCTAAACAATGTTTAAATTTGGCATAAATCTATTATGTATAATCTCTACGGTAGGCTCTTTTATACACTTGTACTTGCCATTCGGAACTTATATGTAGAATCGAGTTTTCTTGCGTTAAAATTCTGGTCGGCTTGGCAAAAGTCAGCCATCCATCAAGATTCATGTGAATCGAACCGAGAGAATGTACTAGTAATGTTAATATTCGGCATAATATTATGCGGAATGTGTGCATATATCCGACTTGGTCCTTGTTTAAAAAGTTGAAAAAGTTGAACTTTTTTGAGTTAAAACTCTTAAGGTAAAAGAGACGAGAAAGAGCGAGAGAGAAAGTACATCACTAAATGTTTTCTCTCAGAGCATTCTCGCGTTGTGTCACTCAAGTAACGCTTGAGAGATACTTAGATGAAATCTAAATTGAATAATCTATCCGTCCTCTAAAGTATTACTCAAGAGACGGATAAGTAAAGGTGACCACTAAACCGGGCGTAACTTGTATAAAAAAGCGGGGAATTGTGAGGGGGCTGCATGCTCTGGAATAATTAATAAAATTAACAAATGATGATACACTAAAAATTTAAAAACTTCTGAAATTTTAAACCTAATTTTAAAATTAAATTCATAATAATTGATAAACTTTTTGACTTAGGTCACTGGTGTCTTCCGGTTACAAACCAAACGTTTTGGCTGAAATTAAAAACTAGTGCTTAATGTGTATTAATATAATGAAAAATGAAAATTTTAATTAGGACGGATTTGTGGTCTCTCTATCTTTTCTTTGTCGTATCTCGTGTCGTCATCATGACATATCACGTCTTTCACAAGGCATTTAGAGTTTGTTGAAGCATAATGCAAAGAAATTTTCTTTGGCACTTCATTGAGAGGAACTTTGCATTATCTCTAAACTGAAAATTTAACTTAAAAATTTTAAATCACCTACCCGTCACTTATTAAAAAATTGAAAAAGTTTAACTTTTCTGAGTTAAGATAAAAGAGACGAGAAAGAGTGTCTCTGAAGCAACGCTTGAAAGATGATTAGACGAACTCTAAATTGATTAATGTATCCGTCCTGTAGATGATTACTCAAGAGACGCATAAGTGAAAGTGACCACTAAACCGGAGGTTTGATCCAGTTTCCTATGACCTTGGGTCACTGGTGACCACCAATTTTCAAATTTTTGTTATTAATATATATTAAGCACTAATTTTTAATTTCAGCCAATGTTATAGTTTGGAATCGGAGGCACCAGTGACGCAGGACATCAGTGACTCACGACATAGGAAAATCCATTAAATTTATTAATATTTCTATTTGTCACCATATTATATACATCAAGCACTGTTTTCATTTCAGCCAAAACCATATGTTTTGGATTCGGAGGTCACCAGTGACGCAGGTTATAGGAAAATCAGTTTAATTAATCAAAAATTTTATTTTTCATCATTTAAATATACATTAAGCATTAGTTTTTAATTTCAGCCAAAACGGTAATAATTTTAAATCGAAGGTCACCAGTGAGCCAGGTCATACGAAAATCAATTAAATTAAAATTTTCATTTCTCATTATACTAATATATATTAAGCACTAGTTTTTAATTTTAGCCATACCGGTTATAGTCTGAAATCGGAGGTCACTATTGACCTAGGTCAACAAAATCTATATATCAATTAAGAATTTAATTTATAAAGTAGAAAGATTTTAAAATTTAAATATTTCAAAAGTTTTTTTCATTTTTAATGAATCATCATGTGTTAATTTTATTAATTATTTTCAAACAAGGAGCCCCTCATATTTTCCTCTTTTTTTTATACAAGTATGCAGTCAGTTTATTCCTTATTTATGGGAGTTTTCGATGGCTAGACGAACCGTGAGCGTAATGATAGATGTTGTACAACCTACTGAACTACATCTATTCTTGCAGATTTAAAAAAATAATAGGCAAAATACAGAACCAATGGTACCTTATCTATTGAAAAAAAAATATTGTCAGAATTGAAGTTTTACTAGCTATATTATATACTATCTTTTTCCTTATGCGGATGCGGACATAAAAGTTCTAGAAATTTAATCTTAATATCAGGAATTACAATTGCAACAATGGAGTATAAAAACTGATTTCAATTTGATTACCGTGATATATTCATAAAAGTTGAATAAAATTGCCATAAAATAACTCAACTGAAAGGTGGGACTTTTTATTTCATATTCTTCGACTTGCATTCACTTATTACAGACAAAATTTCCTGTAAAATTGGATTGGCATGAAAAATTATAGCACAATCAGTAATGGGTTTGGCTTTTCCGTTTGATGTTTCTATTTAGTATTCATGGGTCAGGGTAACCCAATGTCTGATAAGCAAATTGAGGTCAAAATGTTGTTAAAAAGTAATTAAGATTAGCACTTGGGTGATAACAAGAAGATAAAATTATTTATTATTGTATAACAATATTTTGCAGTACGTTGGTAAACTTCAAAGAATTAATTTTAAATTTTAAGCGTTTAAGTCCAATAAATATACAACTTAATTTCTAGCCTAAACTTATTCAGGAAAAATACAAAATAGGCTGTAGATGAGACCATTTAGCTTCACCATAAAAGTATGAAAAAGTTTATATGCCGTAAATATTCTAATTATCGCCACCCTCCAATTGCCGCCGCACCTCTAATAAACGCCGCAGGCTTTTCTCTTAATTTAAAATAAACACCGCCCTCTAATTGCCGCCGCGGCTATAAATAAAGGAATATGCACGAGGTGTAGATGGATCTTAGTCCGCGAGTTTTTAAAATTAGTTTTAGAACTACCCCATTTATGTCCCTCCAGAAGATACCAAATTTTATTTAAATTTTATTTAAGTCTCATTTTATTTCAAAAATGATGACTCATTCTTGAGTTGTAAGACACCTCTAAAATTTTTCCTTCTATAGGCCATTATTCCAACCGAGATTGTAAACTTTCAACTTTGAAAAACATTCTTTTAACCCTGAAAATCTCAAGTTGGAATAAGTTTGGCCCACTGTTTTTAATTCACCTAGGAAAGTTAGTAAAATATCTCACTCACTATCGACCCCAAGTCGATTCCACAAGTTTGAACTAAATTTGGCATCGGAAAAGTGTCAGCGCTGATGGGTTTCAGTGTTTGAACTTAGAATATATAAAAAACGATTCGGCAACATTTTTGAATTCTCTTCCGCTGTCATTTTTTTACTACCTAAACTCTGGACCGAAATTGGTCCAAGCAATTTTATGGCTTCCCAACTCTGGACTAAAATCGCGTACAATGTTGCCACTTGTATAACATATCACTCCTAGAGAAATTAATGAAGTAGTAGTTTTTATTTTTACAACACTCCCTACTGTACATAGCCCTCGATACTTTCCACAAACTTTCCTGGTGCAAACAGCCAACACTACTTCTAACAACCATTCCTTTTTTCCACAGCCCTCCCTACAACACACTGCGCACAGCCTTCCCTACTGCCCACAGTCCTCCCTACTATTCTCAGCCTTCTTCAGAAACAGATTATACTTATGAATATTAATTATGGTTCGTTTAGCAATAAACTTTAAAATTAATTACTGTAAAACATCTCTTCTGACTCAACTATGTTAATAAGCGCCGCTCTCTAATTGCCGCCGCAACAAAAAATTGCTAGTTTGAATGACCGCCGCGGCGTTAATTAGAATACTTACGATATATTAGTGTTATTAGTAGTCTATAACAAATATTGATAATTTTAAATATTTTTATAGTATAAAACATTTAATACCGAATAAAGAAGTTTTGAAAAAGTTATTAAAAAAATTCCCTTATAATTTGATTAATTTTGGTGGAAATTAGGTCATATGTAAACTTCCTCTTATTATTTTGAAATTTTACTCAATATGTAAATAAGGTTGTTTACACAGCTTCATGTCAGCAATTACGCTGTTGGGAACCCCGGTGGAAATGTACCGCTACGGGACACAGTACTGGGTCGTTGGTATCTCATATTTTATCGTGATGGCCTCCGCGTCCGCTCTCTACCTACCAGTGTACTTCAACCTACAGGTCACTTCAGTCTATGAAGTAAGCTAAACTTGATTTTCATCATTGCAATTACCTTTGTATCATAAATAATAATTTTTATCCCTTCGTGCAGAAGATCCATCTCGTCAAGCAACTCGTTCGTTTTATAAAAGCAGTATTACGTATAACCTGTCAAACGTTAACGCCATTTATATGTCAAGAACTTGTGTAATTATTTGACTAAACACGCACAAAAAATTAAAATTATCAGAGAATTAGAAACATTTCACAAGAGAAATTGTAAGATAAATGAGACAATTAAACTGCGCCCGTACGAGAATACGGATAGGAATAGGACTAAATGAATAGTAAATTTAGCTAAAAAAAAAGAGGGAAATGAGTATGAAGAGAAATCTAAAAGTAAATAATGAGTGCATTGAAGGAATGGAATGAAAGGGGAAAAAGATAAACACGAAGAATTGAATTTAAGATAGATACGATTCAGCTTTTCAGATACATTGGTTCGTCGTCCATATTGTAGGTACACAGAAGTATTTAAATGAAATAAAATACTTTCTCCATTCAAAGTTCAAAAATACCAATGAGACTGAAAGTTTAGAGGTATACCCCGGCAGAACATTGCGAGTCCGAAATTTTTTTTTATTAATTTGTCACTTAAATCCTCTAAAAGCGTAATCTACAGGAGCCAATAAATTAAAAACCATCATTGCAATAATGCATTCGAAGTATTATCTGATCATGTTCTTCAATGCATATTATTTCTGCAGTTAATTGAACGTGGAAACGAGTGAATTGGTCTTTAAACCAGGGTTCCTGATTTTTTTGAGTTTTTTATACAAACCAAAAAAACCTGGTTTATTGGTTTAAATCGGGGTTTATTCGGTTTAAAATATGGTTTTTATTAAAAAAAATTTTTTTTTCTAAATTTTATTTTGGTCAAATCAAATTTCATAACAACCAAGAAATATATAAATTTTTATTTAATATGATATACTGGTAGAAAAATAGTTACTCTAAGCAACTGTATGCTTAAAAATTTTGAATTTTGAAATAAAAATATTGAAATTTTAGCTTTTCCTTGTAAATGAGACACATTTCCCTATTGTGTTGTTTGGGTTGAGTAGTATTCTAGGGGTACTGTTTTGGACTTGTGTCATTGCATGAGCTAGACTAACAACTTAGCACTGGTACAAGAACAATTTCTGGTGACTTTTCATACATTAAGTACTTTGGTTAGGCTTGGATTCAGACAGCCGGCATCTTTGTGACTAGAATTCTGGACATTTGGCATAATTTAAAAAAAGCCGATAAGGTTCTCTAAAAAAGATTATGATAAATTTCAAAAACTTATCACAGTTTCATGTAAAGTAAGTACATTATGTATAGTTGTACAACCATGTAACAAATTCCTAAAAAGTTTAGTCTAAAAGTACATCTAAAACTAGTTGGGTTCGAGGAAGCAAAAGTATCAAAAGCTAATCTGCGGGATTCCCAGATGAAGTCTCTAACCTTCCTTGCCTTTGGTCTTTCATTAAGTACCAGCCTTACGTCAATTAACTCTTAAAGAAACATGCGATAGGATTTGAATCTTATCTTTTTTTTTGCATTCACGATTGCATTGTCCGTGGAATATCTCCAAATATGAGCTTTAGTGACTTTGTGCAGAATTGTTTTCTCTACCACAATTTGTTCATGAAGTAAGGTTCATAGCTTAGGGCTAAGATTACGTCAAATAAAAAAAAACAATTTAAACATACAAAAATATTACTAATGAGAGAAGATAAAACATTATTAGACACAGTTGTCAGTTTTTAAGTAACTTCAACCAAATGAAGTCGATTATCCCTTAAAAGAAGGAGCCAGGAATTGTAACCAATAGCAATAAAGAAATGGCTTCATGAAGTAGTGATGACTATTATTATTTTAAAATTCATTGACTATCACCCCGAGTTTTTAAATTCTACACAGGCTGTGTACAACGTTATGTAGAAACTTTTATGTCTATTTATGGCCCTATAGTGTGTAGAATTCATTCGACAAACCTGGCGAATATTTTCTGTATAAAACATTAGCCAGGAATTGGAAAATGAAAAAAAAAAATTCTTCACTTTTCTAAACTCAATAACATCTACCAGCTTCGAACCCACCACCACTCGATAGAACTCACTTACCTTAACACTTACACCACACTTCCTATGACTGAGCCCAGATAGTAAAATACCGATTGTAAAATACCAGACCTCCGCATACAGCTCAATTGAACAAATTTACTGATTCGTTTACTAAATTTACAATTTATCTTAAACAANCTCCGCATACAGCTCAATTGAACAAATTTACTGATTCGTTTACTAAATTTACAATTTATCTTAAACAATGTTATTATACAGAAGAATTAATTTTTGTGGGTGATTTCAATTTTGACATTACAGAGAAATTCAAAGATTATTTTAATATTCTAAATGTTATGAGAGAGATAGGGTTAAAACAAGTTATTTCGGAGCCTACTAGAGTAACAGCTTCGTCTTCGACGATTATTGATCACTTGTATGCCCCTGATACAAATAGATATAGAGAATTTGGTACTGTGAATTGTACTTTCTCAGATCATAAATTCATATATGTTCTTAGGAATGATAGTCGTCATGTAAGGTCGCAAGGGATCAAAATCGAAACTAGAGTGTGGAAGAAAGTGGATTGGAAGGAGATATCAAAGGAACTTGATGCGATAGATTGGTCAAATATTCATAATGACTGTATTAACACTTGTCTAGATAGTATTAATTCTAAAATATTACAAGTTGTTAATATGCATGCTCCAATAAGAAGGTTCGTTGTGAAAGGTAAACAAAGTCCTTGGATCACTGATGAGATCTTAGCACTTCGTAAATTAAGGAAAAAAAACTATAAAATTTTTCTTAAATCAAAGACTCCAGAGTCACTAAAAAATTTTAAAATAAGTAAAAATAAGGTAACCAATGCTATTTTTAAAGCAAAAAAATC
Organism: Holacanthella duospinosa; assembly: GCA_002738285.1. Taxonomy (NCBI): domain Eukaryota; kingdom Metazoa; phylum Arthropoda; class Collembola; order Poduromorpha; family Neanuridae; genus Holacanthella; species Holacanthella duospinosa. The sequence goes on along the minus strand of NIPM01000171.1, from coordinate 173,556 downwards.
TTATTTTAGGTCAAATTTTGAAGCTAATCGTAGTAACACAAAAGGTTTATGGAACACTGTTAATCAGTTAACTAATTATCGCACAAAACCTATCACTTGTTTTCTTTCAATGGTCAATGATGAGGGAGAAGTGTTGGAAAATTTTGATGATATTGTTGATGCTTTCGTGAAAACATTCACTTTCAGCAATAATATAAATGTTGAGCCATTTTCAGATTCTAACGAAATTCATAATATAAATAAAACTATTTCTGATAAAATGATTTATGATGCTATCTCATTGACTAAGCCTAAAACAGCATTTTGTTTTAATGAGATTCCTCCTATTTTCATTAAGAAAATGGCACCTCATTTATTAGTTCCACTAAAAAAGCTTTTCGGATTAATTTTCGAAAAAAATACTTTTCCCACAGTTTGGAAAACTGGATTAGTTATTCCTTTATATAAAAAAAAAGGTAAAATTAGTAATATTTCGAGTTACCGTCCTATTACCAGTACTCCTTTCATAAGCAAAGTGTTTGAAAGGATTATCAAGTTGAAACTTTCTATTTTCCTTGAATCAAATAATCTATTGATTACAAATCAACATGGTTTTCGGAGAGGCAGATCCTGTGATACTGCCCTAAAATCTTTAACTACTTTTATTTTTTCAAATATAGACAATCCAAAAGGTAAAGTTCCGGTTGTTTTTGTTGATTTTAAAAGAGCATTTGACTCAGTAAATCATGAGTTACTTTTTTTAAGTTTGGCTCATGATCTAGAAATTGACTCAAATATTGTTAAATTGTTAAGAAGTTATTTGTGTGACAGGAACATCAAAATAAGATTTAATGATAAGACGTCAAAGTCGTTTAAGGTTCATAATGGTGTACCACAGGGTTCCATTCTTGGTCCTTTACTATTCTCTTTGTTTATCAATAATTTAAATAAGATCTTCAACTCAGAAGATATTCAATTTATATTATACGCGGATGATCTAGCCATCTTTACTTTTAATAAAGATCTTTCCAAAAGTATGGAAATTATTACAAATGCTCTTTACAATCTTGATAATTGGTGCTTGAAAACAGGGATGCACATGAATTATGACAAAACTGAATTTATGCTATTTAGTAAATCGCATGATAATTCAACATCCATTGATATTTCAGAAATTAAATTTAATAATAAATGGATTAGAAGGACAAATTCATTTAAATATTTGGGAGTGTTATTAGATCCAGCTCTTGATTTTGATTTACACTTTGCTAATATCAGTAAAAAGGTTTCAGTTTCTTGCGCAAAACTGAATAGGTTAAAACGGTCCTTTAATAAACAAATTTTTGTTATTCTATTAAATGCTTTTGTCTTTTCACATATAGATTTTTGTATTGCGGTATGGGCTGTTCAGTCTATCAATAAATTAAAATTCATTCAGAATAAAATCAATAGACTTTTAATAGCTTTCTTTTTCCCTACCCTTTCAAAATCTAGGAAGAAGATATTTGGTTCGCGCATCATCTTTAACTCATCTCTTAACCGTGAAAATTTACTGGATATAAATGAGTCGGTACTGTTTGATATTTATGAAAGTTGCAATATGCACTCTGTTACAGAAAGATCTCAATTTTACACTTTGATCCAAACCTATAAATTATTGAATTTTCAAGACTACATTGAAAATCTATCGGATCATTTAATTCCGAAGGTTTCTACTAGAGCTACTATATCGGAGGGATCTCTTAAACCTTTGGTACACAAATCAGAAACTTTTAAGAGGTCATTTGTTTATAGAGCAATTCACATATGGAACTCTTTTGTAATTCATAATAGAGGTTTACCATCATCCTTTAACCTATTTAAAGAGAAAGCGGCAAAATATGTTATGATCGATCGAATGAATCAATACCACTATAATTGACTGATTGACTTTGGAATTTTGAGTTTCTGTGAGATTTGATACAAAACTAAAATGTATTGTAGTTAGTTTATTTTTAACTGCAATATTCACTTCCTGTATTACTATCTATGAGGAAGTAAGTACTATGTAATTTACACTTAAGTTGATAATTAATATCTGTTTCAACTCTAAAGTCATGTATGACTATAAACAAAACTAAAACTAATACTAATTTTTAACTCTTTAGATTTAGTCCCGTATGGGGGTGTCTAAGTATATTAACATTTTTGTATCTAAAATGATTCTTTTGACACCTAAATAAATTACATTCAATTCAATTTAATTCAATTCAATTGTTATTTCTCATACAAAAGTAACTTGACGAATCGGAAAATATTGTAGATTTGACGCCGTTGTTGATTTAGTTAATTGATACCTCAAGCGATCAGAAACTTTGAGTATATTACGAACAAGATATTCAATATTACTATACTATGGAAATTTTTTTTCTAATAAACACTAAAATTCTATCTTAAATTCTTACCAAAATTGGCAAAAATCTAGCTAAAGATAACAAAAAATTGAAAAACAATGTTGAGGCCATAAATCATTTTCGATTAAAAAAATACTCAAAATCTTCATAAAAGAATAAAGAGTCTTGACAAAAATAAAAATCTTGCTAAAAATTAACAAAAAAAAATTTTTTTTTACTGTTTATAAAATTCAAAAAATAAACTATTTTATATTTCAATGATTATAGAACTAAAGTCGGTATAATAGAAATTACTAACATATGCAGAATTTGAAATTAGCTCTAGCTTTTAATAGCATTTGAAAAATATTTTAAGAAATAATGTTAAAAAAAAATGTTAAAAAAATTCTGCGAAATTTTTTCGCAAAACTTTTTTTATTTCTAAAAACTTGAAAATCTTCTGAAATTGTTTCCTTAATCGTCATGATATTCCGCTAATCTGATGATAAATAAGACCCGAGAGATGCATGTTGGTTAGCAAGATTTAAGAAAGAATCCGTAGTATAATTATTTCTGGTCAAGTTCAATCTTACGAAAAGAGTTGCAAACTTATGCCAATAGCGACAATACTGGTTAATTTTTTTTACAATTTAGTTAATGTACTGTTTCTCCAGATAATGATTGGAGAAAGTAACAAACAATATAATGCCATATGCGGAGATTTTCTTTGAATTTGTCTAATTTGTTCTGCATAAAAAATCATTCACAGTTCCTGTAGAATTGATTCTGGCAGGTTGGCTCAGTATAATATTTTATGCATAGAGTTTGCTGAATTTTCTCTAGCGGTTTCTCTTAGACAGGATTTGTGCGTAATCAATAGTACACGATCAGTTCAATAGAAATGTCTATGTATGGCCTATGTAGAATGAGAGAGAATCATTTCGTCAGGAATCATTTTAGACAGGAGTCCAAGTTAACTTCTTGCCCAAATGAATACTGAAAACCTCATTGTTCGTTTAATACGTTTTTCTGACACTTGTTTGTTTATCGATTTCAGTACCTTGAACTTCGCTTTCACAAATCCGTACGGCTTCTGGGGTCTGCTGCATTTATGACACAAATGGTACAAATGGTTTCGATTGCTATTACGTTTATTGTCTTTTGAATGGTTTATTTTATTCTCTCTAGTGTATATACATGGCCATTGTGGTCTACGCACCAGGTAAATAGTTTGCTAAAGTGACAATGCAACGACAGTTCTCACTAAGGTCTCTTTTTTTTTGCAGCTCTAGCCCTAAGTCAAGGTAAAGTGAAAACCGTACAATTGCCAATAATTGCATGGTGTTGATTTAAAAACATTTCTTTCGAACCAGTTACGGGAATGAATGTCTACTTCGCCATCGTCGCAATTTTTATAGTCTGTATTTTTTACACCGCTCTCGGCGGAATGAAGGCAGTTATGTAAGATTTTTATTTTGACCGTTTGACTTTCTTATAATTCTAACAACATGTGTTGTCAAAAAAGGTGGACAGATACTTTTCAGGTAACCATTGCGTTATGAACCAAGTCTTCGCAAATGACATCTGAACTATAACTTCTAGGTTATCATAATGTTTGGATCTATGCTAATTGTTATAATCAAGGTAAACCAAATTTTAATTCAAGTTACTATACACAGTGTATGTAAACGTTCGATGTTGTAGTTTATTTTTGGAAATTTTAGGGCGCCATTGATCTAGGTGGGCCATCGGTGGTTTGGGAAACTGCAGTAAAAGGATCCAGAATAGAATTCTTCAAGTAAAATATCATGATACAATTTAAGCAAAGAAATAAATAGTTAAATTTAATTCCGATATGGCAACATAGCGCTGATCTCGATCCTCGTGTTCGCCACACAATCTGGAGTCTCGTAATTGGTGGATACTTCACTTGGATCACAGTATATGGTACAAATCAAGCCCAAGTGCAGCGATACATGACCGTGCCAACGGTAGAGCAAGCTAAAAAGTAGTTAGCTAGCTGTCACAATAGAAATAAAAAACTATTTTGTGAAACATTATGCTTTTGGTTTACACAGAGCAATTTGGATCAATGCTTTTGGACTTTTTGGTATCTTAACTATTTGCTGCTACGGTGGATTGGTAATTTTTGCAAAGTACCATTCCTGTGACCCTCTCGCAACCAATAGAATCAAGACTTCAGATCAACTCTTCCCACTTTTCGTTATGGACACACTTGGAGAAATTCCAGGTAAACACACTACCTTTCAGACACCATGTCCAAAAAATAAAAAAATTTGAACTGAGACCAAATTGAATTTGCATATTGAAAAGTCGAATTGAAAAGTTCAAGTCTAATTGAAAAATTTTCAATTTTTTGGGGCAATTATTGTGAAAGGTTTGTACATAAGCATAATAAAAATGATGAAATTTTTCTAATTGTTTTTTCTCGATTTCATCTTTTACATAGGGTTGCCTGGTCTTTTTGTAGCAGGCATTTTCTCAGCTGCCTTGAGCACAGTATCCAGTGGGTTAAATAGTTTAGCAGCAATTTGCCTAGAAGATTTTGTAAAAGGAATTTTTTATGATAAATTAAGTGACGAGAAGGCAACTAGTATTTCGAAATTCTTAGCCGTTGGATTTGGTGTGATTTCATTTCTGCTAGTCTTTGTTGCCGAACAACTCGGAGGTGTCCTTCAGGTAAACGAACACAAAAATCACTACCACTCCCAATGGTATTCATTTTATTGTAAACTTCTTTCTAGGCAGCGTTGTCAATTTTTGGAATGATTGGAGGTAAGGAATATTTGCATGCTTCCTAAATTTGGCAATTGTTGGCATAAGCTACTTCCATTCCTTCAATTGGTTTTAGTCGTATTTAGTCGCAGTATATTCAGCAGAATGAACTTCTAGATTTATCTGTTTAAGAAGAATGTGGTGGAAGTGTTTGCATTGTGTTCTAAATAGGATCCAATACAAGAAGAATGGGTGTTCCAGATTTCAAAAAACTTGGTGTTCAGTAAATCATAACAAAAAATCACATTTTCCACAAACGGGCAGTTGCAAAAAAAACATAAAATTCTCTTAAGAAAAAGTTTTGTTTTTACTTGTGGAAACAAATCAAAATTCTTACAATTTCCCACCCGTAACTTTCTTGAACAACCTTTCCCGCAATCGTATTTTTCGCAAATTAAAAAAAAATTTCAAGCTCTTAGCATCCGTAACCAACGACAACTGTGTTATCATTGTTTTTTTTTATAAAAAAAAACTTTTATTTAAAAATATATTTACCAACCGAAATAAAGTATTACCAAAGTATTCAACAGGGACTTTCTCTAGCAAAGAGCAAGGAACAAATGTAATTTCTCGAGCGCTGCATAATTTGTTCAAAACTGTATAAACCTTAACTAAATTGAATATGAAATGTTTCTCATAACATCCACTGGCTCTTTTAAAGCAAGTATTAAAGAAAATAGTGGTTGAAACTTTTAACTTTAAATAATTAGAGTTTACGTTTGGATCACATTGATTAAATTTTAGGATAGGTGGTTACGGTTAGGATACATGGGGTTGGTGCATATGGCTGACACCATCAGCTGACCGCCCATTTGCTCTGAACTGCAATAATCTTTATACTGGTATTTTTGTATGAACGGAATAATTTTTTGCCGGTTAAGTTACCGGAATCAGTGTTTTGTTTATTTTATATTCGGCTCAGTTGATGACCAGTTTGGTCTAATTGAATTCAATTTAGTGATCCACTATTCGCATGATTTGATTGCGCGATCTAGAATTGTTTCGTTCAAATAATGTATATCTTGCATCAAAAATTTACTACCACTATACAGTGGTAGTTTACCATATTATCTACAACAATATGGTAAAATATGGTAATATAAAACTCAAAATCAGAAACTATTATTGCTAATTGGCCTTAACTGCAGCGCGACCGATCGCGAACCAAATATTTATACTTCTAACCGGAGACGTCAATAGTCAGATGACAGAACGCCTGCTAGCTTTGAAACTGCAGCTATCTAAGCACTAGCTTTCTTAGTATTATTTTGTTCGATTGCAGCTAATGCCGAACTTGTGCAAGAACTGGGCAATCTTGACGTATTTCTTAATTTATGTCTACAGGTCCTATCTTGGGAGTATTCACTCTGGGTTTATTTTTTCCTTGGGGAAACTCCAAAGGGGCATTCGTTGGTACTCTGACTTCATTCGTCTTTATGTTTTGGTTGGGATTTGGAACGAACATAGAAATAGCAAAGGGGAATCTCGTGATTCCGAAACTGCCAGTATCTGTTGATGGATGTCCGCAAGCCAACCTTACTATCCAATCCTTCCCAAAGCAAGGCGAAAGGTGAATAGGAAACCTATCAGCATTCCAATTAGTTCGGCTTCAGGTTCGTTTGCTAATATTCTAAAAATAATATTATTTGGTTGCAGCGGTGGAGTATTAGAATTTTATCGAGTATCTTATATGTGGTACTCAATGATTGGGTGCACAGTGACAATCCTGGTGGGCCTTTTTGTCAGTTTTCTAACAAAATTCCAAGATCCAAGGGAACTGGATCCAAATCTAATTTCCCCACCAATTGACCGTCTGGTTCGGTTTCTATTTCCAGAGTTCAGACATAAAATCCTATGGGACTTAGGTAGAAAAGTATGTTTGGTTTACATAACGTCTCAAAAGAAAGAAAACCAGACTAGAACTGAATGTATAGTCTGTTTTGCTTTGAAATTTTTCAGATGCGAGACGCCAAAGAAACGATAAATAGAAGTTCACATGAGGCATTGCGCAAACAATCCGATGGAGTTCTGAACAAAGCTTTCGACTATGATCACACAGAAACTAAATGCTGATTTAGCTGAAAATCGAGACTCATTCATTTTTAAAGTACCGAAAACGTATAGTTAAAACTATTACTATTAAGAAGAAATAAATTGCCTGTTATTCTACTTAAGTAATGGGTGCACTGTCTAGTCTTAAATTGACAAGTACAATATTTATTGCAGAAGTACTACAATACAGCCAAAGTACGTGAAAGTGTGAGTTCTCAACGTTTGTTGCCAGTAACACAAGCTGCTGCTCTCAAGAGTTGATGGGGGAAATTTGTTTTTGATCGATAAAGTCATGAATACCGTAACCTGGCAATATATATACTCTGCATAAAAATATTTTACGCTTGGATGCTTTTGAGGAAGGATTAACTCAACTCGAACCGAATTTGACATCGACTAGCTCTGTTATACCGAGAAATGGGACAAGGGGAGCCTGCAATAGGACTATTTCTAATCCTTTGTTCTAAGTCATACTTATTCCAGAAAATTTTAGATTGACCATGCCGATCAATAAAACAGCTGATGGATCTTTTTTTTTAAGGTGAAAAATGTACATCATTTAATCTACATGCTCATTAATTAGTTTATTTTCTGTACCATTCGAAAAGTTTTTTTCTATTGTGGAGTGTTGTCAGAACGCTGGGTGCTTCTAATTAATTACTTTATTTCAGTCAAAACTACTCTAATTACAACCAATTGTACTAACGCTATTTTACACTCAAAACCACACTTCTCTCGTCGATAGGTTTTTCTCTCGTCGTCTTCAGTAGAGGGCAGGACATACACTACATGGAGTCTTAAACTAGAGAAAGAGTACAATACCAACTCGTACTAACTCCGTCTAAAATGTTATTTGGAATATTCAATTGAATGGTTTGACATCAACAGTTAGGTCTAAGTGCTATTCAGCGCAAACGTGTGATTTCTATTTCTGGACACATCATACGCTTAGCTATGGTAAATCAGTCGTGAGATAAAATACGATAGTATTAATTTCTTTAAATTTTCCATTAAAAAGTCCTTAGAAATAATGCGAGATGAATGGGCATACTTATAAATCGATCATATTAACTATTCAAGTTCCTGTTATTCAGGCCCATAATGTTGCGAACAAATTCAATTGTTCTAAAGATGACGTAAGGCTACACTTGAATCCATTATTGACTCTCTGCTCTAATATTCTAAATTAATGTCAAGGCAATTTAAACAGCAGTGTGCATATTGTCATTTTCATTCACCTTGTTTGAATTTGAGTCATCCGCCCAAATCGGAATTCGTATTATTATACTATTTACTGTTAGGATAACAGCTAGAGAATGATACAAAGAATTAGAATATCTACTTCCATATGAAAAATAAGGCTGAAAGTGAGTTTTTCGAGGTTATTAATTCTGATTTATTAATTAATCCAAAAGGGATGGATTTAGGGCATGGTTCAGAATTTTCGTACCGATTTATGGTGTTTGATTGATTTGTCGATGGAAAGAATGAGGATTCGCATAATGCCTTGCCAATCTATTAATTTGGGCATTCTACTAATTTTAAGTGATGAGCAAATTCACGCCACATGTGACCTTCACAATTGGTGTAAAGAAATAGCTTAGTAGAGATTTTCTGATCGCAGGCATTTGGTTTCTGTGAGAAGAAGGTAAAGAAACAGNTGTAAAGAAATAGCTTAGTAGAGATTTTCTGATCGCAGGCATTTGGTTTCTGTGAGAAGAAGGTAAAGAAACAGGAAAAAGGAAACAAGGCATTAATAGGATAAAGGTAAGAATTAAGTGTTTGTAATAATAATGCTAAGCGTGGAGTATTTCCATTGCGTGAGCATGCGACAGTATGCGTCAAATAATAGTGCACATATTACAATTAAAAGCCTTTAAAAATCGACAGAAAGAAATTTAATAACTCAAACTTTTAAATTAATCCAGAAATAGCCATATTTACCTAAAATTTAATGAACATTTCTTCAACAATTCATCAAATATTCATATTTATGTTGCATTACCAGATACAACAGTAATTATATTGCTTTGATTTGAATGAAAAATATTACATGTTACACATCTAGTAGAATCATTTCACATCTCCTTCTAATCCTTCCAAAAACAGTTAAATATACAGTGTTTCTCGTAGTTATAGGAGTTGCTATCAGATGTTTGGTTTTACTACCNTGTAAAGAAATAGCTTAGTAGAGATTTTCTGATCGCAGGCATTTGGTTTCTGTGAGAAGAAGGTAAAGAAACAGTAAAAAGGAAACAAGGCATTAATAGGATAAAGGTAAGAATTAAGTGTTTGTAATAATAATGCTAAGCATGGAGTATTTCCATTGCGTGAGCATGCGACAGTATGCGTCAAATAATAGTGCACATATTACAATTAAAAGCNCGTGAGCATGCGACAGTATGCGTCAAATAATAGTGCACATATTACAATTAAAAGCCTTTAAAAATCGACAGAAAGAAATTTAATAACTCAAACTTTTAAATTAATCCAGAAATAGCCATATTTACCTAAAATTTAATGAACATTTCTTCAACAATTCATCAAATATTCATATTTATGTTGCATTAGCAGATACAACAGTAATTATATTCCTTTGATTTGAATGAAAAATATTACATGTTACACATCTAGTAGAATCATTTCACATCTCCTTCTAATCTTTCCAAAAACAGTTAAATATACAGTGTTTCTCGTAGTTATAGGAGTTGCTATCAGATGTTTGGTTTTACTACCATCAAATATATTATTGTAAACTATGAGTTTTCATCAAAAAATTTGCATCTAACAAATATAGCAATTATTAGTCCTCGAAAAGTAGTAGCAACTTAATAAATTGTGTTTAAAATTAATGTTTATTTTTCAAACTTGGAAGTAACGTATAAAATAACTCACTTATACTCACAAGTCAGGTCATTGACTCACTGAGACGACTCCCTGTCTTTTTATTTTTGGAGAGTCACACTCATAGTAAGAATTTGATAGCTTAAAAGTAGGTGAGTTAAAGTTAGATTTTGAAAATTTTGTCGACTGTTTCGCTCATGCACTTTTAGCATTATCAATTGCTGATTTGGATACACACGACCACGATACATTACTAGCCGAAATATGATCGGCCATTTTTCTCACTTTCGAAAGGGAGAGTAATAGTATAGTGTAAACTCAAAATAATAACTTTGACCTTCAGTGAAGTGAAACATAATTTATTTTTTGCTTTTTTCGGAAATTTAAAAAAAGTATAGGGTGTCAAAATTTGATCAGGATTTTTGAAAATTTTGTTAATTTAGGAAATACCCGGACCCGGGAATTATAAAAATCCCCGGGCTACAAAGTTCACCAATTGAAATGGACATAATTACGAAAGGATGATACAATTTGACAGAAATTTTGAAAAAAATTTAATTTGGAAAATATCTTAAGTAAATACCCGAATTCGGTTATTTCTAAAATTATGCGGGTTAGAAACTAAATTTCACCAATTTGGATGGAAAATATTATGATTGGGCTCTAAATTTCGTCAGGAATTTAGGAAAATTATTCAAATCAAATCTCAAATAAAATTGAGAAAATAGACAGTCAAATATACAATATTTAAAACACATACATGGTTCCAAAAAAGTATCAAATTAGTCGCGGATTGATTTGACCCCTGGTAAGTTATTTTTTCAAAAAGCTCGAATAAAATTTCATAAATATTCACACTTACACAATGTTTAAACACATGTTAGGACACTGGAAAATACCAAATTTAGTCGCGGATCGTTTTGCTCCAGTGATTGTTTTTTAAAACTTCAAATATCTTGTCAAAATGAACTTATTACTCAGTGTAAAATACAAATGTAATTCCAGGACAATACCACATTTGGTCGCGGATTAAATTGATCCCAATAATTTTCCCTCTAAAAAATCACAAGTATCTTATCAAGATAGACACAAACAAGTTATTCACTGTTCAAATCCATATGCTTAAACACATTCACGATTCTAGAAAAATACCGAATTTAGTTGTGGATTAATTTTACACATCAAAATTTCTTTTTTAAATATTTTTGTGCAATGTTTTATTGTCTAATTCTTTGCTAAAATTCAGGCTCAGAACTCGGTAGTTTTGTTGACAGTATAGCTAAAACTGATTCTAGTGAGTTATTTATCACGTATGCTAAATTTGTTAGTTAAATGTTAATAAATGATAACAACCAGTTCGCATTATAACTATTTCAACATTCAAAAAGGTTTAAATTGTACCAGTGCATTGTGTTGTTTATGAGCATGTACTAAATAAGTTTGGCAATAATTCATTGTAAAAAATTTTAAAAGAAATTTTGCTGGAGCAAAATTAATCCGCGACTAAATTCGGTATTTTCCTGGAACCGAATATGTATTTGGACACTGAGTATGTGATTTGAGTTTGTTTTCATAATATATTTGTGATTTTCAAGAAAAAAATTATTGGGACCAAATTAATCCTCTACTACATTTTAGATTTTCTTGGAATCGAATATGTTTTTTGATACTGTATAACTTATTTGTCTCTGTCTTGATAAGATATTTGTGATTATTGAGAAAATAATTACTGGGGCCAATTTAATCTGCGACAAACATTGGTACTGTCTTGGAATCACATTTGTGTTTGTACACGGAGCAATTGATATAAAGTTTATTTTTTTTAATATTGGAAGTTTTAAAAAGCAATCACTGGGGCCAAATCAATCCGCACTTAAATCTGGTATTTTCTTGGAATATGTGTGTTTAAACATTGTGTAAGTGACATGTGTATATTTATAAAATTTTATTTGACTTGAGCCGTGTATGTGTTTAAATATTGTGTAAGTGATATGTCTATTTAAGCAATTTTATTTGAGATTTATGAAAAAATAAATTACGGCGCCAAATAATTCGTGACTAATTTTGGTATTTACCTGAAATCAAATATGTGTTTGTATACTGAATAATTGATACGAGGTTATTTTGAAAAGATTTGTGCAATTTTCAAAAACAAAAAATTCCCGGGGCCAATTAATAAGCGATTAAGTTTAGTATTTTCCTGAAACCAGATCTACGTACTCAAGCTACGAATTACATACGATTGTACTTTAAAAAGATTTTTGAAATTTTCAAAAGATTAAGTGCTGGGACAATATTAAGGTAGTAAAAAAATTGTTACTTTCTTGCTAAAAAAACCCTCTCTGGTTGAATTCTTAAGGAAGAATATTGAGTTTTACAAGGCAGTCATTTAACGAAAAACCCATAATGTTGTGGAGTTTAGGTTTAGGATCTGTGACGGTACCTTAACATACACACTGAGGATTTACATTACCTACTGCGGATGTACATTATGTACTGCGCATATGCTATACGTACTGAACATTTAAAACGCCTCCTGCAATTGTAGAATACCTACTTCGCATATAAATTTTCACTGCACGTGTAAAATTCTCAATGCGCACGCACAACTCCCATTGCGCATTTACAATGTCTACAATGCTTATATAATAATTAAATTGCATGTACGATACATTCTGCACATACAAAATGCCTAATACTTTGTATCCATTCAGTAAGTTTGCTAGCAATGTCAAAGCCAAATTGATACAAAATTTGTCCTGAGTCAATTACTCAAAATGACTCCCGAGGCATTGGTTGGTCTTAATTATAGACTATTGTAAACTGGAGATATAAAACAATTTTTGTTACCCTCGGCAAAATAAATTTATGTTATTTTGCAAAACTGCTTACTTCAAGCTAAATTGGCAACATGGCAGGATGTATAACATACACCACACCACCTAACCAAAGAAATTTTCAAAAAATTTAAAAAAATCATAACTTTTGTAGTATAATCAATTCTCCAATGGAGTTATTCCTTATTATCAAGAACATCCATCCGCATATCTAATCCCAATGGAAATGATTATACTGAAAGTTTGAGAATATTTCAAAGTTTTGCCGTAATTTTGAAAAAAGAAAATCAATATTTTGATTCCAAATTTTTTGATTAATTTTCTGGGTGGAAGGGGGTGAATTTTGAGATAAGCAGAAATTAAAAACAAAGCTTATTATAATCCATAAAATTTTATCAAACTTTCTTTGTAGTTTTGAAAAAATTCATTTGTGAAGAAACTAATGCGTCAAATTAAAAATATTTGGGGGTATTCTAATAACGGATGTATGAAATAGTGTACCAAATTTGGTAAAAATCGATTGACATACCTCTGTGCGATTTCAGAAAAACAGAGCCGCGCAGTGAAATTGCAAGTGCAAAGGTGGCCGCACTTCATGCACCTCAAACACCTTTGTCTGAATATGTAGTTTTATTAGTATAAAAAAATTGAAAAATGTAAGTCCATTTTGCAATCAGCAATAGTAAGAAGTTGCTCTAATGACGATTTTTATATTTAGTGCATTTTTATATTTAGGAAAATGGACTGCGGACGGAAATAAAACAAATAGCATTAGGTACAGGATAATCGTTTTGTACATATGTACGCGGAGAAATATCCGGAAACTCAATTTTTCCACATTGAAAAAATAAAGTTAAGTAATATCTGGCCCAAAATTTTGCTAGTTAGTACATAGAGTTAGCTCAATATGTACCTAAGTAAATACTATAGGCAGAGACAACTGCATACCCTGAGAATAAGACCAGTGTAAGGCTTCTTCATCAAAAATTCAACAATTAATTATGTGTCCCATGAAAATTGTAATAAAGCATTCTTGTTTATTTTAGCGTCATGATTTAGATTTGCACAATTGGTTTACCGCTGGTACAATTTATCGTTTAACTTAACATAAGACTGTTAGTATGTGGACAAATGAAACTATGAAAATACTGTATTTGATTGATGCAGACATTTCCCAAATGAACTTCAGTTTCAATCTAAAGAAAAATTAATTTTGATAAATTCCAGGAGAGTTGTAAATATTGTATTTATTAACCGGAAACGAAAGTGGTAGTAGACTTTTCAGTTAAAATGAAATTAGTGGTTGATATATATATATATGTATCTAATGTTGGTACATGAAGGTGAAGTTGCAAATTACACAAAAATTACGCCTAGGAAAGTCGGTTGACAGTATAAATGTTCAGTTCTAGTGATCGAAACTTTTACAGAAAAATTTGTGTTCTGGAATTAAATTGAAGTACTAAATTGTGACATTTCTCTGGAATACTATTTTTGACAGATTCATTCAAAGTGATTTCATTTAGAATAACTCGGACTGGTAACACCCAATTTTGTAATTAATTAGTAAAAATTAGTAAACAAATAAAAATTGAAAATAAATACTTAACTATACTTATTATAGTTTAGGAGATATTGGGTTTCTATAAATAACAGTTAGATTAAAATTGTCCTAATATTTAAAAAAATGTATCTCATGAATAATATACTTGCATACATTAAAAAAATTTTCACAATTTCTAAGAAAATGTGTTACAAGGATGAAATTTGATGTTTAAAACCGAAATTGTTGTAAATTAAAAAAAAATTTTTTTTACAAAACCAAATGCGCTGATACACACTGAGAATGGGTAGTAACACTTAGCAAACTCGCAAACAAGAACATAGATAATTGACTGGATAAATAGATGGACATCTTGTTAATACTACCAGGTGCTCTATAAAATTACTGGAATTGGGCCAAAGAATAGCTTACAAATTCTGCCATAGCCAATGGGGTAAGGTTGCGAAGACATTAACTTTGTTATATGATCACTATGATTGTTTTGCAATAGTTATATCCATTGTAGTTATATCAAGTTCTCGATATCGATTTAAGTTGGTTCAAAATTTTGCCAACATTTTATAGATTTTCATATTGGTTTTATTCTTTTGTCCAATTTTGTTGTTGNATTGGGCCAAAGAATAGCTTACAAATTCTGCCATAGCCAATGGGGTAAGGTTGCGAAGACATTAACTTTGTTATGTGATCACTATGATTGTTTTGCAATAGTTATATCCATTGTAGTTATATCAAGTTCTCGATATCGATTTACGTTGGTTCAAAATTTTGCCAACATTTTATAGATTTTCATATTGGTTTTATTCTTTTGTCCAATTTTGTTGTTGATATTACATTTCACTACTAGTACGGTAAATGTACAGTTGCTAAGCCGTTAATGATTATTAATGATTACTAAGCCTTGTTAAGCTAATTTATATTGCTATACACACAATTCTGCGGTTTCAACATGAAAAAAATTATTTCAACTGTGGGTGTCCTTAGAGATGCTGACAAATTTCTAATTCATTCCTTGACAGAAAATTTCCTTTCGTTTCAATTTTTCGGATAATTATTTCATTCTGACGGATACTTTGGTGGAATATATTTAGATTAAAACTGAACAAAATATTTATCCGATCAGTTATTTCTATGCCCAAAGTACGCTGTGTGCCTAAATTTAACTCAAGTCTGATTTAACAAGAAGGNATCCGATCAGTTATTTCTATGCCCAAAGTACGCTGTGTGCCTAAATTTAACTCAAGTCTGATTTAACAAGAAGGATATTCCTAATAGATTTGTACTTCAAAATTTTTATTATAAAATTTCATTATTCATATATCCCCAGAAAAGATACNCTATTCCTAATAGATTTGTACTTCAAAATTTTTATTATAAAATTTCATTATTCATATATCCCCAGAAAAGATACCGTTGTACTGAACAACTTTAAATAAAGTAATTCAAATTTTACGTATTAAACCCCATCAACATATTCCNAAGATACCGTTGTACTGAACAACTTTAAATAAAGTAATTCAAATTTTACGTATTAAACCCCATCAACATATTCCCCAGAGTACTCATTTTGGCTCAAAATTTTGTCCGTTAATTTTTTTTCTCTCGACTATTTCCCATCATAAAATTGTAACCTAAATTGTTACTTAAGTGAATTCTCTATCCAAAATAAGGCGGAAGCTTGATTTGTACCTAGCAGTACTATATATATTCAAACTGATAGCAGATAATAAAATGAAACAACAGTCGCCATCGTTAAGTCATAATCAACACAAAAATTTGGTCATATAAAAAGTTATGTTATTTGCGGATGAGCTAAGATTTCCTTAAATTTGAAGTGTGGGATTGTGGGATGGGAGTGAAGTACAACCCTGTTAGAACCTAGTTGATTTGCTGTGTATATTGAATTATGTCTTACTTTAGTACTTTGTTTCAAAATTTCAAATCTAAAGAATTTTATTATTTATTTGAAACACTATACTACTTAATTGTAAACCCCATTGAATTTCTCACATTTGCCTTTATTGTTAGATGTATTTTGAGTTATAGGTACTAAAAAATTTCCAAACACGAAACCCAAAAATTTGAGCAATAATGATAATGAAAAAACCTTTGTGATTGGCATTAAACTTTGTGAATTATAAACATATGTTATGTCTCACATAATATTGTGATGTGAGAATGTCAAAATGCTTTTGCATTGTTTTCTGTTTCTTTTACGTAACAATAAGTCATAAATTTGACATTAGCTCATTTCAATCTTTGCAATAGAGTGTAATATTCNGTTTCTTTTACGTAACAATAAGTCATAAATTTGACATTAGCTCATTTCAATCTTTGCAATAGAGTGTAATATTCGAGTAAAGAGTGAAGGAAAGGAGAAAAATCTGTTTGAAAATAAAATGTATGGGAAGAAATTGATGGGAATTGTATAAATGATACGATTTAGTGAAATGAAATGTGGATTCTGTAAAACTAAACTCAAGGGCTAATTTAGATTGACGAGGAGGTCAACTTAAAGTACAGTACAAATTACTTGATGTTCTGCACCAAACTAATAACAGGATGCGGTAGAGCGGAGTTGACAAACAGTTTAACCTTTTACAGGCAAAAATCCAAAATATTAATCAAAACTGTCATTTTATATATTTTTAACAACGTAAATCAATCAAAATATAAATTAAAATAGGACTAATTAAAAACACACTTGTTTGCAAAAATTTACGAAGTTAGGTGTGTCGCAATGTGATGTTAGTTGCACAATCCAAAAATGGTAGCTTCATTTTATTAAATTTCACTTTGTCAGGTGACAGAATAAAATTCAGACAATTTAAAGTTAGTGATTAAGGTTGGATTCGCGTCTTTGCGTGACGGACATTAATTTTCAAATTCCAAATTTTAAAATAACACCGCCCTCCCCCGTTTTTGGAATTTGGTGACTTGGAAGGCACTTGCTCCCTAACAACACTCGAACTTTTGTCTCTGTAGTCGCATACGACTTCCCATAAACTGTCATTATCTATATTTTGCAAAAATTGTTCCAGTTGACTACTTGATAAAATTTGTCATGTCAGGTGACAAAGAGAAATTTAATTTTAGCTCTATTACCATGCGCAAAAAAAAATTCAAAGAGAGAGCAAAACAAATTGTCTTTCGGTTTTATTCTGTAGTAAGTAACGCCCGATTTATACTTAATGTCATTCGTCCTTCATTCGAATGAAATGCAGTATGATTGATGAATTTTGTAACAAATTGTGCAATCTAATTTACCTTGACAATTAAGATTTTTGCAAAATTTGTTGCAAATTTCATCAATCATACTGCATTTCATTCGAATGAAGGACGAATGACATTAAGTATAGATCGGGCGTAACATTAGCAGATATTTAGTAGAAAATATTTATTTTGCGTTTGGCTTCCCAACGTATGGTCATTNGATCGGGCGTAACATTAGCAGATATTTAGTAGAAAATATTTATTTTGCGTTTGGCTTCCCAACGTATGGTCATTAATTAATTTGAATATACTCCGTCGGAATTTTAAAATTAAAATAAGCTTAATATTCACATAGCTGTCGATTATTTTACACACCAACTTGTCTTAATTCAAATTTTTGATTTAGACAATAAAGAGATAAATTGTATGCCAACTACTATTTTTTTGCATTCTAATTTTTGAGTCGAATGTCAACCATTGTAGGTTGTGGCGGGGNGCCAGAAAAATTTGGTCTCTGGTGGGGTATGACCCCACCTCATGGGTATTCCGTACCCAACGCACTGCTATATGTGCTGCAGAGCCGATTTGTGGAATCCTGTCCTCAATCTCAATACAACTCCGAAACTCACCTATGCTTTCCATTAGCACAGGCCATCTCCTTCTTCCTGATCATTTATTGCCAGGTAAGGAGTCTACTGTCTCATTTATGAGTACAGTAGTGAGGATTGAGTCTTATACTCAATTCTCCACAAGGTGTAGCTGCAGCTTTTGGAAGAATTGGGAAAAGACGGAGGCATATACTTTAATTTATACTGTACTTCAGAATGTCCAAAATAGTTATTTTACATACTGATGAAAATTTATTCAAAGCTGTTATTGTGGGTTGCTGCACAGTAATTAACTGCACTTGGCAGATACTTACAGTAGACAGCGTACCATGTGTATAATACATTCACAAATCCTAGGTAATATGCGAGCATGCTGGAGACATGTGATTTGCAAGTCTATTTCTTGATTGCCAGTATTAGAAATTGGTTCCTGAATTTATTTTTCGGGCAATCTTGAATTCTGTTCTATGTACATTTTTTACCATCATGGACACTGTATGACAGTGCACCTCCATCTTGCGAACTAGTTGAGCTATATTTGTATACTTAATTATAGACTACTAATGCCATTAAAACACTTTATAATTTCTGGGTATAACATATTCCTTTTTTATTCGTAGCAGCTTACACCATAAATGCAATATTCAAGAATTTCAAGCCAATTATAAGATCTGGTTAAATTTTAACAAAATTTAATCAGCACCAATAGTGCAAAGTACGCACACTCCAGACATTTTTCAGAAAATCAGTAGTCACAAAAATTACGAGAAAGAAGATGACAAACCAATCCTATAAATTAGAAGTAGCTGTAACCGTAAGTAATATCTGCTTTGCTTTTTCTTTTCCATTAGCTATTACCGACATAGTTTCGTGGTTAAATTTAAATTTGTGCTGGAATGTCATTGAACAAATTTTATAGTCGTTTTAATTCGATATAATACTTTGAAAACAAGACTATAATAAGCAATTGATGGAATTGTTGTCAATTGTTTTCAAACTGTCAAACTTAATTTTCAGCATAATGGAGAAATCAATAAAGGTTTTCAAGAAGATGAAGAAAATGAGATAAAGTTAGAGAAAAATGGAGTTTTACCTGCAGTGGTAAGTTCCAACAAGGTTTTCGTTTTAATACGACCGACTATTTAATTTGAATATGATAGGCTGTGCTGACGAATGAAGGAACTGGTCGTGACACCTGGGATAATCCAATAGAATTCCTCCTTTCTTGCGTTGCGATGTCAGTTGGACTTGGAAATGTTTGGAGGTTCCCTTTCACAGCATACGAGAACGGAGGAGGTGAGAATAATATTTATTTTATGATGGTGAAAATGTTCTCATCCTCAATTAAAAAAAAAGTTTTTAAAGGCAAGATTCTTAAGATTAGCCGTGCAACGATATATAGCCGTGCAACGTCTTTTCTGGCAATACAACGGTTTATTCGCTGAGTGAAAAAATTTCAATTTATGGTGACGATTTATGTTTTAAATGTGTATCAGTGGGGGATTGACGTAAACTCAAATATTAAACAAAATATAATAAAGTGTCTATTTTATAAGTAAATTTCTGAAAATTCCCAATAATACGTATTCTTAATAATATCCTAATTTTGTAGAAATTCAGTTGCAATCTAACTTTGTCTTCTAGGCGTAAAACTAAATTTTTGTCAATAATAAAAATGAATTTCTCCAACATGGCTTGGAAAAATGTCGAGCTACTTGTAAAAGCAAATTAATATTATCAGTTTTTGAAAATTAAGTTTATTTGAACATAGTTTTGAGACACTACAACAAAGTAGGTTGGATCATAAGAAGCGACTATATTAATGCGCAAAAATTCATCATATCATTTTTCTAATATTACTTTGATGGTGAATGTAAAAGTGATATTTAAAATTTCTTATGCATTTACTTATTTTTTCTTAAGGAGCGTTTCTAATTCCGTACATTATCGTACTTTTCTTTATCGGAAAACCAATATACTTCCTAGAAATGGCCATGGGACAGGTAAAAAGAATTATACATTATATTAGTTCTACAGAATGGTTACTTAACTTATACTATTACGATTATAAAGTTTTCATCGTCAGGACAAGTGAAAGTGTGGGAAATGGCACCAATTTTCAAAGGTAATTCCAGACAAATTCAACGCAACCTTTTAGATACTTATTATGACACTCCTCGGTAATTCTCTGTACAAATACTTAGAATCAAAATAAGTTACAATTTGATAGCAAATTTTTTTTTGATTTCTTTCTATCACTGGCTCAATTTTTTAAAAGATTATTATTAATGTAAATTCTTCACTATTAAGGAAAAATATCACACCTATATATTATTTGTATGCTTTTAGCATAATTTATAGTTTTTGTGTTATACCTAAAGAATGTAATTTCTAATTCTTACAAAGACAAAGAAACCCTGAATTTGTGTAATTGAGTTCAGCTTACAGAATGCTTGATTTTAAGAAAAATTTATAAGTAATAATTTATTGGTTAACAGGTGTTGGGTATGGGAGTATGCTTGGAACAGGTTCTTTTAAATATTTTATAATACAATTAACATTGTCTTCGTATTCAATATACTTTATTTTTGGATTTGTCATATTTCAGCGTGTGTTGTCAGTTACTATGGTTAGTGTGATTTGAAATTTTAATGCCAAAAAACGATGATTATATTCATGGTATATCATAGTGTCTCTGATGGCGATCACTGTATTCTATTTCTTGGCATCTTTCAAAAGTGTACTGCCATGGGCGGAGTGCAATACTTCATGGGCACCTGGCATTTGTAATGGGACCCTAATTAACAAAAACGTAACTGACAAAACTGTATCGGAACTATACTTTGAGTAAGTACTCTAGATTCCATAATGTTTAAATGAGATTGATGGACGAAACAGTTTCCAATTACTGTTAAAATGAATGTATTCAGTAGTAGTAGTATACCGAAAATTGGAGTGAACGACTTAGAAACAGAAAAATTTAGAAAGGACATAGACTTACCAATACGATGGTTTCATAACCTTTTGCAAGATAACTGTTCGCGGTAAAAAATGAAAACTGTGGCGAACGCGATACAACTCAAAATTTAGATAAATGGCTGTAAATTTTTTACATGACATCTTCTTTCAAGATAATTCATTCCGTTTTTGTACTTATTATAAATTAGCTTTGAGGTCTTCTGTAGATAAAAGTGATGCTTGTGTATTCTTATACAGTANTAACCTTTTGCAAGATAACTGTTCGCGGTAAAAAATGAAAACTGTGGCGAACGCGATACAACTCAAAATTTAGACAAATGGCTGTAAATTTTTTACATGACATCTTCTTTCAAGATAATTCATTGCGATTTTGTACTTATTATAAATTAGCTTTGAGGTCTTCTGTAGATAAAAGTGATGCTTGTGTATTCTTATACAGTATNTTTTGTACTTATTATAAATTAGCTTTGAGGTCTTCTGTAGATAAAAGTGATGCTTGTGTATTCTTATACAGTATCGTTATTAACGTATTGAACCGTATTTTTATTAATGTTTTACAGGAACGAAGTATTTCCACAATATGCTTCAGTTGAAAATGGAATAGGTCTACCACATTGGTGGCTTACCCTTTGTCTCATTGGTTCCTGGGTGCTTATATTTCTCTCTTTGGTCAAAGGAGTTCAGAGTTCAGGGAAAGTGGCTTACTTTACTGCACTCTTTCCTTATGTCGTTCTGTTTGTTCTCCTCGGAAGAGGCGTCACACTCAACGGAGCTTGGCAAGGGATCGAGAAATTTATTGTTCCAGAGTGGTCAAAAATTCTTGAACCAGACGTAAGATTTGTTAACAGAATACTCAATTTTTACGTCTTAGTGTCATAAGTGTCTTTCAGCGACAGTACGCTGTGTGTTGAGACACGCAAAACTCACAAATGCTTGAACTCCAATTAAATGGCGTCAAGAAAAACGAGAACGGAAATCAGTTGTATAAAATATTGAAACTTTGCTAGTTTTAAACCACAAACAGTAATCCCACAGCGATTGAGAATTTTCGTATCAATTTTTGTCGGCAGACTAAAATAATTCATAAAAATATTTACGCTGACTATATTTTCTTTAATACCAGAAACTTGTTAAATCGTGATTCATTTCGAAATATGTGTTGAAACGATTTTTTAATATAACTGTGAGGATTCAATGACAAACAGCCACACAACAAATTATGCAAAATAAACTACACAATCCGGGCACTTTCCACGAAACTTAAACAATTGTGTAGAATCAAACGGAATGTTAAATACTACGCATTTTTGCATCAAATTACCAAAATTTTTACTATAACACTAAATTTTTAAATGACTAGACTTCGTCATGAAAAATATGTTTCAACATGAAAAACTGGCAGTAGTATTTCCTAATACAAAGGGAACTATATAAGTCTAACAAAAATTACATAGAAAGACTGAACACGCCAAAGTATTGCATCATTAGAAGTTAATTTTGAAAATAAAGTATGCGTTAAGTAAACAATATTTTTCAAAAACTACTGACTATTTAAGCGAAAATTAGTAAAGAAATGATAAATAAAATACGACAATTGATAAANATTTTTCAAAAACTACTGACTATTTAAGCGAAAATTAGTAAAGAAATGATAAATAAAATACGACAATTGATAAAACGCAATTAAATTTTATGCCATTTTGTGGCTGGATGCCACATTGTACTNTATTTTTCAAAAACTACTGACTATTTAAGCGAAAATTAGTAAAGAAATGATAAATAAAATACGACAATTGATAAAGCGCAATTAAATTTTATGCCATTTTGTGGCTGGATGCCACATTGTACTTGAAATTAACGCCAGTTCTAGTTTCATATTGAGTTCGAGCCAGTAGTCTGTTTATTATTATAACCATAGTATATGTCATAATTAGGTCTGGTATGCAGCTGTTGGACAGTGTTTCTTTTCGCTATCTACAGGATTTGGACCTATCATAATGTTTTCTTCATACAACCCTTTTCGACACAATGTATACAGGTAACTTACCAAAATCGTATGATTGCTTCAAAATTCTATTGAAATGTGAAATTCTAAAAATGCGTTAAATTCAATTTTTGTTATTCGATTCGCGTTACAAGGTTGCATTTAGGATATCTCGCTAACGTAGAACACTGCGTTAAATATATTTAAAGTTCGAATTTTACAAGCGTTCCCGCGTAGTGTATCTATAACTACCTCCAATGAAATTTGTCTTGAATCTATTATGTCAACGTTGTCAATGTAATGTGAACGCTTTTATCATTTAAATTGTTAACATGAATGGTTGCCAATATTCTCAAAAACTTTCTTGTCTATTCGGATTGTAATTAGAAAATGAAATATTCGAAAAGTTTTTGATTGGAAATACTTTTAGAGACGCTTTGATTATAAGTTTGTTGGATACATTTACAAGCTTGTTGGCTGGCTTTACAATATTTGCAATCCTTGGTAACCTTGCCACAGAGTCTGGTGTCGATGTAAAGGACGTTGTCAAGAGTGGTCCAGGGCTGGCATTTATTTCTTACCCAGGTAATGCTAACGCTCTAGATAAATTCTAAACAAAATGTCTAATTTAATCTAATATTGCAGATGCCATTGCCAAGTTTGACTGGGTTCCACAGGTGAATTGTAGATTATTTGCTAGCAATAGATATATAAAATTTTGGACTATTGCACTTATTATTACTGTTGGTAGCTTTTTGCAGTTCTCTTTTTTCTAATGTTGTTTACATTGGGTGTTGGCTCTGCGACTTCTTTAACTGGTGGACTTATCACAATTATTTGCGTAAGTCGAAAATTATATAGTATACGCAAGAATATCTTCTAGTAAAATTAGAAGGCATCAAATTTGGTAAATTCGCAGATATCAGAGGCAGCATAACTTTACATGATTTTTATCAATAAAAGTTAGATAAGGTTGCTGACTTAAATAATTATGTTTAATGCGGCAATACAACCCAACCTCAAATGCTAAAAACCCTAAATGGGAATTCAGCAATGTCTTATTCCTCGGGTTACAATAGGAATAAATGCAGAGATATCTAAACCAAGAGCTAGTGGTCATGTGACACCCACCTTATAAGTAAAGGATCCAATCTGTTCGTTTAGATGCTTCATTACATCATTGCCATTAACATTTTTACAACAATTCGCTATCAACATACAAACAAGTTTGAAGTACAAAAGCAAACAACAATATGATATAAACCTACCCTATTATTTAATACAGTTAGAGGTTATACGTATAAACTATTAGAAAAAATTTGAATGGTAATTAGATTTTTGTATGACAAGACCTGAAGTAAATCTGAAAATTCAAATAAAATCAATGGGACCCATTGAGTTTTGAAAAATCACATCTAATTCGCTAAATTTGAATATTCAATTTTCTAACTTCTCACTGGAAGACGCAATTATGTAAATAGAGCCAAACTACACTGTTTAATCACACCACAATTTATGTTAAGGCCATACCCATTGCTACAGCTAGCAGAAGGACTATTACTTGTGAGTGTATTCTTTCTCCAACAAATATCTTCATGACGCAAACAAAAATTATTTTTATTGCAGTATTGGGAACCTGGTAACTGCATAAAATTATTTCAAAGTAAATCGTGATCAATTTTTCATGGGATGTATTAATCGAACAAAATCAATTTGAGGTTAAATTACAGATTAATTAAATACAATTTAAAATAAAATTACTCTAAATAATAAATTGCTTGGATAATTAAAGCAGGTAAATTTAGAATTGAGCAAAATATTTGTATAACCAAATTGGACATATAACAGAGAACTCAAGTCCACCGACTACTTTGTTCTTTAATTTAAGCGCATCCAATCCAAGTGTCAGTTTTATATAAATTGATGGAATACAAACTTTTTCCTAAAATCATGCGACACAAAATTCTATCAAAATTCTATGTCTAAGATACTACTTACTCTGCAGTATGACTATTGTACAGTATTGTCTGTTATTCTTAATTTAAAAAAGTATATGAAATTCTTGAATTTATTCTAGGATCAATGGCCACATATCAAACGCTGGCAAGTGACAGCTGTAGTTTGTGTAGCTGGAACACTCATTGGACTCGTCTATGTCACTCCGGTAACATAATATCTATTTTTTAGTAGAAAACAGCATTTCAATACAGAAATATTGCCACTGTCTTGTCCCCAAAGTGTAACTGCTTAACAAAACGATTTGTCAGATAATAGTAAGAAAATAGCAAAAACCTTTCAAGTACAAATCAAATTTGGTTTCCTTAATTGGGTAACTTTGCTATTGTAAATTTGTAGCTAGAAGCAAAGTTTTATAAAATCAGGTAACAGTGAGTATTGAAAAATGTTTTAAAATTTACATCTTATATCCAGGGAGGTCAGTTCATGCTCACATTGGTGGATTACTTTGGTGCTAATTTTGTAATCTATGTGATGGCAACTTTGGAGGTATGAATTCAAAATATTATAATCACAAACGCTATAAAACGTATCAGAATATAAAATAAATTTATCCGTTTTTTTTTTANAACAAAACGATTTGTCAGATAATAGTAAGAAAATAGCAAAAACCTTTCAAGTACAAATCAAATTTGGTTTCCTTAATTGGGTAACTTTGCTATTGTAAATTTGTAGCTAGAAGCAAAGTTTTATAAAATCAGGTAACAGTGAGTATTGAAAAATGTTTTAAAATTTACATCTTATATCCAGGGAGGTCAGTTTATGCTCACATTGGTGGATTACTTTGGTGCTAATTTTGTAATTTATGTGATGGCAACTTTGGAGGTATGAATTCAAAATATTATAATCACAAACGCTATAAAACGTATCAGAATATAAAACAAATTTATCCGTTTTTTTTTGTTTCAGGTAGCAGGAGTGGCTTGGTGTTATGGACTATCAAAATTGTATAAAAATTTTGCAATTATACAAAATAANTTTCAGGTAGCAGGAGTGGCTTGGTGTTATGGACTATCAAAATTGTATAAAAATTTTGCAATTATACAAAATAATATGCAATTTTTATTAAATTTTAATATTTTTACTCCAGTTGTGGCGATATCGAATTTATGTTAAATATTAAAATTGGACTCTATTGGAAATTTTGTTGGGGCTTTGTTGTACCGATTGGTCTCACATCCATTCTATTTTACTCACTCATCACATCAAAACAACTCCAACATAATGGAACAGACTTCCCAGTAGCAGCAATTGGTACTTAAAAATATTAAATTTATGAAATCTTGAATTATTTATAATATATTCTGCGTTCAAATTTTGACCAAAATTTTATTGCAGTTGCAGGTTGGACGTTAACAGGAATTGCTGTTTCACTCATTCCTATATGTGCCTTACATACAATCTACACTCGAAAAAGTAGTGGTCTCCTTGAGGTAAGTGGATATGGATAGAACCGATACATTTGTAATTATTCTATTATACACAATTTTGATTTAATTATTACTGTTTTTTTTTTCAGAAAATTAGAGAATCGTTTTGTCCGACGGCCAAGTGGGGTCCAAAGCATCCACAACTTTTGAAAGAATGGGCACAAATTACTCAAAAACAATAATATTATATAAATTTCTCTGACTTTATTCCTACTAGACCTAATTTTTGAAGACAATTATGGGTTTTAAGAATGAATTACATGGTCCACCGTCCTATTATGAACACTTTTCCGCAGCATATAATTTTTTAGCGCGACCGCCTCATTTTTTACTATTTTAGAGTTCTCATTATCATTTAATTGTTTTAACTCTCACATTATTTTTGGCTCAGTTTATACTAAAATTACTAAGAAATTTAGTATTTTAGTCGAGAACCTCCGAAGCTATTCCAATGAGGATCTATAATTTTAGTGAGTCGTAATCAGAATGGTAGGGTTAGATCTAAAAGAAAATTGTGGTAAATTGTCCAAAATCGTCAGCTACATCATAAAGCGCAGCGAAATTGACTGTGCTTTAATCTTCACAAAAAATTCAATCAAAAAAGTATTCACAAAACCCACTAGTTGTGAAATTGAGAATTTGACGAATATGGAGAATCCCTCAAGTTAGACAGAAGTTGGAGAACATGAAAACTTGTCCGAAACTAACGTAAAAAGGGATGTGTACAAAATTCTTAGAAAAAATGTTAAGCAGAAAGTTACTGTTGGATGTTTTGAAGCCTCCTATGTTCAAAATTGGTTTACCTACACCCTTGGCCTTATGAAGGTCAGCTAGGGGCTCAACAGTAGCAAAAATTGGTCACATTTGATGAGGTATACGTATTCTTCGATAATAGTAACTGAAATGACAAAATTTGGAAAACCCAGGCTTTGAATCCGTCTGTCAAAAATCTGAAAAGTTTTCAGACAAATTCCTGATCGTTAGGGTATTATGTGGACATGGAGTGTAGCCACCGATTTGTGTGATGTCAAATGCCAAAATAAGCTTGGAGAGGTATATCCTAAACATTTTCAAACCTTTACCGGAAGCAAAAGTCGCAAAACGATATGTTGGGGAACTTGACAATCTAGTCGTCCAACATAACGCCGCCTCATCGCATACATCAAAGAAAACTACCAATACGCTGAAGATTTAACAAAAAACANTCGTCCAACATAACGCCGCCTCATCGCATACATCAAAGAAAACTACCAATACGCTGAAGATTTAACAAAAAACATGTGGATGACTATTACTCCTAATGCTCAAATACCTGTAAAAACCGTTGATACTAACCCCACCGTCTTTTATTAAAAACAACGCTTGAGTTGTACACGATTAACAACTTTTGACAAAGTTTGGAATGCTTTACCACTGCAGCATAACAAACTGTTATGATGTACAAAAGTGTACAAATATTGGAAATTTTTTCTTATGTCCCTTAAAAAGGAACATGAAGAAAATATTGAGCAGATAAAACAAATTTATATTATAGGAATTAAAATTTTTTTTCGCGAAAATAAGTGTTCATAGTAGGACGGTGGACCATGTATAAGCAGAGGATGGAAACTTTCTGTAATCTTGCTAACGTACGAGTTCACCTACTTGTCTGAAACTTAGCATATATTTGAATCATGGAAAAATAAGTCATAAAAGAAAAAAAATTTTGAGATTTTAGTTTTAAGTCTTAAAAGTTTAGGAATTTGATTTTTAGCAAAATATGCTATTCACATTTCTAATTATGTCCAATAATGTGCAGTGTTAGAAGTAAACTCAAATTTCTGGATATGGTTGAAATTTGGAAAGATATTAGACACATTAGTAGATGATAAATACAAAAAAGACCAACAAAAACGAGATTTATAAAATTCAAATAACTAACAATGGATCTAGAAAATTGTTAATTTGAAATGCTGGAAATTGAGTGATTTTCTAAAATTTTAACATAGTTCTACAATTAAAAGCTCAAAATGTGTACCATCATACTTCAAGCAGTGCCTTAGCCTATACTAAACCGTAGGGTTCCAATTTTTCAAATTAAAAAAAATATGGTATTGAAAACAGGCATCTTTTTCACAAGAATCAAATAAATAGATACGGATCTGGAATTAATTGTAGGTATGAATGCTGGCCAAATGGTTAACTCTTACTTTATCAAAATAAACTTTTTAATAGAAACTCAAACAATTTATTTGTTTAAAAACATTGAAATAAATATTTTGAAAAGTAAAATTTTTATTTACATTCACTGGAGGGGGCGAAGAAATTGGCTGAAAATTTTTATATAGCATTTACTAATTGTTCGGAACACCTTCGCAAAATACCTGCCAAATTCAGAAAGGTTATGGTACAAGGATTTCTTAACTTGTCAAAATGCCCGCGTATATTGATTACCATAAGTCAGAAATAAGGAATTGGGCTCGAAGGAAGCATGGTAAATGGAAGAAGTTGAACAAGAATCTTTAAGAAATTTTATGATAAGCGAAGTGCGATAATGTATTATATACTCAGTGATGGTCACAAAAATTTGGTCTCTGGTGGGGTATGATCCCGCGTCTTGGGTATTCCGGACCCAACGCACTAACCATTTATGCTACAGAGCCGATCTGTGGAATCCTGTTTTCAAACTCAATACAACTCCGAAACTCTCTTTCCTGGTCATTCATTGTTAGGTAAGGAGTCTACTGTCTCATTTATGAGTACAGTATTGGGGATTGAGTCTTATGCTCAAATCCCCACGTCAGTGTTAGGCATGCTAACGAGCCGAGTTTTTGTTGGCTCGGCTCAGCTCGCTAAAGTTTCAACTCACCTCGGCTCACGGCTCGCATGAGTTGAGAAATATCAGCTCAGCTCGGCTCATTTCTCAACTCGCACGAGCAGCTCGCGAGCCGACTCGTGAGTCCTAGTTTAGTTATATTTGAAAATTATTTTCTATTTCGACGTTGTGGTTACAAAAGTAGAATATGGGGAATATACAAAGATATTCGAGATTGCCACATGTCCTATGTAGACGTTCTATTCACCATTTGGTGAATAGAACTTTTTCAAGAAAACAATCGGTTGAAACGAAGTATGTTGTATGTCTAGCTTTGCTCTTGTACACAAAAAAATGATGAACAGATTAGGCAACAGTTGCTGACATTATTTAAATTACTGAAATTCAATAATTTTTTGTACATACTGAGCCAAAAATTCCTTGATCTGTAACATAGATTCAAGCCAAAGTAACAAAAGTCAATGAGTTGACATATTGTCTATGAAACAATTAACTAAATGGCAAAACTAAAGGCGTTATCCTTTCGACGAAGTTAAAAAGTTATTTTTCATACCATATAATAGTAAATTTACTTAAAAATTTTAACCCGAAAATTTGGTGAGCTAGCCCATGAGTTATTCTCGTTACTCGAGTAAGCCAATGCTCCAGCTCAACTCGGCTCGTGGCTCGTCCATTTACAAATGAGTTGAATTATCTTAGCTCAACTCGGATCAAACTCGACTCGCTCGTTTAGCTCGCGAGCTGGCTCGGCTTGTTTGCAAGCTACTCAGTGTAGTAAAAATATATATTAGCCGAGTTTCACTGTCGATCCATATAAACAAAAAATTTTTGTTTTCCAAAATCAATAAATCTAAAAGTTGCGTTTCTTCTACGGTCTTTTTCAATAATTAACTTTGTTTCAATTACATTAAACGAATAGATGGATTAATTACACCGTTTTAAATTGATGAGTTGAAATATACAGAAATTTAATTGGTATAATTTAATTCAGAAATCTATTGAGCCATTTTGTTTTGTATTTTGTAAAGAGTAGGTTTCAAACAAAATTAAATTCAGAATTATAAATTTAAAAAAATTTAATGCTTTACATATTCTACTAGAAACCATAAACAAATTTTTTTTTATTGAGTCCAAATTTATATAAGTTGAAGAATTTGGAAATATTTTCTATAGAAAGTATGAAAATTTTGTTTTGTATGAAAAGTGTTTTAAATTTTTATATAATTTCACCTATGACACTTATAAGTTATAACTAACATCAGCATAACAAACAACGATATGAGTTTTTGATTTGATTGTTAACTTATTAAAGTAATTAAAGTAAAGGGATCAAAATATAGTAAGCAGTACATGAAATTCTACGTTATTACTAACTATCTCACTNTCAAAATATAGTAAGCAGTACATGAAATTCTACGTTATTACTAACTATCTCACTGAACTGTATGTTAAATTGCTTCACTACACAGATATTGATACGTAAAAATCAGATTTGTTTATGCTAATCCAATGAGTCAATTCCAAGCACATGAGAATGACATTCTTATAATGAAAAACAAAATATCTAAGTTCGTTTTTCTGTTGAATTTACATGGATTTACCAGTTGTGACGTTGCATTTTGTATTCAATATTTTCTAATTCAATTTATGCTATGAAATAGTCTTATTTCGTATTGCAAAACTTTATGAATGGAAATTTGTGGTAAACCACCACACTACAATCAGAATTCTGTTTCTATTCCTTTTGTGTTTCCCGCACAATTTATATAGATATTTTGCATTGTTTAGTTTATATACAAGGAATTTATTCAATTGCATACGGACAACGACGCAATATTGTTATTGTTTTCCTTACGTTATAAAATATTAAAGTTCAAAAAATAATTCGTATAATTGTGCCTAATTCCAGCTAGGAAAAAATATAAAACCTCAACAAGTCATCAAATCCTTAAAGTTACATATCATGTAATGACAAAAGCAATTTACATCAATGAATAAGCTTTACTCTCAATGGCAAATTATTCAGGAAATTGAAGTTAAAAAATCAATCCTTTAATTCATATAACCAAAACTGTATGAAAGTAGACAAATTCAATAGATGTCAATACGTTTCCCTTATTTAACCGACATTTTCCGTATATAAAAACTTAAGTTTGAATTTTTATTACCAATTTTTACGTCCTCTGTAGTTGAATATATCAAATAAAGTATTTTCTCAGGATGACTTTTGATAAGTTTCAAATCAATGGAATGATATATCATGTAAGACTTACACTGAATTCTTCGGTCTTGTCTATAAACTATGGATTAAATATATTGCTGGTGCTAACAATGCTGTTAACTGTATAAATATACAAGTATCCTGTAGCACAGACAAAACCAAGAGATTGTTGAAAGAGCAGAAAAAAATGGTNAACTGTATAAATATACAAGTATCCTGTAGCACAGACAAAACCAAGAGATTGTTGAAAGAGCAGAAAAAAATGGTATATTTTATAGCATTATTGTTTCTAAAATAACTCGTCACGACTATTCCTAGAAAACAGAAAAAGCAATTCTTTTGAAATTATAAGCATTAGATCTACTAAACTCCAAGGTTGGTTGGCAAAAGTAAAAAAAAATGTTCTTGGAAAATTTATTCAGTAATTTATTACAGATCAGTATATAACTGCCCACTTTTTGACTATTCATATTGCCAACGAAAGTTCAGCAAAAGCGAATTCAAGTTAACAAATTTGGTTAAATATCTTGATGACCATTCGATCTAGCAGATTAAACTGAATCTCAAAAAACGCAATTTCTCTTATTTACACTCAGCACAAAATAGTTATTTGATATTTAATTTTTTGTTGCAGAAAACTTAAGTATTTTTATCTCGGAGAATTTGACCATTTAACTTAGTTTTTTTATGACTTTATTCACCTTGATGATATGATTGTACTCACTTTAGTTTCTTAATAAACACAAAAAGTTTACAAAATCCGATTTTAGCGTTTTCATATTTCTACTAAAATATTAATATTTTTTGAGAAACAATACCTTGCAACTATATAGATTAAATTTCATACTCAGTAGCAAAATCATGTATTCTACCTCCGAACTAGCTACATTGATGACTAATACTGACTTGATTATGGATACAAGCTAGCTAATAATGTTTTGTGTAAAATACGTAATATAGATTTGCAGAATTTGACATCTAACTATAGTAACCTGTAGTATAACAAGTACGACACTATGCTAAAAAAAACCTGTTGAATTCAACGAATCACATCACATCTACCCGTTTGACTTGTTATTATGATAATATGAATTGTTAACCTACCCTACGTGACGCATTCGTACTCACCTCCACTAGTTAATAAAACTCAACGCACCTATCCAATCATCATCATCACATTATTGGCTGTTGCCGACGCAATTGAAATTTGTACTTCTGAGGAAGTGGTTAGAAGACGGCTACGGAAAAGTACCAAATTCATTCAAAGAATTTATTATTACAACACGAGGAAGGAAGCGGAATGAGAAAAGGCCCTTGTCACACAATTGTTGTAGTAAAATCAGAAGGATTTATACAACCCTCATCACAACAACACTTAGAATTTCAACAAAGGGGTTTAAGCAAAAGCTAAGAACTTGACCAATTTAACACAAAAGTTTGAGAGTAGGAGAAGAGGAGCCAGAGGCAATACGAAAACAAAGGAATTGCATTTGTAATTAACTACAAAACTTAAAGTCTCATTTACTTTTGTTTGTTTTCATTGTTGCGAAAACAACAGTTGGTAACGAGTGGAAGTGTCTATTGTTAGTATAGGAAGGAAAGGTTTGAGTTAAGACGCCAAGGAGAAATGCCTGGAAATTCGAATACTTTTCATTTACACAACACTTCGGTAAGTATTACAAATTTTCACTACCGTGAATGTCATTGCCGTTTTAAAATAATGCAACCTAACTTAATGAACTAGCTTAGTGTATTATCACAATTAGTGAATATTTCTTCCTTGATGACATGGAAAGTGAAATGTTTGCTTAAATAATTACGCAGGGTTGTGAAAAATCATGACTTAAAGCGACGAAAATATTGCTAAAATTTGAAATTTCCTATAAAAAATTCCAAAATAATTGTGACAAATATTTCTTAAAAAAATTTCAAAACACTTTCTAAAATATATGGAAATCTTGCACAACATATGCTAGATTGAAAAATAAATATAAATATAATAAAATATTACAAATCTACAAATTTGTAGATTATTTGTTCATAAATGCGTCCAAAATTTTAGAATTACTTCTATGAATTTTTGAGCTAATTATTTGTTCTGATGTCATTTAAACAGTTTTATGAAAACATAGGTCTAAAAATTAGGAAAAAAGTGATTTTTTAATGTGCAAAAATATTTTGTGCGCCTGTTGTTTATATAATATCTGACAATTTTTAAAAAAATTACCTTTTAACGGTCATATAATTTTTTTCAACGGAAGATACATGAAACCCAAGAATTACATTTGCAATTTTTAGGATGATTGTGTAAATAGCAAAATTTCTAAAAAATACTGAAATTAATACAATAAATGGAATAGAAAAGTTTATTTTAACAATTTCTTTACAAAGTTTCTCTCAGGTATGGTGATGAGAAACAAATGAGACTTTCACTAGTATTAATATATTTAATAGGTCCTATATGAAATATCAAGCATGTTAGTCATAAATTTATCATCCATCTTGAACTGCATAAAAAATACATTTGAAGGTATTTTGAACAAATTATTACAGTATTATTTCAAAAATATGTTTTGATGGATTAGTCATGAAAATTCGCTCTGGTATGGTAGCTACTCGTAATATTTCTATCATTTTCGACATTGGCATGAAAACTGGTTTCGAAAATTATGCAATAAAATAAATTCTTTTGTTTTTTCAAATCTGAATTTACCTGTATTCTTGAATATACATCATCAGTTTCGTTTCTTCATAAATTCACCATACGATAATCATGTCTCATTTTTATGAATCATAAACTGTAAAAAGCAACTATAGTATTAATGTTTTATTATTTTGAGATTCTTTATTAACATCTCCATTTATTTTTTTTTGTAAATTTTCGACATATTTATCACTGGTGCAATGAGTCTTACAGCGGCAAAAATTTAAAAATGGAGAAAGTAAGTTAGATATGATTTAGTATGAAGTGAAATAAGGGAATTTTCAACCCTCTAATTTTTTATATGTTTTAAATTTAAAAATTTTTTCATTGATACTCTTACTTTTTTCCTTTGTGTATAATATTATACCTTTTCAAAATTAATGTCTCGATTTCTCAATTTTGCAATTAGCTATTACTGGGTTTGTTATTCTTTGTGTCCCATCAAATCTTGCTTATTTACAACTCATCATGAACACGCAAAAAAGAGGATTAGCAAAAGCGAATTGAGAACGGAAGGAAGTTGACTATTAATACTAAATTATCATAAAAATCCTTGTATCATCGCAAACCCTTTGAACTCATAAACTGAAATATTAAACAATCATACAAATATTAATCTTCCAATATGTTTTTATGTATAAAACGCAATTTGTTTGAAAACATTTTTAAAATGGCAATTGTTGATACATTCATAGGTATAATAATCCTAGTTCTGCTAATTTTATTATTTATATTACTTGTGATAAATATTTCTGATAAAAAAGAATATTTTTTTATCTTTGTGGAATTTTTTAAATAATGATTAATTGTTTGCAAAAATTCATTTATAATTCATCTTATGTTTATAATAATAGTAATAGTGGGGTAGGTAAAAAATTTTCAAAAGTTTTTGTTTTCCTCACTCTATCTTTAAAAATTTTATAGCTTTATAACTTTTCAGTACCTATCTATTATAAGTCAGTATTTCCGTGATTCAACTATAAAGTTTAATAAACTGGTTGCTATACACTAATCAAATAAATCTCTTAATTCTACCCCCTTCAATGAGCCAAATTATAAACTTACCTATACCATTTTATTTGGTAAAAATTGGATACTTGGAATCCAAATGTAACTTAGCATAGGTCATCGATCCATAAACATATGAAGGATGTTATTTTTTTTATAGTACCTGTACAATATTCTCAAATTTTTTATTTACCTGTGTAGTTTGTGAGAGATTTCTATGGAAGTGTAGAATTCTTGTGAAATAATTTTTTTACAACCTCAAGGCTATTATGCAACAAAGCCTGAGAATAATGATAACCTGAATTTGTATCTTCCATAACTTTTTAATATATTTGCTAAATATTTTGTTGACAGTTGTGCCAAAAATAGAAACTTGTGTTCTTTTTTTAAGTATAATTTATGCAAAATTATATCTTTTTTGTTAAGGATATGAGTCAAACTTAGGAAATTTGCATTACAACATTTTAGAGAAATGTTTAATTACGGTGGTTCATAATAAATCCAACTTTACTACCTTAACTCATTTGAAACAAATAAATTCAATGCAACTATGATTTGAATGTTGAACCGATAGTTACAACTATGCTTCTGTGAAAAAATATGTGATTTTCATTGTATCATGGATATATTTTTGACATTAATTATTGATCGATTATTTTAGAGTAATTATCAATATTTTATTAATCATTCATCTCTGACTAAAGAGTGTACTTTTAAATGTTGAAATTTTTGACTGTGACGCTGAGTCTCACTGAAACAAAAAATTGGTTGAGTCGATTCAGTTGAATTTTCTACCTCAGCAACATGTAATGATAGCTGCATGATCAACTCTCCACACTGAGTCAATTCATTACTCAAAATCCAACTTAACTACATTGAAAGAGCTAAAATTCGATTCCGACTATGACGAAACTAAGTTTATAAAACTTTAGACCAAAAAATTTTACTGAATGAGTCAACCATTTTAAGTCAAGAGTAAAACTCATCTTACGGATAACTAATGTTTAAGCATAAATTATATTGAAACGTTCACTGCCTATAATAAATATTTATTGGTACATCAATTCATTAGCTAAATTTTTGCAAGTAGCTAACTTTAAGTTTTTTAAGGAAATAATATATTTTAGTATTATCAAATATTTAAATTTTCCGCCAAACTGAAATTTAAGAAAATTAAGGTGTCGGAGTACTGTAATGCCACAATTNACTAATTTTAAGAAAATTAAGGTGTCGGAGTACTTTAATGCCACAATTATTCCCACATGAATTCTTCATTGCAATAAGTTAAATTTGAGTTAAACGGTTTGGAACTATANAATTTAAGAAAATTAAGGTGTCGGAGTACTGTAATGCCACAATTATTCCCACATGAATTCTTCATTGCAATAAGTTAAATTTGAGTTAAACGGTTTGGAACTATAAGAAGAAATTTTTATTCATCAATACCTCCAACTTTTGAATTTAAAAAAACATTATTAAAACAAGTGAAAGTTACATATTTGAGATATTTTAGAGAAATAATCATTTTACTCTAATTTAGTATCACTATAAGGCTAATTAAAACTGTCGCTAACTAAAAATTGTACATAATATGCAAAAATGAATTGAGCAGATGAATGTTTAATAATAAAAATGCAAGTTAGAGGAGTTATAAAAATTCACATTCGATTCTAACTAGAAGCAATCCGAGTTGCAGAATTGCCATACAATACACATTTCATATTAACAAAATACGATTAATGCAATAAGAGATAGAAAGTTTTTACCTAAATGTTATTGACACTTGTATATCAACTCTAAAGTAGAAATAAAATTTTGAGCCTGCACATAAATATTTATAAAGAATCAATTAATATTTAGATTAGACTAAAATAGGGCAATCATCACCTGTCGTTTACAAGTTGGTTTATTAATATACATCCTTTTGTTTTGTTGAGACTATAAAATTAAAATATTTAGAAAATAAATTTGTAAAAACTACAATAATAAAAATTCAAATAGTGATTCTTGTTTTTATTATACAAATAGACTCTAGTATACTCAAAAAGTCGTGTTGGCCTTCAATTAATGCCGAATTTCCACTGAAATAATCAAACAATGAGTTTTTTTTGTGGGACATTTTCTGCATAATTGAGTCAGTCATCATCAGTAAAAAATTTCAAATCTAAGTAGTAATTTACAGGAACTATTAGCGAATTTTTTTCTACTTCTGAATAAGAATGATTTATTGTTAATGATTCTCAGAAACAAGTCACTTTTGGTTTCAACAATTATGGATTAAATTAGCTTTGGCTGAACAAAAATGTTGAACTTATGATTCTTCATTTCAAAATAATTGTATGAAATGAAGATAAATGTTAGTTTACCGGCTATTTTTGAAAACTTGTTTCTGCTCATATGTGAAGTAACATTACGATTGCATAATAATAGAGAGATGTAAATTGAAAACTCATATAATTAAATAAAAAAGTTTTTAATATAATAAAGAGTATACATTTGAATTGTATTCTGTTGTTTTATCACTGAAATATTTAAAAAAAATCATCTAAATACTAAATTTTATTATTATTCTTTTTAAATTTTCAGTTTAAGGAACCAGTTGGAGAAACGAATGCTGCCTATCTGGAAACAGAATCAAATGGAATTGATCAAAAAGGTCATGCGAGATTATCCAAGGGACACCTAACTGCAATTGTAAGCTAACTTTACTCATATTCATCTATTTTTTTCAACCTACACCAACCCACTCCATGAAATTTCAATGTAGCCACAGAATATGCTAGTTATTTATGTCAAATATTAAAAAATATTATAAAATATTGAAGAAATAATATGAGGTTTACAGATAAGGAACAACAAATTATTTACTTTTCTTACTATCCGAAACATGACAAAATATCGAGACTTTATTTATTCCATAAAAAAAAACTTATTTAATAAAACTTTCAACATAAAAATGCGGTTTAGACTATTGGCAATCTTACAAAATTCATTCTATTTAGCAAAGAATAGGGTATTCCTATCACTACTATTGACGCCCCGCTCCAAAATTCTAACATTTTGACCAAAAATTGTGCTTTTGTATGAACAGTAAATATTTATTATATTTTTCAAGGCCTAAGAACGAAATTTGTGACCTTCTCAGGTCATAAAAGTAATATAAATTTCAACATAACATGATGCCGTTCTAATTATATTAGTTTTTACTATAAGTATTTGAAAGTGAGTGTCGAAAATTTAATTGTCTTTTACATTTTACTATATTCCAAATCGGGCTAAGCTGATGACCTTTGGAGGTTAATGCTTATTTTCATAGACTTAAAACTTGCTATTCTTATTATATATTAGTAACAGTTTTGTTTAAAATTTGAGGTAGTTGTTACTAGTCAGTCAAATGTATAAATGATACTGCAATATTCATGATAAAACATTAAGTAAATTTGTATAGAAATTCTGTTTTAAATTAATAAAATTTAAAATTTAGGACCTAGGCGTCTTTTAAGGCTTAGATGGTATACATAGTATATACAAACTAATACATCTGTCATTAAATCACCCATTAAGTCACTTAATCTGTCATTGAGTCAGAAAAGTTTTTTGTCAAAACTATAGAAACGGATAACAATCAANTGTCATTGAGTCAGAAAAGTTTTTTGTCAAAACTATAGAAACGGATA
The DNA here is from genome assembly GCA_002738285.1 of Holacanthella duospinosa. NCBI lineage: Eukaryota > Metazoa > Arthropoda > Collembola > Poduromorpha > Neanuridae > Holacanthella > Holacanthella duospinosa. The sequence continues at coordinate 134,460 of NIPM01000171.1, read as the reverse complement.
ACAATCAATGTAATAATATAAATCATATTAAAATTAAAAATATTACAATTTTGTAAGCATAATTACTAGAAACGACTCTTCTTGTGGTTACAACTGGAAAACCTTTAGAAGATTTTATATATCCAAACATTTGTGTTCCGTTTCACTAAAGTTGTTTAAAAAATGTTTTCAAAAAAACAAGTAATCAAAATAGAAAATTAGATAGCAATATATTTAATTTGTTTTTAAGGAATACTTGATACAACATAGCATATTATTAACTAACAAAATGTTAAAGTTAATTTTAAATTTTAANATGTAATAATATAAATCATATTAAAATTAAAAATATTACAATTTTGTAAGCATAATTACTAGAAACGACTCTTCGTGTGGTTACAACTGGAAAACCTTTAGAAGATTTTATATATCCAAACATTTGTGTTCCGTTTCACTAAAGTTGTTTAAAAAATGTCTTCAAAAAAACAAGTAATCAAAATAGAAAATTAGATAGCAATATATTTAATTTCTTTTTAAGGAATACTTGATACAACATAGCATATTATTAACTAACAAAATGTTAAAGTTAATTTTAAATTTTAAATACTTTTACACAATAATTCACAAATTTTTAATGTCTTATTAATTTCCTCGAATAAAAATACTCTGATATTCATAAGTAAACTCGAGAATCAAAATTCTGTAGTTCTATGTAGCAGCCTATACTACTCAGGTGACAATTTTTAAAGTATTAATCAAACATCCAACTTCACATAAACAACATTTTATACCTACCGTGCAGGTACAAACGAATGAAAATAATTTTTTTATTTTCTTCTTTTTGATCTACTACAAAAACACTACTGCATTCCCTTGTACAGGTATTGCACACATGAAAAAAAAATTAATTGGACAAGCAATTAAAATTTTAAAACCAGCATTTCCCAATTTTTAAGCCTAGTAAAAATTTAAGTAACTAATTATATAAGATTTTAATGATGTAAATGACTTTTTCATCAGGTGGTTGAAGGCGGAGGTGTTCAAAAAGTTGAACAATGGAAAAACCCAATAGAATTCCTCCTATCATGTATTGCAATGTCAGTGGGTCTAGGAAACGTTTGGAGATTTCCATTCACAGCCTATGAAAATGGAGGAGGGACTTTTCTATTGCCCTACTTAGTAGTACTTTTTTTCATAGGAAAACCCCTCTACTACCTAGAAATGTCCTTAGGGCAATTCTCATCTTATGGACAAGTCAAAGTATGGAAACTTGCACCAATTTTCAAAGGTAAGCACAAATGTCACTATTTTTATAACTGGGAAAGCGGAAATATTAAAAAAAACCATGTGGAAATTCTAAAGTCCTTGTAGTTGTACCATTGTTCTTTGTAACTAGTTTAATTGAGTAAAATCAAATTTTTATAGGTATTGGGTACGGAGCGATGGTGGGAACTTGGTGCGTGGTAAGTAAAATTACCGGATGTGGCATAACGACAGCTAACAATTGGCAATAATAACTTAATTGTTATAAATTTTTTGTTTCATTAGCTAAGCTACTATTGCAGTTTGATGGCTCTTACTGTTTACTACTTCCTTGCATCCTTCAGCTCGACCTTGCCTTGGGCAGTTTGTGACCCAAACTGGCCAAATATCATATGCAATGAAAATAAAACTCAAGCGATTAATGCTACAAAAACACTTCCGGAACTATACTTTGAGTAAGAAAACATACCAATGTTTATGTACTTGGTAGAATAGATATACAATCTGGTAATATATTTTTGTTAAAATATGAGCGTAAAGTTACATTTTGAATAGAATTTTTCTAATGAGCTATAACAAATAATATCCTACTAACAATAAACAAGCATATTACCCTAAAATAATCAATCCTGATGATACATTTGTATTTTTTTATAGAAACACGGTATTTCCACAGTACTCGTCAATNCCTAAAATAATCAATCCTGATGATACATTTGTATTTTTTTATAGAAACACGGTATTTCCACAGTACTCGTCAATTGACGAAGGAATTGGTGACCCTGACCTCCGTCTTACTGCATGTCTTTTCGTTTCATGGTTCCTCATCTTTTTATCCCTAATAAAAGGGGTAAAATCCTCTGGGAAAGTGGCTTATTTTACCGCTTTATTTCCATATGTTGTACTGTTTATCCTGCTCGTACGAGGACTGACACTAGAAGGTGCCAAAGATGGAATTGCACTTCTCTTCACTTTTGATGTTAAGAAGCTTTGTGAACCGAAGGTAAGCAAATTTCTTTATTTTCAAAACCAAATTTGACTGACCATTGTTTCAAGATGTCTATTTTGAGATTATTATGAGATTGTAGGGTAGCGTTTGCGGTGGAGATACAAACGAGACATCACAAATATTATTTGTAGTAGATACAAAAAGATTAGTTTTGTGCATAAATTTGGAACTGTTTTTCTAAAAGTGATTTTGATAATCGATAACTATCCCAATTAAAATAGGAAATTNATTTGACTGACCATTGTTTCAAGATGTCTATTTTGAGATTATTATGAGATTGTAGGGTAGCGTTTGCGGTGGAGGTACAAACGAGACATCGCAAATATTATTTGTAGTAGATACAAAAAGATTAGTTTTGTGCATAAATTTGGAACTGTTTTTCTAAAAGTGATTTTGATAATCGATAACTATCCCAATTAAAATAGGAAATTAAGTCAAATATTTTCGAATTAAAAAAAGTTTTTCGGTATAAAGAGATATTCTAGAGTTTTGAATTTTTTTTTCTAGCTTGTGTGATAGGTTAGAGTTTAGAAATCAGAAATAAAATTGATCAAATTTTATACTCCATAAAGACTAATTAGAGATTTGTAATTTTACTGTTTTCAATCTTAACGTTTTGTTTATTTTCACTTTTGTGTATTACTTTTGGTTTAATTTTTATTCACTTTGAAAAGTATTAGGTAATTTTATTCCTAAAAATTTGACAAATTATTTAAAAATTAAAAGCTAATCTTAGGTTCAGTAATTTTAAAATTTTTGTAACTTGCTGCTATCCAAACATTTTTAACTATTTCAAATGGACTTTTTAAGAAATAACTTTCACCAATCTTATCAGTAGTCTTAATTTTGTTATGATAAAATTAACAGGTATGGTTCGCAGCAGTTGCCCAGTGTTTCTTCTCCCTATCCACAGGATTTGGACCAATTATCATGTTCTCTTCTTATAATCCCTTCAGGCACAATCTGTACAGGTAAGCATATTAAACAATTATCACTGATTGTAATCTGAATGTAGCTTTTTCTTTTCTTACTAAGTTTTCTTAAAATTAAAAATACAAAAGTTTAATTGTAATAATTATATAGTACCAGATTATGCCGACATATACGACGGTCCAATAATTATATCTTAAGACGTAAGGGGAAGACTGATAATCATTAGCTTTGCAGAAGTAACTTATAAACTTAATTGTGTATTATAAATTTGTGTCAAATCTTTTTCGTAAACTAAATTCTTTTCCAAAAAATATTATCAGTTTCAGATATAACATCAAAAATGGGACAACTTAGCAAGAAAGAATCAAACTAATACGATCACTGAGATAATAGTTGTAATTTTTTTAAATTGGAATTTCTGGATATTCTTTTCATCCGCCAATCCTTATAGTATGTTTATTCTCTCAAAAGATCTAATTCTAATTCGTTTATCCAACATTTTAATGATTCATATGAAACTGTCAACGCTTTGACAAAAAAATTAATCCGTTGACAAGATACATTTAATCCAGATTTATAAAGCAGCTAAACCTACCGTGGGAAATATGAGCATAACTCTCTTTCCTTTGCCTTAAGATTTAATGCCGGACTGTAAACAATTATTTTACCGAATTGACTCAGTTTTTGTTACTGTTGACCAGAGTGTATTTCATGTATATTAAAAATAATTTATCCACTTTTTACACAATTTTTAGGGATGCATTTATCATCAGTATTATGGATACGTTGACTAGTTTGTTGGCGTCTTTTACTATCTTTGCAATCTTGGGTTCTTTGGCGCATGAAAGCGGTATGAATGTTAAAGATGTTGTCAAAAGTGGGCCAGGACTCGCCTTCATTTCATACCCAGGTATGAAAAATTTTTTAAATAATTAGACTATATTTGTATTTGACTAAAAAATTGATATTTTTATCAGATGCAATAGCCAAGTTTGACCAACCTGTTGTCCCTCAACTCTTTTCCGTTCTCTTTTTTCTTATGCTGTTCACATTAGGAATGGGTTCTGCGTCTGCGCTAACTAGTGGCATCATAAGAATAATCCATGATCAATTCCCGTCAATTAAGAAACTCTACGTCACTGCTGTAATTTGTTTCGTCGGCTTTTTGTCAGGACTTATCTACGTCACACCGGTAAATGCTGACTTCACAATTTATTTCATCAGAAAGCAAAAAAATGTTTTGTGGGAATATTTTAACTTGTAATTGCAAATATCCGTTGCATATGCTTTCGACAATATCAAAACATGTTATCTTTGTCATATCGAACACTGTACTTTATGACAAAGAATAAAGAATGGTGATCTTTAAAAATCGAAACCTTATTTCCTTTGAAATTATGAAACAAAAAATTAAAACTAGTTCATTTTTTTTTAATTTTCAGGGTGGTCAGTTTATGTTGACGTTAGTTGACTATTTTGGAGCAGCGTTCGTTATCTATATCATGGTGATTCTGGAAACTGTGGCTGNCATGTTGACGTTAGTTGACTATTTTGGAGCAGCGTTCGTTATCTATATCATGGTGATTCTGGAAACTGTGGCTGTAGCATGGGTGTATGGACTGTCCAATATTTCCAGAGACATTGAGTTTATGCTCAATCGCCCAGTTTCATTGTACTGGAAATTTTGTTGGGGCATTGTGATCCCTTTGGGACTTTCTGCCCTCCTCATAAACACCTTTGTAGACCTTGAACCACTCAAACACAATGGTGCAGATTTTCCAGATATTGCAATTAGTAAGAATACAATTTTTTTTGCAAATTTTAAACTATGAACAGTAAATACCAGACAACAATCGTAACCGCTAATTTTGCATTTTCAATACATATTCATTTCATTTTTAAATGTACTCAACCCATCAAAAGATTCATAAAATTTACGTTACAAAACTACATAATGTGCACACGCATTATTATCAAACTCCATTGATTGAACTTCCATCCTTGTATTAAAGCGCGGGATTCGCCTGCACTTAAATTGAATTATGTAAATTACAAAAGGGGCTTTCAGCAATCTTTGAAATAAATTAAGAAAAGTTTTACTACGTTCATGTATTTTGATATAAACGCATCAAGAAGTTGATGGGTCAATGTGAAACCAAATATTAATCGTTCGTTGTCTCTTTTAGTTGCTGGTTGGATCTTGTTTGGAGGGATGGTATCTCTCATTCCAATCGCAGCGATTCATACAATTGTTACGAGAAAGGCAAATACGTTTTATGGTGTAAGTGAACTGTCGTTGCAATATAGATATTTGTAAATTCTAATCTGATCAAAATACTTAATTTAGTCTGTTAACTTATGTTCACTTGTAGAAACTTCATGAGTCACTTGGCCCCGCACATGATTGGGGACCAAAAGATGGAGAAATTCGAGAAGAATGGAGGACAATTGCGCCAAAGGAAAAAACAGTTGAAATTTTGAAAAGAAATATCAAAAGAGTTAAAGATTTTTCGAGAAAATAGTCTGCAGTTTGACTAAAATATTTTTGTATTGAGAGAAAAGAGCTCTCTTTTGACTTCAATTGACAGCAAAATGATTAGTGCTGTTACTGGAAGTGGAACACTAATTCCTACTAATTTATGTTATAATCAACCACCCTAACGACACTAAAACTTGTTTACTTTGAGTCACTTAAACAAGCTGATTTACTTTATGTAAAATAGATTTTAACAAATTGTATCAAGCACATTTGCCTTAAGTGATATAAAACAACACCACCTTCTGTTATTTTTAAGAGATATCTGTAACTACATTTATGTACTTGATTTAAAGTGATGAGGGTCGTAATCCACGTTGTATTAAATGTAGTTTATTTTAAATACCAAACGTTTCGACTTGTCTTCTTCAGTGGATGAGATTTAACTTCTAAACTTATATCTTAATTATTAACGCATTTCTTTTTTAAAAATGTTGGATTTGACAACAGTAGAAAAGTTTTGTTCTAGTTTTCGAATTTGAAAACTAGAACGAAACTTTCAAAGTAAATTTCATAAAACCAAATAGCATAAAGCCCTTGGCGGGATGCACGTATTTCAATTTTCCNGAAACTTTCAAAGTAAATTTCATAAAACCAAATAGCATAAAGCCCTTGGCGGGATGCACGTATTTCAATTTTCCAAACAAATATTGTAAGATTGGAGTGGTGTAGGGCAGTCATCCAATTTTTTATTGATCATAGCTTAAAATTTGAAATGATAACACGCGCACATCTCGCAAGGAAAAACAAAAAATCGCGCGGCGAGAACTTGGAGGGCCCTATGCTATTAGGCTCGAGAGTAGTCATTAGTATATACAATTAAGACTAAATCTAAATACTGTGTACTCACGCGGAAATTGGATAACCCTGGGGCCAGTCCCAGCCGGAATAGGAAATCCGGTTTTAATTTAATCTTAATCTAAATCTTTTTTTAACCAGCTTTGGTTAGCTTCCCCAGGCCAGAATTATGATTTGATTAGAAAAAGCTTAGTTTCAGCTTTTTATGTAATCCTAGATTCTTGGCGCAAACTAAAAAAGTTTAAATCTCTACCTGAAGTAGAATAATGTAAGAATTTTTGGTAAGCAAAGTGCATAGCAAAATTTTTTTAAATTCTTTTTTATTTTACATGTTAGTGAATTCATTCCACTTTATCTGTGATTTTATTTTGAGTTAATTAGATTAAACATTCTAAATTCTATCATGTATTAATGTTTCTTCTGCCAAACGCGCCGGGTGGTGTTAGCAATGGAACTGTCATCCACCTCTGATGGTCATGACTAAAATTATTGTCGCAACTCATCAAAAGTGGACATACTTAATAGGGAATAATTCATTTAATCCAAATCAGGCTGGTTACTTTTGTCTAACCAANTAATTCATTTAATCCAAATCAGGCTGGTTACTTTTGTCTAACCAAACTTATTACCACTACTACTAAGATTAAATTTTTAGCTTTAAGTTAGATTTTCCAACTATACTCTGAGACTGAAACTTTTATTGTCATGTGCATAGTAAAAAATTGGCTTCTGGATGGTTTCAAAAATGGTTTAGTTTAAAATTTGCTTTTTTATGGTTAACCCGGTTCACTGGGACAGGATGAGTTAAAATCTCGTTAAAATCCGGATTTAAATTTGCTTAGTGTCAGGCTAAGATCGGCCCCAGACGAGTAAACAGGGTAACAAAAAGTTAGGGGAACTTTTATTCGTTTTACAACTCGACTCCACCGTCAATAGTAAACTATTATTCGCTGCTATGTACTTTCATGTTCGTATTAGGAAGTTTACAGCAAATATTAACATTTGCGGCCTTCCCTCCCGACCACCTCCAGTGAGTTGGTTGATATGAACTACGTCGTTCAGTATCCAAGTCAAGTATCTCTTGAAAGTATCTTACTCTACAGGGAATTGGACAAGTGGCCACTGAAACGGTGAATCTAAAGATATAGTAAGAAAAATTTGTGCGGTGACAATAACGCATTGAAGCATTTGCACTCAAACGATATTTTCTGACGTTCTCCGTGTAAGTTAATATACTAATTTCCAGGTAATAGCAAAACATATGTTAGTTATTTGTTAGTACGTCTAACCTAAAGGAGAGCTAGTCGAATCGAGTAATACGTACAGACATAATTCTAAGACATTATGAGTTATTTGTCACTTTGTGATTATAAGCAATTTCAATAGATATAGCAACTAAGGATTCTATAGAATAAAAACTTCCTCGGTTTCACTGTCATCAGTGAAAGTATTTAGCAGTAGAAAAATTAAAAGGAGCAAAAGTATCGCTGTTTCCAGCGTTTATAAAGCTTTTACAGCTTATAAACACTAAGTTATTAGGTGATAAGCCAAGCTAAAGCCAGTTAAAAACTCAGTTTTATATAATATTAGCCTCAAAATTTAAATTTGGTAAAAAAAGCCAAACATTTTTATAGTTTATAAAAAAATTAAAAAATTCTATAACAATTTTAGACATAAATTCAATTTGTGTATAACACATTTTTTTAAATTCTGGTAAGTAGTCTTCAGTTTTTGTCTCAATTGAATTCAAAAAAGGAAGGCTGCTTAAAAAGCATATTGTTATCAATTTCTAGAGATATGACACGTTTCGCCTGCTTTATATACCTATAGGATAGGGTGGTCCAATTTTGCGTTCCCTATATACATTTTTTCATGATTTTCTGTCGTAGTGAGTAGCTAAATAGTAAAACCAAAAAAAAGTTTGGAAAAATTATTAAAGTTAATTTTCTTTATTTGCTTTTGGTATCTGGTTACAATTTAAATTGAGACATGTCCGCCGTCGTCTGGGTAAAGAGCGGCAGTGTTTTTGAAAATGGAATTGTTCTTTGGAATGGAACAAATTTTCTTCAATCTGGTCACAGTTTCCAGAATTGTGCGAGATGATAGTGGAGTATGGAAACGATAGGTACATTCATCTAAAACTTGCGCTAGACTCCAAGTTCCCAAATATCGAGTGGCTAGAATCGTCCTCTGCTTAAAATGGACAAACACGAAGGCTTACACGAACGGAGTACAAATCTCTACAAACTCTTCCATTTTGCAAATGGGTGTTAATTACAGGGTATCTAAAACAACCCGCTCTTCATCGTCATCCTCGTTGCTAAATGCAGCGAAAGTTTAAACATTAAAAAAANGGGTATCTAAAACAACCCGCTCTTCATCGTCATCCTCGTTGCTAAATGCAGCGAAAGTTTAAACATTAAAAAAAATAAGATTTCAATTCAAATAGTATTTTATCTTTAGACTTCAATCTACATTAAAGTTGAAGTGTTGTTNAAAAAAAATAAGATTTCAATTCAAATAGTATTTTATCTTTAGACTTCAATCTACATTAAAGTTGAAGTGTTGTTTAGTTTCAAAATGTACTAAAAAATTAACTCTAGAAAATCGTATTACAATAATATGTAAGTAAAATGTCTAAACTGTAAAATGGTGAGTCAACTGTTAGGTGTCACATCGCAATTACCCTCATACCCAATTAGAGCTAGTGAAAATTACATTCATGGGGGTTTTTGGGGAATATTGTTTAGCAAGAATGTAGTTGCATCGCTAAAACTTTTACGTGGCAATAGAAGAACAGATGCTTCACTCTCTTTTCGTCACAAATCTGTAATTGTTTCGCGTAGAAGTAATTCATAGCTTGTGGTGGATCTGATTCGTCACTCTTAATTTGAGTTAGACATTACCATGAGAAATTAATTACACACTGGTTTAAGTTTAATGTCACTAGCCTTTATTGTCACAATTCGTTTTCCGTCAATTGGTTGGATTTCTCCCGGTTAACCTCCATGCTCGCATGTAGTAAATAGTCTGACTATTGTCACAACTTCTTTTTCCACCTCAGTCTATTGTCAACACACTTGAACAGCATGCATGGTACCACACTTTAATGGAAACTTTTGATTGTCAGAGGCAGAATATAAACTCATGTTTGTCTAATAGTGTGGGTGATCTGAGACCTTAGAAGGAACGTTTTCATTAGCCNAGGCAGAATATAAACTCATGTTTGTCTAATAGTGTGGGTGATCTGAGACCTTAGAAGGAACGTTTTCATTAGCCTATTTATTGTATTCTAACCATACGGTATCTTTGATCGTGAGAGCGAAACTTTTTTTTAAAGACACACTATTTTTCTAATTTGTTTTTAAAGTATTCCGAATTCAGATAATAACTTCAAAAACTGTAAAATAAATTGAACATATATCGCATAATAAAATGTGTCTCTAAAACCAGAAACTTCGTTTTATGTAACCTAATCTTTAGATTATTACTTAGTTGACAATATCGGCTATTGTGTACTCTGTTAAACGTCAGCCGAGTTTTTGATTCCCTCGTAGGTGACATTAAACCTATGTATTGTTCCGACTTTATGTTTCCCCCTCGTGTCTTCAAGGTCAAGTAGATTCCGGTTGTTGTGAATTATTATTATAACAAACTTTCGCCTGTAATGCAGCCAAAAATGTCCCGGTCTGTGCTTGGGACGCAGGAGTTTGTATGGAAAATTAAATCTAAATTCCAANTGTTTCCCCCTCGTGTCTTCAAGGTCAAGTAGATTCCGGTTGTTGTGAATTATTATTATAACAAACTTTCGCCTGTAATGCAGCCAAAAATGTCCCGGTCTGTGCTTGGGACACAGGAGTTTGTATGGAAAATTAAATCTAAATTCCAATCCGCTTACACTTTATTGCAAACGGAATCCACTGTAGAAGTTACTTAACACAGATAGGATTTACAATTCCTTTCAAATTTATAAAGTTGTAATTATTTTGGCACTGTTTGTACAATTTTAATAATTTGTTTATTTTTTTTGCCTATTTGTATTTATCTAGGTTCCTTGCTAGTCGGTATCTACATCTTTTTCATTCGGCTGTTGATATTTGGACATAGTTGGAGCAAATTTGAAGACAGCAAAAAGAATAACATAACCGTAGTAAACACAAAGTTAGTAACTTATTTCTGGGACTCAGATACTAATCCACAATTTACTATCCTAAAATCGGAAATAACTGAATTGCATTATACGATATAAATAACAATTAATTTTAATTTACAGAAATTTAATTATGTGCAGTATGACTTACATAACATTAAACAACATATATTTATATTTTCGCACAGGCAAATCATGCTCGGAAATAGTCTACTATTTGTTGTGGCTGTTGTGAATACCGCTTATGCTGGAACTGAGGTATGATATTCAATACATAATAAAGTTAATCCTAGTTAAACTAACTCAAAATGGAGTAGCCAAATTTGGTTGTTGTAGTGATAAATTATTGTATTCGATATTAATAAGATTATATTATACACCTGTCCCAATAACCATAAATACATGGCACAGTTCGGAAAATTAAGGAAACAATGTAATTGAATTTTACAATTACAGCTACTCTGTGTTCCTGAAATCGCACAGAGGCTGTGCACGTGTTGGAACCGATCTTTACCAAATTTGGCACACTATTTCATATATTCGTCATTAGAATATATTCCCCAAATATTTTTTTATTTGACGCATTAGTTTCTCCACAAATGAATGGAGTATAATGAGCTTTGTTTTTAATTTCTGCCTATCTCAAAATTCAACCTAACAACCCTTCCACCCTAAAAATTAATCTAAAAATTTGAAATCAAAATATTGATTTTTTTTCAAAATTTCGACAAAACTTTGAAAAACTCTCAAACTTTTAATATAATCATTTTCATTGGGATTAGATATACGGATGGAAATTTTCATGATACGAAACAAAATGTCGAAAACTCCATTGGAGAAATCATTATACTAAAAAAATATGATTTGTTGAATTTTTTTGAAAATATCTTTAGTTGGGTGGTGTGGTGTATGTCATACACCCTGCTATGTTGCCAATTTAGCTTGAAGTAAGCAGTTTTGCAAAATAAAATAAATTTGTTTTGCTGAGGGTAATAAAAATTGTTTTATATCTTCAGTTTACAATAATCAATAATTAAGATCAGGCAATGCCTCTGGAGTCATTTTGAATCATTGACTCAGGACAACTTTTGAGTCAATATGGCTTTGACATTGCTAGGAAACTTGCTGAATGGGGACGCAGTATTACACATTCTGTATGTGCAGAATGTGTCGTACATGCAATTTAATCATTATCTAAGCGCAGTAGACATGGTAAATGCGCAATGACAGTTGTGCGTGCGCAGTTGTTAGGTAATTATTGTATATGCACAGTGAGAATTTTACACGTGCAGTGAGCATTTTATATGCGCAGTAGCTATTCTACATTTGCGGGAAGCGTTTTACACGTTCAGTACGTATTGCACATTACGTAATTTATATCCGCAGTAGGAAAAGTAAATCCTCGGTGCGTATGTTAGGGTAACGTCACTTTTAGTATAATGTACGCACACGCATTTGTGAGCAAGATCCTAAACCTAAACTCCACAACATTATGGGTTTTTCGTTAAATGACTGCATTGTAAAACTCAATTTTCTTCCTTAAACATATGCATTTGGATAGTGAATAAGTTATTTGTGTCTATCTTGATAAGACACTTGTGATTTTTTAGAGTGAAAATTATTGGAGTCAATTTAATCCGCGACAAAATTTGATATTGTCCTGTAATCAGATTTGAGTTTTACCCTGAGTAATTGATCTAAGTTCATTTTGAAAATATATTTGAAGTTTTTAAAAACAATCACCGGGGCCAAATCAATCCGCGACTAAAGGTGGTATCGGTAATAAAAAACCAAGGGCTAAATACTTTGATCCCGTTGTCGTTTCCTACATTTGGTGACGGTAATGAAATATGAACTAGGGATCATGGTAATTTTGATCCTTGGTATCGATTAAGAAAATGACTACCACGAAGTATTTTTTGTCAACTATCATCAAATATTTGACCATGGTCAAGGGGTAGGGTTTTTTAGGATGTTTGATACAAGCATCAATGGATTGCTACGGAAGTTTGAAATGCGACTTCACTGACAAACTTATTGAATCATATTATTGAATTTCCAGGGATAATAAAATAGGATAAATGGCAATCAGCACATATTTTTGATATTATTTTTTTGAAAATTACCGTATGTGTACCTACAAACGATTATCAGAAAATTCAGAGATTAGTAGTTTGTCAGTAGAATTTCCATTCCGCGCACATCCGACGGGTGTAATTNAGCATCAATGGATTGCTACGGAAGTTTGAAATGCGACTTCACTGACAAACTTATTGAATCATATTATTGAATTTCCAGGGATAATAAAATAGGATAAATGGCAATCAGCACATATTTTTGATATTATTTTTTGAAAATTACCGTATGTGTACCTACAAACGGTTATCAGAAAATTCAGAGATTAGTAGTTTGTCAGTAGAATTTCCATTCCGCGCACATCCGACGGGTGTAATGGCTGAAAATTAGACAAAATGGCAAACAAAGTGCAGATAAAATAATAAATAAATAAAAATAGAATTAAGAAACATTATTTGAATTTCTTCACTATAAATATATTTCTAACAAGTTGAGTTGAAGTTTCAACTGAAAAGCTTCAACTTAATTTTTTTGCATGTCATTGCAAAGTAAAATTTAGGACTTTATAATTTTTCAAATTCAAAAATTCTAAACCCGTGGCAAATAATTATGATCTCGTAGTAAATTTGACTAGTGACTCGGGTTCCTGTGAACCTTGGTCCAATTTTCATTGTCGATATGAAATTGATTTTGAGGACTTGGTCAAGTTCAGCGCTTGGTAATTGGAACCTTGGTCATTAGTCAAATTGACTAAATCATTGTCGATACCACTTTATACCTGGTATTTTCTTGAACTGTATGTGTTTAAATATTGTATGAGTGACATGTGTCTTTATGTGCAATTTTATTTGAAATTTTCGAAAAATATAATTGCCGGCGCCAAATCAATCCGCGACTAAATTTTGTATTTTCCTGGAAACGTATTTGTAGTTTGACATTGTGTACGTGACATGTATAATTATGCAATTTTATTTGAAATTTCAAAAAAACNGGCGCCAAATCAATCCGCGACTAAATTTTGTATTTTCCTGGAAACGTATTTGTAGTTTGACATTGTGTACGTGACGTGTATAATTATGCAATTTTATTTGAAATTTCAAAAAAAAAAAAATTACATGGGCCAAATTAATCCGCGACTAAATTTGGTATTTCGTGGGACCAAACATCTATTTAAACATTGTGTAAGTGACATGTGAATATTTATGAAATTTTATTCAAAATTTTTGAAAAAATAATTTACCGCGGGTCAAATCAATCGGCGACTAAATTTAGTACTNATGAAATTTTATTCAAAATTTTTGAAAAAATAATTTACCGCGGGTCAAATCAATCGGCGACTAAATTTAGTACTTTCCTGGAACCATGTGTGTATTTTTAAATATTGTGTATGTGTCTTTTCATGCAATTTTATTTGATATTTTCGAAAAAAAAATTAAGGGACCAAATTTATCCGTGACTAATTTTGATATTATCCTGGAATCAAATATGTGTTTGTATACTGAATAATTGATATGAGGTTATTTTTAAAAGATTTGTGCAAAACCCATAATGTTGTGGAGTTAGGTTTAGGATCGTGCTTGTGAGGACACAATGTGGTTGAGAATGTAGAATTAAACATGTGTGTCGCACAACCCATCTCCATCCAAACCACCGACGGACGTCGGTTCGAAATTGAAAAACTCTTCATTTTTAATTGGAATTTTTGGCAAGTCAATGTTTTCAGAAAATTTTTTTAATATAACTAAGAATTTTCTCGAAAATCGTAGTTAATGGAATTTTTTTATGAAGCGTAATTTTAGCTTGCGCTATTACGTAGACCATTTCAGAAAAACAGACCTTACAATTACAACTATTACAGTAATCGATTACTTGTAATTGTGAAATTTTTTAATCTTATTTTGAAACGTCAACCTCTAAGTAACATCGTCATAAAATAATATCCAAAAATTTCAATTAAAGAAAATCATAATTGCCGTTTCAGTGATCGTAGAGGATTGATATATTCTAAATAATGTCCTACTTTTGCATGCTTTTTCTGAAGCTGTTAACAGTTTTCCAAAAAAGAATATTTTTTTTTTCAAAATCACAATCCCGGAAACCATAAACACACCACCGGTGACCGGTGTATGTTCCATAATAAGAGAAATACCAACAAATTTGTGTTCTTATAATATGATTGCTACTAGGTCCCCCTCTTCTGCGATATTTTTCCTATTATGATCTTCTCGTATATCTTCTTATCAAAAATTAGAAGGATCACGGTTGTTGTTGAATTAAAATGCTCCTATAGTAACACTTCAATTTCNGTGTATGTTCCATAATAAGAGAAATACCAACAAATTTGTGTTCTTATAATATGATTGCTACTAGGTCCCCCTCTCCTGCGATATTTTTCCTATTATGATCTTCTCGTATTTCTTCTTATCAAAAATTAGAAGGATCACGGTTGTTGTTGAATTAAAATGCTCCTATAGTAACACTTCAATTTCTGGTCTCAGACGTAATAGAACCATACATACAATAGACATGGCTCTAGATACATGCTTCGAAACAGAATTTATTGTTGTGCTGTGCGAAAATGAACTCGATTAATAATTGAATGAACTATTTCTCGCCGTTTAGCCCTCTACTTCTCCATTCCCGAGTTCTCAAATTAAATATAAGTTATATCTACCCTTGTAATCTAATCTACTGTATCCAATTATGGTCGTTTATTATTTCTAATCGATTAGAAAGGCGAGTTCGCCGAGAAGTTGAAGACAATAAGAGAATGCGCCTTTCTAATAAATTAAAAAGAGTAAGTTAGATATAATTGATTAGGTAGAAATTTAAATAAATAAAAAATACTTCATTACTCATATATCCAACCTTTTTTTATTCCTGCTCTTCCTAGTGATCGAAATTAGAGACTCNAAGGCGAGTTCGCCGAGAAGTTGAAGACAATAAGAGAATGCGCCTTTCTAATAAATTAAAAAGAGTAAGTTAGAAATAATTGATTAGGTAGAAATTTAAATAAATAAAAATACTTCATTACTCATATATCCAACCTTTTTTTATTCCTGCTCTTCCTAGTGATCGAAATTAGAGACTCANAAAAATACTTCATTACTCATATATCCAACCTTTTTTTATTCCTGCTCTTCCTAGTGATCGAAATTAGAGACTCATATTTTAGACTGAAAATTGGTTAAAATTACCATCTTTAGGATTTAGTAATTTTTGGTTTAAGTTTTCCACAATTGACAAAGATTATTTAGCATTGAATTTAAGTGACGTAACTTCAAAATTCATTGTCTACCGATCTAAGTCCCAAAAAATCAAGCATATTATCAAACTGCCACACCGAGGAGTTTGAATAATAATTTTTCCTTTGCAACAAACTGTAACTAAACTACATGTAGGAGAAAACGATATGAATTTATACCTACGTAAATTATTTATAACTCATTAGAAACACAAAATTAGTTCGTAATGGCTGGATATAATTTATATCTTATTACAAACAACTTTATAGAAGTAAGCTCTTTCAGATAGGATTTATATCTAATTTAAAAACTCGGGTTGTGACTTCATCATATTGGAAAAGTTATCTCAATTTAATGTCATGTGTGGAGATTGAACAGAGATGAAATTACGAGTCATTCAAAAAGCATGCAAACCATTATCATACGGTATCATACAGAAAGAAAAGCATTCATCAAAATTTCAATAAATCAATCATACAGGTTACTATTAACATGAGTAGAAATTGACCGGTTTGGCTATTATTCGGATATATATNCAATAAATCAATCATACAGGTTACTATTAACATGAGTAGAAATTGACCGGTTTGGCTATTATTCGGATATATATAATATAGGTTTTTCCGAATGAAGCA
Source organism: Holacanthella duospinosa (assembly GCA_002738285.1). NCBI lineage: Eukaryota > Metazoa > Arthropoda > Collembola > Poduromorpha > Neanuridae > Holacanthella > Holacanthella duospinosa. The sequence goes on along the minus strand of NIPM01000171.1, from coordinate 117,836 downwards.
TCGTTATCTGTATGTAGAGATGAAAACTTTCCTTTCCTTTCGTTTTTTGTCGGAAANCAATAAATCAATCATACAGGTTACTATTAACATGAGTAGAAATTGACCGGTTTGGCTATTATTCGGATATATATTAGATTTTTCCGAATGAAGCATCGTTATCTGTATGTAGAGATGAAAACTTTCCTTTCCTTTCGTTTTTTGTCGGAAACGAAAAGGAAAGGAAAGCATCAGGTTGAAAACGAAAACGAAAACGAAATGAAAATCCCAAAACGAAAAAAAAAGGAAAGCAAACGAAAAGGAAAGGAAAGGAAACGGAAAGGGAAGGAAAGGAAACGAAAACGGTATTTTTTACAAAATGTTTTTTTTTATCAAATTTAGTAAAGCAAACAAATTTTTTTCTCTAAAGTAACATCCTAATAATAACAAATATAAAAAAGTATTACTCAACAATTTGGTTAACTCGGCATTGCCTGGAGTTTTTTGGATTAGGATTTGGCCCGCAGGATTTGGATCCAACAGTCATTTCGAGCCGATCCGTGACCCGAGCGATAGGATTCATTCCTAACCAGGCTCACATTGTTGTCTTTGTCTTTTTGTCTTCCGGCATCTCTCCGATCTCTACTAATATCATTAACTCCGTGCCGGCATCCGTCACATTTCTTCCCACATGCCTGCTTGTCTTCCCGCATTCCTCCTTTGTTTTCTCGAATCCGCCATTGTCTCCCCGCATTCCTCCTAATTCTACCCACATACATTTAGTTTTTGCTGCTTTCCTCCCATGTCTTCCCGCGTCTTTTTCTTGTCTTCCCACACTCCTCCCATATCTTTCCGCTTCTCTCTTCTTGTCCTGCATCCATCCCTTGTCTTCCCGCATCACGCTTATATCTTTCCGTATTCTTCCCTTGCCTTCCCGCACTTCTCCCTTGTCTCCCCGCATCCCTCCCATAGCTTCCCGCATCCCTCTGATAGCTTTCCGCAAACCTACTTTAACTTATTAAAAACACTTNCATTTCGAGCCGATCCGTGACCCGAGCGATAGGATTCATTCCTAACCAGGCTCACATTGTTGTCTTTGTCTTTTTGTCCTCCGGCATCTCTCCGATCTCTACTAATATCATTAACTCCGTGCCGGCATCCGTCCCATTTCTTCCCACATGCCTGCTTGTCTTCCCGCATTCCTCCTTTGTCTTCTCGAATCCGCCATTGTCTCTCCGCATTCCTCCTAATTCTACCCACATACATTTAGTTTTTGCTGCTTTCCTCCCATGTCTTCCCGCGTCTTTTCCTTGTTTTCCCACACCCCTCCCATATCTTTCCGCTTCTCTCTTCTTGTCCTGCATCCATCCCTTGTCTTCCCGCATCACTCTTATATCTTTCCGCATTCTTCCCTTGCCTTCCCGCACTTCTCCCTTGTCTCCCAGCATCCCTCCCATAGCTTCCCGCATCCCTCTGATAGCTTTCCGCAAACCTACTTTAACTTATTAAAAACACTTAACAAAAATCTTGTTCCCTGAAAAATTTTGTAACAAAAGAATTCAGTTATTTAAATTTTTGAATTTCTACACTCAACAACCACCTCATTCATCGCATTTAACTTTTTGTGGGTAAACTCAAAACTAACTACTCGTGCGCATTATTTAGGAAAATCCTTTTTTGTTTGCTTTCCTTTCCTTTTCGCTTCCGTGGAAGCTAAAAACGAAAAGGAAAGGAAACGAATGGATTCGTTTTCAAAAATCCTAAAACAAAAAGGAAAGAAAACGGATATTCGTTTTCGTTTTTAAAGGAAAGCATTTCATCACTATCTGTATGGCATTTTTATAGCAAAAGTTCACTAATATTGAAATTACATTAGTATTCGCTATGACTCGGAGTCCAAAGATCCTTCATATTTTACATAGTTTGAGTCATTGACTCCAGAGTGAAAGTTCCTCGTTTAAGAATCTGCATCATGACTCAGACTTTTAGCAGTTTTTTCGTCGTTAGAACGCTTTTTGATTTTTCAAACTTTTTTAGCACTATTTGAATCCATTCTTTTGTTGAGTTTTGAAAATTTGACTTAATTACCAAAAGACAATCTAACCGATCCCTAATCTGAGCCCGTACATAATACACACCCTTATCGAAAACAATTGGAAACATTCCAGTAACATACGTTCTACTAATAAACTGTCAAGTCGTCATAAAAGGTGAGTTTCATTATTGGTTAGGTATTTTGTTACGGTCTTTTGAAGCTCTTCTAATTAGAAACTTTTAGCAAATGATTTTCCGGTGTTTTTGAACTCGGCCTATGTTGTCGAAGGACTCCGTTAGAAAATATTTATCTTGCTACTGATCAGCAAATACTGTTTGGTTTCATAAAACTTTAGCACTACTTATTAAAACTACTTTATTACAATTTGCCATTTCATAGTACAAGGTTCCAATTGTCATAAACTTGTATTTCATAAAAATAATGATGTAAAATATTATACTTTGCCATTCTAATAGGAGTTTTTACATTTGTCAAATAAGAGATGAGAATCGACTGTTCGCGGCAAAATTAAACTGCAACAGCTAAAACAATTTTAGAAAAATTCTAGTTCATTTGTGCTCAAGTTCGAATGAAGGATAGAATCCTCATGTATAACACCAGTTTTACGAAAACTAGCTAATAAGATCACAAAGTTAAAGCAAATGTATCTACTATTTTATCACTGAAAATCAGAACCAAGACCAAGGCATGGAGACATGCCTTGACTCCATCTAACATTTTATTCTGAAATTTGAATAAAGAATTGAAAACTTAATGACAATCGTCGACGCTTGACTTTTATATTGATTAGAATTGGCAGCGATTTTGAGTCGTAGTCATAGTCTAATCTGTAATTTTGATGTCTACTTTTAATATGGTAACTATGTCTGAATAAAATTGGATATTAATATAAATATAAAAAACTTTTTTTTTATCACCTTTTTAGCACCTTTCAACATTTTTCAGCACTTTTTTGCACATTTTATAAAACTTTTTAAATACTTAAAACCACAGTTTTAGCACTCTTAAATCCAAGACTTGTTTATAATCCCATAAATATGAAGTGAGAACCCCCAAATAATAACAATTGAATACCATTTTATTATTTATTTTTTCGACTTAGCATAAGCCAGGAAATGAAGATTCGCTTCGTTGGACTCCTGCATCAAAAGGAAGTGTCCCAGACGGAGCTTTGATTGCTGGACTACAAGCTAGTGTTGACCCAATTTACATTGCCCGGGCACACCATAGTGGTGACATTCTTCCTGGAAAGCTTGTGTGTAAAGATGGCGCCGCACACGTATGCTGGGGTTGTGAAGAGCACAGGAAAGAGCACTATGAGGTAATACAGTTGTCTACGAATCTAAGAACTTCGTTATAATACTTCATTTGTTATAAGACCAAATTTTCAAGATGTTGTTTTGAACCAGCGTAATGCATTTAGTATGAGTAAAAAATTCGTTGCAATTGTCTTCTATCCGTCGACTGCTGTATTTAGTTTTTGAAACTTTCTTAGAAAGCATAATATACCAGAGTGTTTCCACTGTTGTGCCCATGAGTAGAAAGTGTTTAAAGCATCCAGTGGTAGATCAAATGCTCTTGAAGTTCACGCGTTGAGTTGACAGTAAAAAATTTACATATTATTTGCTAGTATTTAGGATAAAGAGCTGTAAAACTTATTTTCTCTGCTTACAATGAATTTCCCTCGGATTCATTCAGATTGTTGTGCCAACGCATGTTATTATGTTAAAGTTAATTCATAATTAAGAAATTGTGAATTGTTACAAAAATCCCAAACTATGATTGCCACACAGACTATGATACGGATTACGATTAAATGTCATTTTTTATAAAGCAATATGAGTCCAACTCAGAGTTGGCCTCAGAATTACAATAGCCGAAATCAATTCCTAATACATTTGAATTTGGAGTTGTAAGTGTGACTCTGTAGTTGCCTTCCAATTACTAAAGAGTTAGGAATTATAATTCCGTAGTTTTTTAATTCCAACTTAGGCTTAATTCGGAGTTGTTTTCGAACACTTTAAGAGAATATAAAGTAACTGAAATTGATAGCAGACAGGATCANAGGCTTAATTCGGAGTTGTTTTCGAACACTTTAAGAGAATATAAAGTAACTGAAATTGATAGCAGACAGGATCATGAGTCAAAAATTGTGTATGAAATTTTAATGTTATATATTTATCAATTAAAAATACTGCCCAAGCCGTCAGTTACAATACTGGTTACCGGAATTGAAATTTAGGATGGAATTAAGTAAGTTTTTTAACTTACTTAATTCATTTTTGGTTTTTCATTTCAGTGTTTTTTATTTATTTTTGGTTCTACATTATAACCATATCATTGATTGTTTGCAACAGGGTGGAAAAATTCAATGAATTTAAAGCTAGTGCATTCAATTACGTAAAAAATACAAATCAATTCTTCACTTTAAATGAAAACAGAAAACTTTGGATATTAAATAATAATAACTTAGAAATTAGTCTGGTAAAATAAAGGTATATACAAATTAAATTCTCATATTAAAAGTAATTATTATAAATATTTCATTTGTGATTTAGCATCACTTTAATTTGCTAATAGGTAAGTTCCTGCTAAAGCGGGCATACCTAAGCATATTACCTTTTTATATATCAAAATGATTCTCTGACACTTAAACGAATTGAATCAAATCTAAGAAACTACGATTATAATTTTTTACTACTACAACTGATGATGTTCATGGGTAATTGTACTACTCTACATTGGGCGATCCAGGGACAACTAGTCGTAATCGGACAGCTTATCACCACAATCTATACCTGAAATTAATCAAGGATAGAAATACTGTATTATTTTGTTTTTGATACTTGGTATTAAGGTACTCGTGGTTCCTGAAACTTCTATCTCTTGGGTAGAGTCAAAGAACGGTGAAGTACCTGAGAATGCAGTTATTGGTGGGAGTACAAGACATGGAGAACATTTGTACGTTGGGCGTGTGTCACATAATGGAGATATTGTCCCTGGGAAAGTTCACCCAAGTCATAAAGTGCTTTACATTCCATACAATGGAGAAGAATTGAATTTTCCAATCTATGAAGTTTTAGTGAAGAAAGTTATTCCTATGAAAACAGAAAGCCCGAAGTCAGACGAGGTTGCAATGCCAGATGGAGTGTTTACATCTACTAAACAGGAAACTAAAATCATTCAGCTAGATGATAGCATTCACGTTGACGGCAAATTGGAACTCAAAGAAACTCATATCTTGCGCACAATTCAAAAAGCAACATCTTCATCCTCAGATGTTCCAAAAGTGTGAAGAGTTAGCCTAATTTTTGACAACTTAAAGTAGTGTACAGATAAATGACGAGAGCTTGCAGTGTCTGCATCAACGTCTAGAGCGAACGAAATTCCACTCGAACCGCTCAGCTCTGACAACTATCTAATCTACCGTGGGGCGCAAAAGTCTATATGCATGGAGAAAGTTACTGAAAAAAATATGCACAAAAAATAAGGGAGTTGGAAACTTCCTATCTTATTCCATTATAATTCACATCTAACTCATTTACTTCATGTATAGAGACTTTTGGACTTCAGGGTATTTTTAAATTGTGCAAAATGTAATAAGAACTAATAGGAAAAATTGAAATTTGTGGTATAATTTGGGTAATAGTAATTAAGCACTTTAGGCTAAGAAGAAAGAGGTTGAAGATTGTTGATTTTTTTTTTCATTTAAATTATCAGATATAAATAGGAAATGAATGGGATCGAAATTCACATGTTAAGCTAATGTTTAAAAAAAAATCTACTGCCTATTTTGCATAAATTCATAATCAATGCTTTCATATATGATTAATATTTCAATGATATCTAAATTTCAATGTTTCGTACCTCGAATATTGAAGTATTGATTTTGAAGTAAATGATTAATATTACATGCAATAACATATACTCAATTTTTATCAGACTCATGGTTCGCGAAGAAATTTGATTTTAGCTTTTGTCTGTTCAGTACATCTTTTAGATTTGATTTTTCGTTAACATAGTTTATTAATTCTGCAAAATAATCATGTTGTATTAAATTTCTTCAAAATATATGCTTGTAGTAATTTTTTCAAAAGCTTTTGTCATTGAATTTCTAATTTTTCCATAGTATTTACACCAAATTTTTCAATATTTCTTAGTTTTTTTTTTACATTTTTCACATATTTGAAATAAACTAGACTAGTTGTGCTAGCTTAGTCGAATTTCGATCTTTCACAAATTTTAGTTCCAGACACAGCAAGTTTTCGTCAATTATCTCCGACTAGATACGACTTTATCATACGGAATAAAATGAAGTCCAAAAGCATTATGCGCATGAAATATATGCAAACATACAGAAATGTAAATTATAAGATTATTGTTGTGCGGAAGAAACACAATACCAAGAGATATTTTGATATGTGGGTATGATATGGTCGTAAATGAAGATTCGATGAGTTCCATTTTCAATACTACTCCATAGTTTGTATTGAAGTGGTGTCTCATAGTATGTTACCGTATTTCCCAAATAGATGTGATAAATTGTAGTTACCTTTAGTATATGGGCGCTGCTGTTGAGAGCAGAAACTTTGACGTCATAATTGACGCCATTTGGCGAAATGTAATTGAAATTAATTGAACAGGAGAGGTTACGAGATTGAGTTTGATATCAGGGTCATGCGATACGTCAATTTTTGGCTAAAAATATTTAGACACCAAATCCGTGGAAAATTGAACTGGAAGGTGTCAGGTTGCGACATATTTAGGATCATAGGTCAAAAAGCTAAAAATTGTTGAACATCACAAAAATATGTAAACCATGCCAATTTTAAAATCAACAGGAGAAATTGTAACAAAAAACAAACAAATTTGGACTCGACCCGTGCAGCAAAATACGGTTTCGCAACGTTTCCAACTGAAATTAACATGAGTTTAAATTAGTCTCTGGAATAGCGAAAGGAAAGTTTATAAATGGCTTAATGGCCGGGCTTGGGAACGTCTCTTAACTGTTACGAAAAGTGGTAGGAACAGAAATTGGAATCATCTCACGTTTCCGAAACCATTATCATCCGTTTCAGAACGTCCCATTATACGGTTTTCTCAACTTTGCCTACCATCAACCTGAAACTTTTTTTTTCATTACACAATGATTGTATAATAAAACTATAAAAAAATTAATTAGCTTATACTGGATTTCCAAATTGGAATAAGTACATTTAATTATTACTAGTAAATGAGCTTAAGTAAGATAGAGGTAAGAACTGTTATTTACAAGTGCAATCTACTGCAAATTAGTGTAACGTACAATAGTAAAATTAGTTTGCTGCTGAACACAGATAATAGATATTTTGAATTGTTAGCCGGAATTGGGTATGGGAAATGGTTCGGGAAATTGACTAGGGCATGGTTAGGTCAGAGGTCAAATAATCACGGGACGTAAATGGGGAAAAAAGGGAATCCGAATTGACTGTCTTGGGAGAGATGTTGACGGGACGAGAGCTGGGGAGACAGTTATACGACCTCCTGGAAATCACAGATTTCCAGGAGCATGAAAATGCTAGATTTTTGTAAGGCATGGGAACCAGACTTCAGGCGCCTCGAGAGGGCGTCTGTCGCTTGGACAGTGGAAGAGAGGGACGCGAAAGAAAGTGGAGAAAGGTCACTTTCTTTCCAACATATGCCCGGGGGTGGGGGAAGCGGCTACCTCGGCGCTAGAAAAGAAAGTTTGCGGGGAAGTAGGTATAGATAGTGTTAGAGTGATTTAAAAAGGTAAGTGGTTTTCCCACTTTCTTTGAAAAAATTACCCATTCTCAAGGTGGATGGATTCGTCGGTGTGGAAGAAATTCTCCCAGACCGACGCTCAATCCATTTTGGAAAAAAGGGAATGGAAAGCGAGTCTCTAACCAACTTCCCATTCTGCTGCAACTCACCTGCTTTTATTCTTTTTGGAATTTTAGCAGGAGTTTTCCGTGGTTCCGGTTCGGGATTTTAGGATCACCGCACCGTCCATTGTTCGGTAAGGTGATCCCATAACCTTTGACCCTTACTTCCCCCTTATTTTCCCTTATTTTAATTAATCCCAAAATTGTATCCAAACCCAGCCAATTCCCAACCATAACCCCGTCACTTCCACGCCCGTACCCTAACATTCCCAAACCATTCCCCATCTTTTAAAATTAAAGTAATAATTTCCTAATTAATTCCTATTCCCTAATTTATTTATACAAAATCCTAACAATAGGTTAGACGAATTGGGGGAAGTTACGGTTGCTGGACTGTCTGGCTACGCATGCGGGCTTCTCAGATTCGGTATTCGGTAAAGTAACGATGATGGAAAATCAGGACGTAAACGGAAAAACGGGAATTCATGCTCACGCGCCTACCCTTCGTTTCGGCTGTCTTACGGGAGTCACGGCTGATATAGGGACAAAAATAATAAAAAAGTACTGACTTCTCAAATTCGGACTTCGAGAAATATCGGTCGCGGGATTGCTTGATGCTATGCGTGCCTACTTCTCAGATTTGAACTTCAATGAGGATGGTGGGACTTCGAAAAATAAAAAATAAAATCGAAATAAGGTAACGGAAAGTGGAGAAAGAAAGTAACATGAGGTCTGGTCTCAGGAGTGGAGTAAGGGGAGGGTGGGGGTTACTGAAAAACAACATGACCAGTGATAAGGGTAAAAAAAATTTGGACATGACCTGGGAGCGACAAGCGGTGTTTGCTTTGTCGTAGAATCAAAAATTTTAACTTTAATAACTATGTTTTTGGACTTACGCGGGAGTTTTACAACTCCCTGAAAACCTTAACAAATAAATAAAGTTGTTGGGTGGATGCTGGTGACACTTGCTTGATAGAAGAGGTGGAGGTCTTCGTCTTCTCCACGCAAAATTTGACCTCGAGTTTGAAGACTCGTCAGAAGTAGCGAAAAGGCTTGCTATCTTCCGTTATAGGGAAATGGGAATAATGGTGGGGAAAGGGTTTTGGTAGGCGTTCGGGGAATTGTCAAAGGCAGGGTGTGGTCAGGGGTCAAATAATCACGAGACGTAAATGGGGAAAAAAGGGAATTCAAATTGACTGTCTTGGGAGAGATGTTGACGGGACGAGAGCTGAGGAGACAGTTATACGTCCTCCTGAAAATCACAGATTTCCAGGAGTATGAAAATGCTAGATTTTTGTAAGGCATGGGAACCAGACTTCAGGCGCCTCGAGAGGCGTCTGTCGTTTGGACAGTGGAACAGAGGGACGCGAGGGAAAGTGGAGAAAGGTCACTTTCTTTCCAACAGAATGCTGCTTGAATGAATGATTAGGTTGATAAAATTAAGTAATTGTTTCTAAAAAATTATTAGTGTTTAGTTTTGTAAATAATGGTGCAATATTATTCAAGTTGTGGATTCAATTCGGAGTTCAACGGTTCATTTGTTATTTGTAAAGATACCACGTACAGAAGCAATGGATATTGTCGCGTGGAGAGTCTGTTTAATAGACAAGCAATTAAATTTTATGGGGGAATATTTCATATTACTATATCGCCCGCGAAGGTGCTTCTTGGGCAGCGATAAAAAAACTAGTGTTTAAAAAAAACAGTCTTTTTTAGCTTAAAAATGTTTTTTTTTTTGTTTTGTTTTTGAAAAATTACACTACACTCAAAAAACGAATAAATGACTGAACGACAGATATGGGTGTATTTTTTTTAAATAAACGTCTCTTTCAAGAGACGTTTATATAGTTGGTAGCCCTGACACAACTAATTTTGTTAGTTCACTACTCAAGTATTAAAAATACAGGAGTAGAATATAAACTAATGGAAAAGTATAATTCATTCTGCAGGATTGAAATTGAATTTAAGCCATGGCGATCCCTAACGTTTCGAACGAGTTTAAAAAAAACAGACGGTAAGAGTTTCAATGAGTCATCGTGCATATTCCGTTACTTCTTTTGTTTAAAACAAAGTTTTAAAATAAAACAGCGCTGTTTGGAACAGTTTAAAACACTGTTTTAAACAAGCGTGTTTTTTTGTGCCAACCCTGTTGGTGGGCCCCAAGATCATCGGATAAAGAGTATGTGATTTTGAGTTGAAGGTGTTTATGAATCAAGACATTCCCTGGTTCCCTAGATGATTTATTCGAGCTTCAACAACAATTTATGAAGCGATCGGTGAATCACACATAGATTAACCTCAAAGATTTAGTAATTAAATTCAATAATAAAATTTGAAGAATGCAAAACAAACTGTTTTGAAATCACGCTCATTTTAGTATGGCAAGTTCACTTTCCAATGGCTGTGTGTTGTTCATTCTGTTAGCACAGTAAACGTTATTGCGAATATATCTTCTAACGGCATCAAAAATTGGAACCTGAAGTATCGGTCGTTATTAACCAACTATTTGGTAAAAAGTACAATTATCAATAGTAATTCAAAATTACTTTTATCATGAATTACATAGTAATATTTTTGCCAAATATTGTTAACTATTAATAAATAAATAAATTTTACTGTGAAATATTAATCCAAGGAAGAGAAGAAAATTAGCCTAGTGTAGAGGTGCAAAAATGTAGTGGCGCTCACTCGTAAAACTCTTGGCTGTTTGGATGGCAGTGCAGTATGTTTTCTTTTTCTCTCTTCTTGGTTAAGCGAAAGGTGAAAGGTCAACTAAACACTTTTATTATTTATACAGGGGTCCGCAGAAATAAGTACACATGTAGAAAGTGTTAACTGCAAAAGGCATGAATAAAAAATTAGGGGGTTGAAACCCCCGATCTCACTCCATGCTAACTCACATCTAATTCACTTTCTAGATGTGTACTTATTTCTGCGGACCCCTGTATGTTTTGGCATTTGGTGACCAGACCGGGAAAAAGGGCGTAATGCCTTAATTTGATAACATTTTATGGTGAGAAATAAACTCCCTAAAACTAAATTATTTCAACAAGAACACCACTACCATCCTCATTTGACACCTTGGACAAGTTTGGGTTCCGTTTCTTAGAAAATATGATAAATATTTCAAGCAAATTATTAGGCTGAACGCTAAAGCAAATTTTTTTACTTGAAGTGAATCGAAGAAATAAAGTAAAAAATAGATGAAATATATAAATATATAAATAGGAATTTTAACAATAAAATTGCCATACCACAATTACATTCTCTGCAATCCACTATTTAGTGAATGCGAATATGTGATTAGTATTTTCCCTCAATTCAAAATTAACTAAGAATATGTCCAATCTTCATATATTTACGATACATGCTTGTACAACATTTTCTTAGATCGAGTCGTACTCGATTTTATAGTCCCGTCTACTAAGGCTTCAAAAACTTTAACACCACACACCTTTCGAATTTGGTCCAATACCCTCCCAACAGCTTGGATATTTTTTCAACCGTATCACAAACATTTGACAAGTCGGATGCTCGAAGTCGCATTCACGCTTAATGAAGTATTACTTTTGCTTCCATACTGCAAAGGTTCCAGAAAAACCCATTACTTGAGACGTGAAAAATTAGATCTCAAATATCCCTGTCACAAGTTTGAAAAATTTTGGACATAATTTACAGTTGTTATACATTGAAGAGCATCGGAGTGATTTATCTGCTGTAAGTGACACAAACAGTTGTAGTAAACTCAGAATATTGTATCACTGAGATACATTCTGAAAAGTTCAGTCCAAAATTTTAAGTACAAAGATCTCTGGTCTCAGGTCTCAGTCAGTTTTTACGTCTTTTTGCATACTTCAACTAAAATAGCTACCCTCATCGAAGATTTAAAAGCTTGGATGAATATGACAACAACATTCATGGCAGACCATCCCGCAGGTTTGATTTTTTTTTATTCGATCTAATGAAAAAGAGCCTTTATCACGGAAACCAATATTCATTTAGCCGAATTTAGAAACAAGTTTATGAAACATCGAAACGGATTTTGCGAGGTGTCAAGCGAATGCATAGATGTCATCAAACAAAAATATCGTCAAAAGCTTAATTTTTAAACAGGTAGAATAAAGAAATATTTTAAAATACGTTTACCCTTTGTAATCCTAGTAAAATTATTAAAAAACATCTTTGTACATTCCGTATTTCCTCATCTAAGCATCCACTGGTTGGAAATAAATAAATTAGGGAGAAAAGAAGTCGCATAATTTATTAGTCGATAAATTTCTTGGACAAAGCGTATAGGCCAGATGTAGCCTCTCACACAATTGAAATTTGTGCCGAACTTTTTTTTTTCTGAAACCATCCATATCTGCAAGATGACTTTTTTTTTCCAAAATAACCAATATTTTCCCATTTAGTAGCATCATCCCGAGACTGGTGTGCATATCGTAACATGTGCTCTCTTCTTCACCATTGCATTATCATCAATTTCTTTTGCATTCGATAAATCACAAAAAATATAGGCTACAAATGTAAAACGAAAATGATTTACACAGATTTCTGCTAACACGTTGCATCAATCAACTTACAAATCCTAGGCACAACTCCAGCCATAAGCTGAGAGAAATTGAAGCTTCTCTTGTAAAATAGTTGGAAACCATCACTTCCAAAGTTCATTTTTAATATTAACCAAGGTCAGGATACATTTCTGAAATGTTCAAAACTATTTACTTCATAAACATTTTTTAAAATTTTCCTCTACCGATTAGTATATAGAGGACTAAATCGCTGGACTTAATGATCTGTCATTCTTAGTTCATTCTTATGTTTCCTGATTTACAACAGTGAAAACTATAGTCAAAGGTATTATGCAGATAAAGGGAACCAATTGGATGGTAAAGATTGAAAATAAAGTCGATTTAGAAAGAAAGGTTTCTCATCAACTCATTCAATTCCTGAAATTTGTACTTCTGATAGATAAGACAGATTGTTTTCTTTATGGTTTCTACAGCCACGACGATGAATCAGTTTTAAGTATGACATGCGGCCATTGAATTATTTTAGTCAGAAAATTTAATTGGCTTATCAAATAGCGAAGCACCAGATAACATTGTGACGGAAAGATCACACAGCTACACGACTTGCAACTACTTATGAAGTTTACTGTTAACAAGAAATTTGTTTGTGTATATACAGCCAACTGACAACATAGCTTCAAAGTAAGTCTAGTATATGAAGCAAATGCTGCTTTCTCCTGAGTATTAGAAGTAGTCATGGCTTAAATCTATTCCAACTTTTCACCATTGCCATCGCGTATTCGCCATCGTATGTAAATCTGCAAAAAAAACAGACGCATATAACAAAAATTTGATCAAAGGAAATTGACTTACGGAAAAGTACTAAAGTTACCCGAAATTGAGAATTTTGATCCAATGTGACATAGAGCTTTCTATAGGTTACAGTTCATACTTTCTATTTTGCGACAACAAAGTAATAATCTGATAACGACTTCCCCAAATTGAACAGTAAATATCTTTGTGATGATCACAAATATTTGATATTGCACCAAGCGTTACTAGAACATTCCAATAACTTAGAAATTTGTCCAACTAAAGCAGAATTCCAATTTATGTCAATTTGTCAACCACATTCAAACCCCATTTCATGTGCCTGAATTTTAAATAATGCTACATGCTATACAATCGAATGGCAATATATCATCCACTCCTCAAAACCAAAAGACAAAACCTTCACAATGTAACACTCACCATAGATTGTTAGCATGGTTGCAGTTCGTATTTAGATCATCTTAATATAAAATAACGTGGTTTGAGATTTGAGACATTAATTTGAGTTCGGTATTTGGGACAAATGGAAAATTTGTTAGAATAAGGAGAAACAGGGGGAAAGGGTGGTCAGAGGTCAAGGTTCCACTAACCAGACAGGTGAAGGTCAGACAAATCCAAAAATCCAGATCCAAATTGGTAAAAAAACCGATTCAAAAATCCAAATCCAAATTACCAAAAAGAATAGAGAGTCAGAGGATCAGCCGAAAACAGACTAACTTCCCATCCTTTTTTTCCCAACATGGATGAAGCGTCGGTCTGAGAGAAATTCTTCCACACCGACTAGCCAACCACCTTGAGAGATTTTTGAAAGGAAATGGGAAAACCACTTACCTATCTAACACACTGGATTGTCCGAAAATGTCTAAAATGGTCTGTGTCACTCAATCACTTCTCCGTGACGCTCGAAAAAGTTTGTAAAGATGGCTGTAGCACAACAGTTTTGTTTTCATTAATGCTTACTGTGACAGACAAGATGCCATAATTAACAAACTGTGTTCTATGAAATGAGAAAGATATTTATTTACAGTACATTTTGCTTTAAATTTGAAACTTTCCTTAAACTTATTCATCCCCTTTTTATTTATATTGTTTTGAGTTGGCCAGGACGTTAATGAGGCTGAAAAATCCCGATTTGGAAATATAAGATTTAACGAAGCCTTACCTATTCATGTATCGAATGATTCTATTCACCACCAAACTTGTGTCACATGTGCTAGTGAAGGAAACGCGACTTAAGCTTATGTCGCGCGTTTAAGAGGTTCTTACGGGACCGAACTAGTAAGGTAGTCATCCTAGACTAATTTGTATAAAAAATGTTAACGTTGTACTTCTGGTTTACCAATTGGGAAGGAAATTCCGAACAAAAAGGAAGTTGAGGAAGCATTACAACCACTGAATTATTATAGGTTCCATATAGTTGCCCTTAAGAAGTATCCACAAAGAGTGACGAGATACTTTATTATATCATATCAATGTGGATGTTATCTTATGGATGTAGCAAATCTGAATAACGCAGGGATCAAGTTTATACTTATCGTATCTATTAAAAGGTTGGGCAGTATTATTAGCTCAACCCGAGTTTTTATATTCTGTAGAAATCCTGTCTAAAATGATTCCTGACGAAATGATTCTATATAGGGCATACATAGACATTTCTATTGAACTGATTGTGTACTATTGATTACGCACAAATCCTGTCTAAGAGAAACCGCTAGAGAAAATTCAGCAAACTCTATGCATAAAATATTATACTGAGCCAACCTGCCAGAATCAATTCTACAGGAACTGTGAATGCTTTTTTATACAGAACAAATTAGAAAAATTCAAAGAAAATCTCTGCATATGACATTATATTGTTTGTTACTTTCTCCAATCATTATCTGGAGAAACAGTACATTGACTAAATTGTAAAAAAAATTAACCAGTATTGTCGCTATTGGCATAAGTTTGCAACTCTTTTCGTATGATTGAACTTGACCAGAAATAATTATACTACGGATTCTTTCTTAAATCTTGCTAACCAACATGCATCTCTCGGGTCTTATTTATTATCAGATTAGCGGAATTTCATGACGATTAAGGAAATGATTTCAGAAGATTTTCAAGTTTTTAGAAATAAAAAAAGTTTTACGAAAAAATTTCGCAGAATTTTTTAAGATTTTTTTTAACATTATTTCTTAAAATATTTTTCAAATGCTACTAAAAGCTTGAGCTAATTTCAAGTTTTGCATATGTTAGTAATTTCTATTATACCGACTTTAGTTGTATAATCATTGAAATATAAAATTAGTTTATTTTTTTAATTTTATAAACAGTAAAAAAATCAACAACGNAAGTTTGCAACTCTTTTCGTATGATTGAACTTGACCAGAAATAATTATACTACGGATTCTTTCTTAAATCTTGCCAACCAACATGCATCTCTCGGGTCTTATTTATTATCAGATTAGCGGAATTTCATGACGATTAAGGAAATGATTTCAGAAGATTTTCAAGTTTTTAGAAATAAAAAAAGTTTTACGAAAAAATTTCGCAGAATTTTTTAAGATTTTTTTTAACATTATTTCTTAAAATATTTTTCAAATGCTACTAAAAGCTTGAGCTAATTTCAAGTTTTGCATATGTTAGTAATTTCTATTATACCGACTTTAGTTGTATAATCATTGAAATATAAAATTAGTTTATTTTTTTAATTTTATAAACAGTAAAAAAATCAACAACGCGTCAAATCTACAATATTTTCCGATTCGTCAAGTTACTTTTGTATGAGAAATAACAATCGGTATTTTACTATNGGCGTCAAATCTACAATATTTTCCGATTCGTCAAGTTACTTTTGTATGAGAAATAACAATCGGTATTTTACTATGTGAGCTCAGTCATAGGAAGTGTGGTGTAAGTGTTAAGGTAGGTGAGTTCTATCGAGTGGTGGTGGGTTCGAAGCTGATAGATGTTATTGAGTTTAGAAAAGTGAGGAATTTTTTTTTTCATTTTCCAATTCCTGGCTAATGTTTTCTATAGAAAATATTCGCCAGGTTTGTCGAATGAATTCTAAAGACTATAGGGCCATAAATAGACATAAAAGTTTCTACATAACGTTGTACACAGCCTGTGTAGAATTTAAAAACTCGGGAACTGCAACAAAATTTCAAATTTCTCCTCAAAATTATGCAATATTATGCAAAAATACTCGCTACTTTGAAATTATGCAATTTATGCGAGATAAGTTGGTGTCAATCGTCATAACTGTTTTTGATCCGGTGACACTGACTAGAAATACAAAATAAGACGCTTGTGGCTAATTACGATTATGTAATTTTATACAAATTATGACTTTGATCATGCTTCTCTATTATATATAAATTTAGAATATTATGAACAATTGTACTATTCAAAAATTGCATCAAAATTACGTCCACATGGCCACTTGGACCCAAATCAACAGATTTGGAATACTATTTAATATTTACAGTAAGAACAAAACAAAAAGCCTCTAAATGAATATAGGATTTGAAGGTGAACAACTAAATATTCCACAATCGACATATCGAAAATGTATTGGCACTGATAAATAAATTTTAAAACGTACCGGAAATAAATACTCAGAATTTTGTACATAAAAAATCATTGTCCGAATTAAATTTAAACATATTGCCCAGCTGATTCCATAATATTTTTATACCATATATATATATACAATAGTCGACGAATAAAATACTTATTTTTGCAGCGAAAATTTTGGGTGTTATAATCAATATAGTCTTATAACGAATTGTTCTCTCAAGCTAACTGCATTATGCTGGTATTAAACCAGCATAAACCAGCATCTAGGAATTATGATCTTATAACCTTAGTTGTTTTAATAGTTGAAGTTCTTATATCCATCGACGAATTAATTTATTACCGCTGAAACAATAACGTGCAGTTTTCTACATTTGCATATGTAGCCACAGAATGAATATGAATTTCAATAAAACGCTAGACTAGCGCCAGATGTAAGGAATAGGTGTGTCAGTCAGCTAGTAATTTAATATTGATACAATGCATTGTACTATAAAAGTAAATAAAATCTGTTCGACTTCTTTTAAAAGTAAAAAAAATCAATGTACTTTATCTTATTTTGCCTGTGGTGGATATATTATGATTCCAACCTCCTTCCATCAATTATAGATGAAACAGAGAACTCGGAAATGAGATGTTTGGGAAGTTTTTGTTCCCATGCTCCTTGTTATGCATGTAATCCTTATTAGAGTTGATGATGTGAATAAGTGGGATAAAGACTGGCTCGAGAGTCGATTGTCTCCTTTCACACTAACGGTATTCAAGAACAATAGGAGAAAATCTCAAGACCCTCTTCAAAGTAAAGATTTGCCCCAGATGTAAAATTATGTGCAGTGCCGTATATTGGTATTCGCCAGTGTAGGAATTGTCGCTAGTAGATAAAGTTATCTAGGCAGACCTATACACATAAATCATGTCGTAACTTAAAAGAACTGAAAACATTCTGGATCTTAGTATAAATTTATGTCTTCATAAATTTTTTTGAAAAATACTAACATTTGATTAAGAAAAACAATTTAGTACACACGCTACAAAATTTGTATATGAAAAATCTTGCTTGTTAGGCAGAAAGTTATAATTTGCATAATACTCTTTTGAATTCAAATTGCATAGTAAGCATTAATGTTAACATTTGTCTTCTACTAGAATTTTTTACTGGCTTTTGTCAATTTTAAATTGACGACTTGTAAATTTAATTTAATGAAGACAAATTTTCGTATGTTAGTATTGAAAAACTTTCAAAATATCGTAATCCTGTATTTTTGTCAAAATTCAAACCTATTCTTTAGCTGGTAAATATGTAAGTTATAGTTTAAGCCAAGAATTTTTGACAACAGAGACAAAGCAAAGGCGGCACCTAATTACACTTTTTAAATACTTCGATTTTTTTAGGTGTGAAGTAACCTTGCTACAAACCGTTTGTTCACGTAAAAAAAAATCCTTGATTTATGGTATGGGTGGAAGTAAAGTAATATAATGTATTTAGCTCAATTCGCATAATCCGGTACTGTGTCAACTTTCTCATGTTTCTCCAACTCCCCTCTTTTTCTTAACTTCTCATAATTATTCTCAATCTTCGGAAGAGAGATTTGCATCTCACAACGCTTATATTTAAGTTAAACATTCGAACAGTCAATTTGACTGTCATCCTTTCACTTCTTGTATAGTATTCACTTATTGTATTATGTCAAAAGTTCTTTATCAATATACTCTCTCTTTCTTAAATTGTCTCAAAGTATATTTTCATATTTTACAATACACAACCAGATTAATATAATAAGATTTTAGATGTAATCTAAAATACTATATTTGAAAGGCTGTGGACAATACCAGTTTATAATACATCATTCGAAATGTTTTTAGACCAAAAAGTAGTGATATCTTTCCTCATGTTTTTTTCCTCTCCTGTATTACCTGGAAAAGAACTTAAATCTGTGAATTTAGAGAAAATACTTTTACCAACTTGCTGTAACTTTCAACACCAATTTGAAGTAGACAACAGTGCATGTTCTGTGCAAACTATTGTGAATCATCTCCCGTTCCCTACTACACTGAACGTACGACCTCAGATGCTGGCTCATACTTATAGGAACAGAACACAATTTGAAAATATTTCTTTCGGGTACATATTAATTTGGTTAAGTTCGATAAACAGTTTTGCAATGTTTCAATTTTTATTATAAAAATTGATTAATCTTGACAAGACAAATATTTGATTTTACAGTCATAAAATAAAACACTGATGACTATTTTGAAATTGACGATTGATATCCTCATAGGCAGGGTGAGGCTGTTTGTTCATCTGGTTTAACTTTATATCTATTTTGACAAGCTTACCGTCAATTTTCTTAGGAACTTATATATTATTCGTTGTATCTTAAATACAATTACGTTAAATTTGCCATTAGTTTCAAGGTTTATGAATCTGACACGGCAATATGTGCAATGGCGTACCACATTTCCCGACAAAATAGGTTAAAATTTGTGATAAACACATGTGATATCACAATTCTCCCATTTTTTAACTTTCCAGAGTTTATCCTGGCATCCGTCTTTAAAATATTATACCATAATCTATTCAAAGTAAGAAAATGAATGTTTCTACTTATCATTAGTCGAAATATCGTCAAAATCCTGCATTACCACATTCACCTGTGTAAATCATATTAATTGGTTATTTATTAACATGCTATTAAATATAAATGTAAATTTTTTGTTTACCTCTCAAATATTGTACGGTGAACAACATTGAAAACTCTTAAACTTGAATTTTCAAATTTTAATTAAATAAATTTTTTTTTTAATTCGGACAGCCAACATTTTTTCTCTTAGCGACTATAATAAATAAGGAGAAAATTATCAAAATTGACATTAATTCAATTACCATGACCTTTCCATTTCCACCAAATCATGAAAATTTGAAAGTAACATAATTTATACTTATGATTATTGCTCTTTCAATTTTATAAAACACTTTATCATGCTTAAATTTAAATAATTTAAATATTTAATCATTATATAAATAGAAATTGTTGGTGCACATTACATGAATAGAAATAGGTTTTTTAGTTGATCTGTCTGAAAATTCAAATACCAATAATTTCACTTCAAACATCAACAGGTTAATACTTAAAAGACATTCTATTTGCATCCTTTATTTGCTATACGGCAAAACTTCCGGGAGCGATAGCCATATTTCATTAGGTTTTATTTTTCAGTATTTGATTATGAGGTCAGATTTTCTCATGTGATATTTTCACAGGATGTAGAGCGAGTATAATTATAATACAATCGATCATAGTATCGTTCTGTATAACTTAGGCTACATAAACATATTTTCGTTTTACAGCCGATAATTCCATAAGATGAAATAAGTTCAAACACTACTTCTAACTTACAAGTCGATTTAATGAACGATCTATTTTCTACAAAGTAATAAACGTATAGAAATTATTTATGCTTTAAATCTCTCTTACGAGTGGTTTCAAGAAACACCTCACCTAGATATCGTGTTATTCCAGTTGATTCCTTTAATACATATTACTTTTATATGGTTTTACACCTGATTTATGGCAGCTCAATGAAGGCAGTAAAATCTTTCCGCTTTTGTCATGTAGCTTGTATCTGATTCGTGTTGATACATGATATTAAAATTGAATGCTTCTGTTTGATTTCTCTGTATTATAATAATACTACTTAGAAAATTTTTATTTCTTATTCGTCCTTCTGTAACCCAAAAGTCATATATACATTTCTTTAGGGTATAAAATAGAATGTACTGTAAGAAAATTGAGCACACATTTTTTAACCTAACTTTTATTTTAAAATACTGAGTAAAAAAGAAAATCCCAAACCGGAAAATTGTTTAAAAATTTAAAAATTGTTTCTGTACTGCAAGAATCACATTATTAATACTATTGAAAACTGATGATAATGTCAGCAGCAACCAAGTTCTTAAATTCCTGTAGCATTAGCAGCTTGATTTATGTTATCTTACCATAACGAAATTTTGCATTTATCGAAACTGTCGCTTATTCCCATTTGCATGATACAGAATTGTATAAAATTTAGCCTGTTAATAGTTTGACAATTACTTTTTGTACAGTATAACCTGACCTTGCAGATTTGGATACAAAAATTTGGAACAATCACTTAAATATTTTAATATGATACAAAATTATTAATTGCAGATACAGGTAGTGTTTTGGCCAATGCATTCGGATGAAGGAAATATAATTTCTTCTGATAAACCAATATAATTATAGTAGTTTACTGTTTGCACGTACTCATTTTTTAATGCTTAACCTAGAACTTTTGTTTTTGAGACCGGTTCTCGAAAAGGTAATTGTACAGAGAAAATTTGTGAATACATACTGAAATTCTAATTACTTAATGGTATGCATTACAATATTAGGTTACGTAGAGATGTCACATCTTGTCCCGGCGGAAGTTTTCAAGTTACATTTGATCTGGAGGAGAATGATCCTTCAGTCGTATCACTCACAATGAACGGATACCTCCAGATTGCAACTGAGTATTATTCCATGCAGGAATACTGCATAGATGGGTAAGTCAAACTTTATTTTTTTAGAATACAACAAATATAAACAGAAGATGTAAGTGAAACGCGGAGATAGAAATATAATCATGCTCCATGAATTCTAAAATTACTTTATCATTTGAAGATGTTATTAAAATATGAGTATGCTTTTGACTGCCAGTTAACTTGCCAATTTATTTCAACTTCAGTTTTCACTTTTTGTATTCTAAGCTGATATTCAACGCTTTGTTTCTAACGTTTTCTGTCCGCTAGATTGATACTAAGCTCTTTGGAGCATAATCTTCTTTGTGCATAATTAAATTCGAAATAATTTAAGAATTCATTGGAAATATTATGACAGCTATAAATTGCGTGTGATTCTTCAGATTTTATGTCCATCCAATTAGTAAACAAGACGATTATGCGAAACAATATAAATTACTCAAAGTATGGAAAGTTTTTATAAATTAATTCATCATATTAAATTTGCAAAAGTAAAATAAATAAATTATTTTTTTATAAGTAAAATTAAACCATTTTTAATAATAAAAAAACATTTTTGTGATGTTATAATAAAGATTGCTTCTAGAATCTTTCCCGAATCAAATGTACAATTTCTTGGAGCACTGTTCACACGTCGAATGGCTTATTTTCCGAACACAGATTAGTGCAATTAGTGATATATCTTCCATCATTTAAAGCAATGATCTACTCTAGGTTGACAATTTATCTCTTTTTTTTTAACATTAAACTTCTATTTCTAGGTTTGATTACAAACAATTAGATAAGTAAATGTTAATCACAGATTAAATTAGTTTCACTCTCGATAATGAGCAAAACTGTAGTTAATACCAATTACCATTTCATAATAATAAAAAAACCTCAGTTATTTATGTCCATAATTAAACTATTATTCTGTATATTCAGACCTTGGAGTACTCCTTCGCGTTCCTTTCTAAAAATAATAAAGTTCGTACTAAAGATGAAATTTTGCTAAAATATTATCATATTCTTGCTAAAAGGATAAAAAAAAACTTTCTGAAACCTTGCCAAACTTGAGAAAATTTTTAATTCAAAATTTGGAATATAATTCCAAAAATTTATCGCAGAAAGGTAAATATCAAACTGAAAACTTATTTAAGCAAAATGTTGAAATTATTCATCTATTTGATTAAGGATATAAAGTAAAATTTATATTTAAGTTAAATAAACTATTAATAATATTGCAAGACCCCAAAATTGGAATTGTAGAAAATATTTAGCTCTTGGTAATCAAATTTGTTATTTGTTAACATAGTGGCGTGCATAAATTTAATAAGAAAATTACGGTACGAAAAAATATTCGAAACATATGTTTTCCGAAAACGTAATTGTATAATAGCCATGTAATATGAATCGTTGTTAACTAGGGTAAGCATATACTGCAATGTAAAGTGAGACAATTTACAGCACTTAATATTGCCCTTACTTACTGTACTACAAAAAATTCTTCATTATTATTCTTTAGTGTAAAGTTTGATACATTGTGTGCATAATTTGAACTACAACAAACTTATTTAACTCTCACACGTTTGTTCGTATTATATGGGCTGCTTAAAAAATGCTGCATAATACAAAAATATGATAAAACAATTTTATTGGCTCAATTTGACTACTGATAAAGTGTTTGGTTGAACTAAACGAGAATACGTGAAAACTAGCATGTAAAAATTTGTAGCGAGTTATTTCATCCACTTCTGTGACATCAACATTTTTGATGAATCACTAGCAACTATGTTAAATATATTAAACAAGTTTGGTATCTTTTTTCAACAGAGTTGAAGGAATGAAAGTTTCAGCTGCGGTGTGCAAACCGACTTGTGATATACTCCATCCTTGCATTCCAAAATGTTGCGAAATCGGAGAATTGTGGGAGTTTGGGGAGTCGGAAATTCCTCACTGCGTACAAACAACAAAATCATGGACTCCTACACTTTACAAAGACAAAAACACCGAACTGAATAGGGAAGAAATTTCGAGACAAACCATACATTTCAGCCTTCAACATCTTGCTAATGGGTTCTGCGATTATGGGCATCCATTCCTCATACCAATCAAATCAAAAGAAGATGGAAATTCTGGAATCGTGTAAGTCAAATTACTTAATTTAAATATCTTCCAAATTTTCTTAGTACAATTTAGTCTAGTATTCGTTCACCTTCAATTCCTGTCCATCTCAGTTTAGTTGAATCCAAAAACTGAAAATAAATTTAAATGAATTAAACTGAATTCTCAACAGAGGTCATCACTTCAACATCGAGTATTAAAATATTAATATTAAAGAACATGGTAATGTTGCAAACACTATTATCAACCATACAATATGTATGTTTAGCAATTGCATATGGCAGAAGTAATAATAATGGAATACTTGACAAAAATTATGGTAGTTAATAATGAGACTAAGACATAGCCTTGAAAAATACCGAGGATAAAAACTTAAAACTGGAAATTTTTTTAACAATACCTCTAGTGCCAACACCGCCATAACCAAAACAGTATAATTGTATACATACAAATAAATTATGGTATAACTTATTATAATCTAATTTTCTTTTATTACAAATTTTGTTCACTTGTCAACTCGTTGATAACCAAGTTGTGAATTGAGTGATATATACGTTTGTCGGAAAAAAAAATCCTCGGACGCATAAACTTGTTGGTAAAAAGTTTGTGATCACTGTGGTGTTTAAAATATTGGATATCAAAAATAGAAAATTTCCCCCTCGCTGTTTCGGCGTACGCGCCATCACGGTAGCAACTGTGACATACAGAGCATCGAAAAACTAAAAAAAATGTGACAAAAATAAAATACTTAATTTGATAACATTTTTCCCAAATTTCGCAAAGAAAATAATTTATTTTTGGCCTCGCGTCCTTTCGCGAAAGAAAATGTATCTTTTCGGCGCCAAATGCGGTCAAGGTATGCTGCAAACATCACCGATTACCAAAGTTGCATGGATTGCAGAAATAATTTCTGAAAGTTCATTTTTTTAATAAAATTTTTTTTTAGTTTTGCCGCAAAAGTTAACACAAAAATCTGCTTTTTATTCTAACGCCGCAGTGGTCACAATGTGGAAAGTCTACAACCGCTACAATTTTAGTAGTGCCAACATCCCTAGATTTCAAAAACATTTAACACTCAAACAAAGACTTTTTAAATTGCTTTACGTCTACGTGTTCACGATGCGCCATTAATGATACGCAGAAGGCATAATGGAGACAACTGTAATATAACCAACATTCAAAAAGTAAGAAAATTTAAACATTAAAAGTATTTTTACACGTAAATGTATATGCTAACTCCACCACCTCAAAGAAAAAAAATTCATTAAAAATATTTATATTGTCAACATGTGTAGTTTAACTTATCCCAAGCTCAAATTTGCCACGAATTTAGGTTGCTAGGATGTAAACATGATCAACACGCGGTCATATACAAAGGTTAGCCAAACTTTAATACCCCTTAAAAAAAAGTTTCTCATTTCAAGCTTACTTGAACCAATTACTAAGAAGTCGCTTCTGGGTAATTTTGGAGATCGGCTAACACTGATTGCCCTTGGCNCCTAGAAAAAAAATTCATTAAAAATATTTATATTGTTAGTATTAAGTATTAAGTATAACTTATATTGTATATAAGTTAAACATATGTAGTTTAACTTATCCCAAGCTCGAATTTGCCACGAATTTAGGTTGCTAGTATGTAAACATGATCAACACGCGGTCATATACAAAGGTTTACCAAACTTTAATACCCCTTAAAAAAAAGTTTCTCATTTCACGCTTACTTGAACCAATTACTAAGAAGTCGCTTCTGGGTAATTTTGGAGATCGGCTAACACTGATTGCCCTTGGCTGTCATATTTACCCTTCTACTCTTGAATTAATTCTCCTAACCCTAAACACTCCTAACCTAAACACTCCTAGCTTATTATAAGCACTCACTTCGTTGTGTTGTGATGCAGAAGAAAAGGGGAAGGTTAGGATTATTTTAAGTTATGAAATTATAAACTATCTTTTTTCGATTAAAATCTACCAGTTTTATGAAAAATCAAGGTTGGTTTTACAAGAAGTTCATTAATTTTGGTTTTAGATTCCGTATTTTGAGTGATGGTTCTGTTCTGAGCCGTGTGCGCCGAAGGGAGTGGGTGTCACTTCCAAAGGGAGACTTTTGTATGGATGGATTCAAAAATCCTTTTCAAGGGACCTCGTCAGAAGAATCTCCACAGACCCTGCTACTTTATTGTCATAAAGAAACGCAGACATCGGATGTAAGCAACCAACAATTATTCTATAATTTAGATGACAATCCATTCTGATGTTAATTAAAATGACCATAAGAGATTTTAAAATTTTGGAAAGTTATCGGCTACACATATAAAAACATACCAACCCAATTTGTAAATATTAATATGGAATAAGTTTTGATATCGAGAAAACTCTGACATTCTGTGCCACAATGACTTATAAGCCCTTAAAATTTGTTGTACTTTTTCTAGGCATAGGCTCAATGATTTAAGTATACAAAATCTCAAATTTTTCTTTATCACAAAAATATTCATATTGAATAATTTCAAATTGGTATTGTAACATTTTAATGCTGAAGTTCTTTGTATAAAATTACTTTAAAAAATCATTTACTGTTATTTCCAATTGTAATTTTCAAGAAAATGAGTTAGTCAGGAATATTTAAAATTGGCGTTGCTTTGTTTTATACAGAGAAGCAATACCAATCAAAGTAAATTATTTTGGTTAGTCAATTGTGAGATCGGAAAAATTTTTAAATACTGAAGCGTATGTCCTTTAAAAAATAATTGGTTATGCTTCAATTTCAAGCGAAACAAACCTTTAAATGTGTCTTGATTTGCTAGCGTTTTTCTTTAAGTTGGAGAGGTATTTCAAAAGAGATATTAGAAATTTGATATACCGATCGTCCAAGAATATTGTCATGCCTAATGAGTGATGGTGCAAGCGAAATGTACGTTTTTTAATTGATTCTTGAATCATCATTCCTTCTACGTTATAGTGAGTTAGATGAAGAATCAAGATGGGTTTTAATGCCATCCATTTTTTGCCTATGATTTTTTCCAGAAGAGCTTTCTCCTTTGTATACTAAATAATACCTGACCATGTATAAAGTGAGAAAGTCTTCTTATCATTAATAAATAAATTTTCATAGGGGACCTTATCAAAAATATATGGAATATCGATGGTTCTGTCGTCAATTTTCCTACTGGTGACACTGGGTGTGTTTGCTCTGTTGTGGGAAAAGCACCGTTTCAACATCCAAAGATGGACTCTCGCTTCATACGTCTTGTCTCTCCTGCTCATGTACTTTTTCTTCATCCTTTCGTACTTTTCTAACTACTTTGACGGTGAAACTATAACAAACCCACATATGTGCAGATTCATAGGTATGAATTATTTAAATGTTGTCAAATTATTATTTAATTCTCGACGGCATACTATTTTTCTGGGCGGTTCTCACATCCGCATTGGATCTGCAAATGTATTTGCAATACTTAAAAAATTTCAATACTTGAAAAATTAGTGCACATTAACGGTAAAATTACTTTTTCTTCAGGAATTGGGATGCACTTCACTTTCCTTCTCAGCTTCTCTTTTCTCTCGTCTCTCAACTTTGAGATCTGGTGGACGGTCAGGTATAGTAAAATTTGACATCATTGCATATTTGTCTTAATTTGGGTCAGCGATTCTCAACTATTACACTTGAAAAGGAGCCGACGCTTAACAAATATAAAAATTTACTTTTATATTAGTAAAATTATTATTTCCTGGTATCATTCCAGGTCATTCACCGGATCGTCCAAATATTTCAATGGGTTTCAACGACTGTTTGCTTACATCATCTTTTCCGTCGGATTGTCTTCTATAATTCTTTCAGTTGGATTAATCCTAGAAGCAATTTACGAGTAAAGTTTATATATTTATAAAATAAGTCATATAATGCAGGATTTTAATTTTTTACTAGATCCGAAGTAGATTCTGAAGTGATAATTCCAGAATATGGTCGTTATTCTTGTAACATTGGTAGTAGAGATGCTTTCTGGGCTTATATGTACGGTCCAGTTGCGTTTCTATTGGCTGCAAATCTTATATTTTTTTTCTCCACTGTTGTCACCATGTGGAGGATCTTTGGAACAACAAAAAACAAAGGAAATGTTACAGTAAATCAAAAATCTCAGACGTAAGATACCTCTATGAATTCAATAGATTACCAAGTGTCCTAGAGTTGATGTTTTCAAACAAAAAATTCAAATTCGCACAATCAGAACTATTGTACATATTCTTATTTTGTATTGTAAATTTTAAAATTGGTTGAATCATCAATTAAATTATAGTACAGTGAAGTCCGGATATAGTGACTTCGGGTATAATAGAGCTCCGGCTATAACAAACCACACTGTCCGGTTCCTGCCAAGCAAATTGGAGATTATGTGTTAAGTAGTCTGGCTTTAATGATATCGACTATACTGAACTTCTGGCTTTAGTGAACCAATCCTACCTGACCCGAGAGTCATTTCGTCCGGTTATAGTAAACACGCATAAAATATGTCTGAATTCCGCAATGAATTCTTCTTTATTCTTCTATCCCCATCTCTGCACACGACTATGATGAAACCTCAGATTGCGTTTTAGTTAACACACTGTAGTTTAAAAGTCAAATCCAGCCTCGAAACGTTTCTGTTGTTGTTTAGAAAAACTCGATTTGATGGAGAGATGTTCATGGAATATGTTACTTTGTTAGTGTACCCAAATGTGAGTAGATCCGAAAAGTAGAAGCCAATTATCGTAGCAATATTTCTAAACACACGATGCTTTAAAAGTATTTAAAAGGTTGTACCCTTTAATGTTTTAAGCCAAATAAGAAAGTTTTGGATGAATTATTCAAAATAATTTCAAAATTCCGCATTTGGTGTTAAACAATTTTACTGGTATCAAATCGAAAAGTCCTTTTGTTGCTGGACAGTTGTGATCCACCATTCCTAACTTAGCACATACTAGGCACCTCTTCATACCTGCCAATATAACTAGCCTATGAACCCAGGAAGACAAACTTCAAAGCTAACAAAGAGCTAGTTCAATTGAAGGGACCAAAAGACTTTGCCAAATCAGTCAAGATTTTACCCAAACTAGTCTTGCGGGAGTTTCGGAGAAAATGATGGAAGTGTCGACTATACTTGAAATGAAAATTTATCATGAGAACATGACCGTATTCAGTCTTAAGCAAATTTCCATCACACAGTACTTCTCTACATCGACGTAGCTGAATTTATAGTAAAGTATTTGAATATAATGAACAATTTTTTAATTGTAGTGTCCGTTCACTATACGGATTAAATGAACTCCGGCTATGCTGAATCAATTACGCCGGTCCATCACGGGGTCACTATAACCGGACTTCATTGTATATAGGTTATATATTTTATAACTTAATGTAACAAACCAAAAATTTGGATAAACTCTACATTACGAAAATCATTTTACTCCAAAAATTATTTAATACTATATATACTTGAACCTAATATTTGTTTTGTATCAGAGATTTTGTGTCTCGTTTTGGAAAATTGTACCTCATACAAGGACTTCCATGGATTTTCGAAATCCTTTCTTTTGCAGCACATGAAGATGAAGTACGTTGGTACTGGGTAAGTGTAATTTAAACCTATTCCAATTATCTACATTCTNTAAGTGTAATTTAAACCTATTCCAATTATCTACATTCTTATACACGCTAGATCTACTAGAACGCGTTCTCAAAAAATATACTATAAAACCTACTCCAACGGCTTAACATCGTACATTTGCATTGAACTATTCAGTTTATGGATATGATATACAAAAATATTTCATTGAAAACTTTTTATTGCTTTATATTAGTTATCNATACAAGGACTTCCATGGATTTTCGAAATCCTTTCTTTTGCAGCACATGAAGATGAAGTACGTTGGTACTGGGTGAGTGTAATTTAAACCTATTCCAATTATCTACATTCTTATACACGCTAGATCTACTAGAATGCGTTCTCAAAAAATATACTATAAAACCTACTCCAACGGCTTAACATCGTACATTTGCATTTAACTATTCAGTTTATGGATATGATATACAAAAATATTTCATTGAAAACTTTTTATTGCTTTATATTAGTTATCNTAACTATTCAGTTTATGGATATGATATACAAAAATATTTCATTGAAAACTTTTTATTGCTTTATATTAGTTATCTATAAAAAAAAGGTTAATTAATTCTTGTGATTCAATTTGGTAACACTCTAATTTTGTTATGAATATATTAGAATAATGTAACGTAAAATAAGATTAAAGATCACGAACTAGTTTGTCGCTAAAAAGATCACAGACGATAGTTTCCTTAAGTTTGGTTTTACCTCCTTTTTCAAATTTCGTACGGCATTTGCTTCTATACATATGCACTCCTCGACGGATATAAGACCACAGTTTTTGCATCCCAAATTTTGACCTTATAACCGATATGTTATAATAAATTATTCTCCCTTGCTAAATACATTACGCTGGTTCAAAACCGTATCTTGGAAATTGGGTGTTATAACAAATATGATGTTGCAAAGAAAGTTCTCATTACGTGTGAGCAAGAATCACTCCCAAAATTCATTCAAGTACAAACTGGAATGAATTTTAAGATAANAGTTCTCATTACGTGTGAGCAAGAATCACTCCCAAAATTCATTCAAGTACAAACTGGAATGAATTTTAAGATAAAGTAATTTTTAATTAAACTTTCCTGAGTTTTCGTTTATTAAGTAAATATGCAACTACAATTGGAAAATTATTNTAAGTAATTTTTAATTAAACTTTCCTGAGTTTTCGTTTATTAAGTAAATATGCAACTACAATTGGAAAATTATTATGGATCTAAAATAATATTTAATTGTACAAAATGACAATTTTACCTGATATGTCTACCTAAAGCCTCCATTATAATGCTAATTCTTTCGAAAGCAAATATTCAACGTGGTATCGGAAAGAATAACTTTGTCCTAATTTTAGAATATTTCTGACGAATCATAAATGCTTATAAATTATGTTTCTATTACAAACGTATTGATCAAATGAATCCTGATGTAATTCAAGTATGTACTCTTTTAGATACTACTTGATCTTATCAATATATTTCAATCGGTGGGTATTTTTTTGATTTTTGTTTGGAACCGTGAGACTCTGTACGAACTACAATCCAAATACTCATTCTTCAGAAGTAAGTACATCATTCTTGCCTATTGTTTAAAATTTTGGATAAACTTTTAATAAATTAATTTCTAGAGTTCATATGTCCATTAATAAGCAAGACGAGGTCGGAACCTCTCAGTGAGGAACAAGAAGAAGATGAAGAATCCGGAAAAGCTTCTGCATTAGAGATACCGAACACGGAGCAACCAAAAGAAACCATTCAGATGCAGTAGTCATGTAGAACACTTATCCCATAATTCACAGTGAAAATTCACGCAAATGAAAGTCATGTTTACTGGAGACTGAGGGAAATCATTTGAATACATGAAACTCACTAATAAGTTTATATCAGGCAAATTCAGTTCTGTAGTCTCGTTTTTGACACTAATTTGAATTACAAGCATATCAAATCAGCTGTTAGGGCACAGAAGGTGGTTTAGGTGATGTATCATTTGCAGCTGCATAAAAAAAATGCATCAACCTCTGGTTCAGTAAACTGCTTGGTCAGCTTCAGGAATTTCCGAATAAACATATAATACAAGAGAAAACTAGAAATATCAATTTTCATGATGCTTGTTTCCTTCAGGTTATAAAAAAGCGAGTCGATATTTATCCCAGCACTTGTGGAACCTTTCTTTTTTTTTTAAATGACTGGCTACAAAATCGCTGTCTAATCGCTCAAAGTCAACGTTGAAGATGAATCTCGCGCATGAATCTGTGGTAGAAAAATTTTTCCAATAACGTTCTTTCTGCCTAATGCCTTCTGCTCAGTCATACTTTTTTAANAAAATTTTTCCAATAACGTTCTTTCTGCCTAATGCCTTCTGCTCAGTCATACTTTTTTAACAAATCGTGTTCTTCTTGCCCACATTCTTCTGTTTTGGCTTTTAGTCGTTGCACCTACAACCATATACTTGGGATATTTTAATATATCTTTTAATTTTTGCATACAGACTTCTTGGAGTTCAAATTTGACAAATTAATATTTTTTGCTCCAAGAATTCTACTCGAGGTTTATTTTAAGTATTGATCTCGATATGATTATGTAGACACAACTAAGGGATTACCATTTTTCGCTTAATTTAAAATCAGGAGATTACCACAAGGATTTCTGCGGATTCTTTCATATTCGTCGTCAAATTTTAACACCATACTGGAGTTGTTAGGACTTATCAGCATTATCAACCACTAGGTATTATTTTCAAAACTTACCTAGTACAGGCAAAAAATTCCACAGCTATTGAAAACTTGGATGACAAACTTAATTCACAAGTTTCCATCTAATCTCAAATTGTATGACAGGGGTGAGTCTTCATTTTGATTACGGCATTTTATCGTGACGAAATTATCGTTTATCTTCCTATAAAAATAAAAATAACCATTTTAGACAAAATTTTCCATTCTTACAGCAAGGACTCTATCGCATTTTGTTTGCCTACATTCATTCCCAATCGAATATAAGGACGGTCAGGTCTTTGGGATATTGGCTGGGANTTCGCATTTTGTTTGCCTACATTCATTCCCAATCGAATATAAGGACGGTCAGGTCTTTGGGATATTGGCTGGGATTTAGAATTGTCGTAATAAGGTTAATGGTTGTTGCTCTCATAATGAATTCATCTTCAAAATCAATGCTTTTATTTGGATTAAAATTCCAGCCTTTATTCCAGTCCCTTAAACTGTTTAGTAATATAATTATAGCAGTTATAATTTTGGTGTGATAATTCTTGGAGATAAAGTCTTTACTATATGCTCATTTTGAAACTCGCTGTCAGTCGTCCATTATGGCTGACGACAAAATGGGTGGACAAATATCCAACATTCGGGAAATCTTCTCACATATAAGACACACAAAATTTTAGCAAGGTTTAGGAAATTATGAGTAAGCATCAGGACGTTTTATATCTTCATAAGGGTTTATTATTCTTTACTATTAGTATTCCGGAATCTCGCATTATACCTCAAACCTATAAAGTACATTATGAAGACATGACAAGCCTTTTATTTGATTGTCCTTGTAGCAGAATTGACAAATATTATTTTTGGAAATTGTCTCTTGACAAAAAATGAAGCATTACCCCAAAAAGAAGCCAAAAATGTTTCAGATTTCACACTTCATACGTGTCTTACTTTATCTTTATTAAAACATTACAATTCATTAAACACCGGTATCCGGAGACAACGACAAGTGGAGAAAAGTTCCTTACTAAACCTGATTTTGCTACGTCAAATTTTATAATTAAAGAACGAATGTAAAATTTTGTGGATTGAAATTTTTTTATACTTTGTATCTGCGTTCCAATCTCATAACCAGCGATAACAAATTTTTAAATAAAAAAGGTTTCTATTGAAACATTCAAGCTTATTAATGACCCTTATTAATAGCTTTCCCTAAAATATTACGGCAGTGCAGGAACATAATTACAAATATTTACAAAAATAGTATTTTCGCCATCAGTTGACAGAATCATGCTGCCGAAGTATTCAACATCTTCATATAACGTTTAGAATTAGTTCATTGGAATTTGTATAAAACATAAGGAAAGATCATTGTTAACTACTTATACTAATCAGAATGCTTTTATCATCAAACTTCACAGCTGCATGAATATCTTCTTCAGTCTTCCATAAACCCATTCAGTTAAAAATGTCTCAAAAATCATTACTTTTACATTGCAACAGTTTGCGACACAATGTCAAAATATAATGCTTTCCAGTGTGGTTCTACTTAACAGGAATGCCTAAACCTAAACAGCTTTTCTAGATTCTGGTTAAAGCAAAGGATGGTCACCATTCCTTGAGAAGTTACACTCACAAACAAAAATAATGTTTTCCTGCACTACTGTTCCTATGTCTCTTCTGCTAAAAAAAACTCTAAAGGNTATCATCAAACTTCACAGCTGCATGAATATCTTCTTCAGTCTTCCATAAACGCATTCAGTTAAAAATGTCTCAAAAATCATTACTTTTACATTGCAACAGTTTGCGACATAATGTCAAAATATAATGCTTTCCAGTGTGGTTCTACTTAACAGGAATGCCTAAACCTAGACAGCTTTTCTAGATTCTGGTTAAAGCAAAGGATGATCACCATTCTTTGAGAAGTTAACACTCACAAACAAAAATAATGTTTTCCTGCACTACTGTTCCTATGTCTCTTCTGCTAAAAAAAACTCTAAAGGTGAGTTTTCAGCTATTGCCGATGTACCTCCTCATACTTTATTTGCAAACTTTGGTTTACTTGCAGATTGATTTTGAGAATTTTTACCCTTTGGTGGTTCGAGTTCAAAATAGTTTCTACTGCAAACCATCTTTCTCATTAGAATAGAAAAACTTAGAAATAACATTATATGCCTTTAGAAAAAGATTAACTAATCGATAATGTGTGAGTTTCCAATTTCGTACAAAATTATAAACGATTTTGCACATGCGAAACAACAATCATACTAGATTCAGGCATCACTGCAAGTTGAACAACCTCTTCGTATGTTGTTTCATTGCTGACATTTTGAATTGGAAGATAAATCTACACCGGTACATATTGTAGTGTATCCTGGCTGTGGGCAGTCGGGCAAGCGGTAGGCAATAGGGAGGGCGGTGTGCAATAAGAAGTACGGTGGGCAATAGGGAGGGCGGTGAGCAATAGGGTGGACGGTGGGCATTAGGGAGGAAGGTGGGCATTAGGAAAGGGGGTGTGCATTTGGGAGGGCAGTGGGCAATAGGGAGAACGGCGGGCAATAGGGAGAGCGTTGGGCATTAGGGAGGGCGGTGTGCATTAGGGAGGGGGTGGGCATTAGGGAGGAGGGTGTGAATTAGGGATGGGGGAGGGCAATAGGGAAAGCGGAAACGTAAGCAATGCACCCTACGCATATAATTGTTCAATGCGCAAGCATACATTAGTTTATCTGATGGTTGTGATGTGTACGTAAATGACATTGGCAATGCGATGTCACTTTACGATTTTGCAACATCGAATTTGAGTGATGCAAAAAGCTACACAGTATGTCTTTCTGGCCATGACGTGTATACAAATTCCTACACAGACAGTCCAAGATGATCGGCTTTTTAGTTATGTTAAAATGGTTGATGGAAATTACTACACAAGCAGTTCCACTTGAGTTAAATTTTCTTGTAATATTTAACCATAAGCGTCTCGCAAATAGAAAAGATTTACAGAAAAGGTTTGCATAGCTCACTCGATAAATAAAATCTTAAAGTTTGCCTAGTGGTACCCTTTTGAAACTTAACTTTCTCCGTACTAATTCAAACTGGCTGATTCGGAATGAACTGCAGTAGGTTTTCCTTTTAAACAAGACATTTCCGGACAGATTTCTGAACACCTAGTTAGAATTTTCAGTAGCAACAGCCTCTTGTGCGAAACCGGTATTGGAGTGAACAGTAATGTTATAAGTACTCATGATACTCGTCAAGACTTTTCTAGAAGTCATATTCTTCGCATTCATGTAACGAGCTAGTATGCGCTACAATTTTGCAATAACTTTTTTTATCATGATATACGAAGTCAAAAATTGCAGTATTTTTATAGTTAGTGAAAAAATGGCATGACAATATTACTTTGATGGTATGGATGTGAAATATTTGCTTTTTCGCTTCCCTAAGAATTTTTCCAAACCCCTTAGCAAATACTTCAGCCATTATGATTCTTAAAAATGCTGTCCAGACAAAACTAAGACAAAATTTCACTTATCAATTGGTGAAAATTTTGACCAGAATCCTGGATATTTGAAAATTTATTGAAATGGCGGAGAGAACAATCTTCAGACACTAAAATATATTCTTTTCAAGTCTCATATAACATTTGTAGTGTGATAAGCAAATTTCACAGAAATTGGAATTTTCTTCGCTGGGCTAAAGTTTCGATCAGTGTTCTGATTATGAAAGAAAACCTAAACTCCACGTCATTAGAAGTTTTTTGTCAAATGTTGCCTTGTAAAAATTATATTTTATCTTTTGTTCTTCCAATAGGTTAACTTGGCATCTTAACAACAATTTTCTAATTACATTTATCGAACCCGGATTAATTTTCTTTTGGAGCACACATTTACAAAATTATTTCAAAATAGGATCATGCGTTTCTTCCCGTTTACAATTTAGTACCAGGAAAATACCAAAATTAGTCGTGGATTAATTTGACCCCACAAATTAATTTTTTGAAAATTTTAAAATACTTTAAGAAATGAACTAATATCACTTCTTTTTTAATTTAAACCCAGATTCTATACCATAAAAATGCCAAAATTAGGCGCGGATTAATTTGGCCCAACAACATTTTTTTAAATTCCTAACTCATTAACTAAAACACTTTACGAAGTAAACTCACATCACTTGGTCAGAGTGTAAATACATATTAGATACCAGGAAAATGCCATTAGTCGCGGATTAATATGGCCACACGACATTTTTTTAATTCCTAAAATACTTTACGAATTAAACTCAAATCACTTGTTCAGAATGTAAACATACTTGGAACCCGGATTATACCAAATTTAGTCACTGATTAATTTTGCCACTCAAAAATTTGTTAGCTGCAAAAATAATTCAGATATAATTTAATACAAACTTACTGTGTAAACAATTTTAATGGCCGATTAATTTGGTCCAGGAAAATTGGTTATTTTTATGAAACTATATATCTTTTTCAACTTTTAGTAAGTGATGACTTTTCATCGGATAGATGAATAGAATTTTTTTTTGAGGATAAATTAATCCGCCAATTGAATTTGTATTTTTTGGAGCCTTGCGTGCTTTTGAATGCTTAGTAAGCGGCTTTAATTTATTTCGGAATGATTTTTGTAGTTTACAAATACAATTTACGACGGGCCAAATTAATCCGCGACTAAATTTAGCATTTTATGGTACCAAATAAGTTTAAACTCTGACCAAGTGATGAGTTGATTTTGTAAAGTATTATGGCGAAATCGGGTTCTTCGTATTAATATTTCGGCATAGGAATTAACCGGATTGACTGGCCTCTAGAGGATATGGGTACCCTGGGACCAAACTAATTGTAAGGAAAAAGTCAAGTAAGCCGTGAAAAAGGATACGCGGTTTTCCTATGACGTAAAGGGGCTAGTCTAAAAAACT
Organism: Holacanthella duospinosa; assembly: GCA_002738285.1. Taxonomy (NCBI): domain Eukaryota; kingdom Metazoa; phylum Arthropoda; class Collembola; order Poduromorpha; family Neanuridae; genus Holacanthella; species Holacanthella duospinosa. Next base: position 81,101 of record NIPM01000171.1, on the reverse strand, counting down.
GTATTTTTGCTGTGTCTTAGGAAGGGAGCGGTACAGTACGTTTTTAGCGATTGGCTGTGTTAGACCTCTTTTCTACTCTTTTATTTGTTCAGCATTCCCTATTGTAAGTGGCTTTCAATTAAGAGACAAATAAATCTGTCCTTATTCTAAGTTCGAGTGAGACTGGTTCAGGGAACTTTGTGCCTAATTTCCTTATGGTTATACCAGCGTCGCGAGAGAGAGAAGCAAGAGAGAGAGACCAATACAGTAACTCATCCAGTCGGAACAGTACTAGGTGTTGGAGGTTTTGCCCCATCCCGCAGGAGACCGTGGATTTAGCAGGGCTCCATCCCTGCTCTGGGTAGTTAAAGTCCCGCGTGGCCCCTTCCATCAATACGGCTAGCGAGCTAGTTCTTCCATGTTTCCTCCGGCACAGCACTTCCTCCATCGGTCTCCGGTGTGACCGGGGCTGGGTGGGGAGCGAAGTGATGGAGAGTGGATATCTCAGTCTCTCCGGTGACACCTGGGACATCGGGAATCGGTTAAACATTAGTCCCCCACGGAATCCTCTCTGGACGGAAGAAAACAATCCGATCTCAGAGTATCGGAAGATGTGGGCATTGGCTCACCGGTAAGATTTTCAGTCCGGGTTTGGCTGAACCTTATTCTATAGAGCTCTCCCGGAATGCCCGGGAATAGGAAAGTCCTGGGTGAACTTCAGTTTACCCGTGGAATCAGTAGTCCGAAGAGCCCAGCAAGTGTGTCCCGTTTCTACTGCAGGGAGGTATTCCTAGACAGAATTAGGCGTTCAATTTCACCAAAGAAGAAAAAAAAAGTTCTCCCGGCCAGGAGAGCATAATTGAGTACCCCTATAAGGCCCATTAGATTTCTCCCGGAGAGTCCGGTGTCTAGTACCAGACTCGGAATGAACTAGGTTCATCCCGCGGGTAGATCTTTCGGGACGAAATAGGTTCGCCTCGCGGGTAGATCTGGAGGACGGACTCTGTTCACCCAGCGGAAGGATATGCGGGACGCACTGGGTTCACCCCGCTGATAAATCTGCGGGACGAATTGGGTTCATCCCAATGCGGATAGATCTGGGAGACAAACTGCCGAACAAATCCTGTTCACCTCGCAAGAGATACTGCAGAGCGGATCCGGTTAAGCCAAGTGATTAGGACCATAGAATAGATTCGGAGGGTAGACCCTATGGTACGTCCCGGGATAATTCACAGTCTCTGCGGATCAGAACCAATACCCCAGAGTTAGTTGATACGGAGCGTCCATGGATTATCCACAGTTTCTGCGGGTCACTCAGAGTAGATCCGTTAGTCCTTCCTGCAGTACAGATAGTAAAGAACCCAAGAAAGGGATTAGGCTAACTAAGATTAGCTCTGAGACCCAACGACAGAAGGAAGATAATTCTCTTCAGATATAAAATAGACCAAGAATTGGGTAAATAATAATCAGAAAGTAACAGAATAGTGTTTTTAGATAAGAATTTATAAAAGTAGATCAAAATAAAGTAACACAATCATAACAAAAACCACCTGGAATCTGGTAAATAAAAATTATTTTATAAACTTAATTTAATCAAGTTTAGCTTTAAGCAAGGCAGCCAATTACAGCGAAGTCCGGGTATAGTGACTTCGGGTATAATAGAGCTCCGGCTTTAGCAAACCACACTGTCCGGTCCCTGCCAAGCAAATAGGAGATTATGTGTTAAGTAGACCGTCTGTAATGATATCGACTATACTGAACTTCCGGCCTTAGTGAACCAATCCTATCCTGTCCCGAGAGTCATTTTGTCCGGTTATAGTGAAGACACATGAAATATGTCTGAATTCCGCAATGAATTCTTCCTTATTCTTCTATTTCCATCTATGCACACGACTATGATGAAACTTCAGATTGAGTTTTAGTTAACACACTGCATTTTAAAAGTCAAATCCAGCCTCGTTTTCGTTGTTTAGAAAAACTCGATTTGATGGGGAGATGTTCATAGAATATGTTACTTTGTTAGTGTGCCCAAATGTGACTAGATCCGAAAAGTAGAAGCCAATTATCGTAGCAATATTACTAAACTCACGACGCTTTAAAAGTAATTAAAAATCTGTACCCTTTAATGTTTATAAAGCAAATAAGAACGGTTGGATGAATTCTTTATCAAATTTTAAAAATTCCGCATTTGGTGGAAAATAATTTTACAGAAATCAAACCGAAAAGTTCTTTTGTTGCTGGACAGGTGTGATCCACCAATCCTAATTTAACACATATTAGGAACCTCTTGAGGAAAGATCAAGCATCTACACAACCCAGGAACTGCTCATGCAATTTACGGTAATTTGAATTTAATTTTGAGTATCTACGGCCAAATGAGTAGATGTTTTCAAAGCAATTATTATAGTAAGTGAAAGAAATGCATTGTTATATTAGCGCAGCATTTTTCTTATGCTTGCTGTATCCAATCATTTTTGTGTTGGCAGCAAGGCTCAGCAGTCCAGGAACAATCCAACGACTTGTCACAGCTTGAGTAATAACCATTATCGTCGTTTTCAGGAACTTGATAACCGTTGGGACAACTTCTGAGCTTTCCAACGCAGTGACAATCTGTTTACACGAGCAAACTATTACTATAAAATTTCACAATGCATGATCCTTCTGCTTCAACTGTATTCAGTAGTTTCAACACTGCGAATGTAATTATGACGATTGTGACAAGTTTCATGATTCTGTGGCACAGACAAAATACAACAAAATTTACATGAATCCTTCGTAAAAAATTTATGATCGTGCATTCATGATTCTTTACATGAAACACAAGAAGACAATACTTAAGCGATACATATCCTTGTTTTTAAATTTTGGTTTCTTGATGTGATTCATTTCAAAAGTTTTCAAATTTATTAAAATATTTGTTGAAATCTAAACGAATTAGTGTGTTGAAATATCTACANCAGTAGTTTCAACACTGCGAATGTAATTATGACGATTGTCACAAGTTTCATGATTCTGTGGCACAGACAAAATACAACAAAATTTACATGAATCCTTCGTAAAAAATTTATGATCGTGCATTCATGATTCTTTACATGAAACACAAGAAGACAATACTTAAGCGATACATATCCTTGTTTTTAAATTTTGGTTTCTTGATGTGATTCATTTCAAAAGTTTTCAAATTTATTAAAATATTTGTTGAAATCTAAACGAATTAGTGTGTTGAAATATCTACAGTACAGTTGTTGGTACATGATTAGTCATAGTTTAATGTTAATTGATGAAAAACTTTGTGCTACATTCGAAGTACTACACAAAATTTNGCTACCAGTTTAATGTTAATTGATGAAAAACTTTGTGCTACATTCGAAGTACTACACAAAATTTTTGCCGGAAAGCATACACATTCCATCCTTCATATTGCTAGATTTGAATAAGGGCTAACCCAAGACTTAATATTAGTTTTGTAACCGACGGATAAAATATATACAAGAGAAAATGGATATTAGATTTAAAGAAATTACTCATGTTTTCGGTCTGGAGCACTTTCGTTAAATGTTATCTAACGCTACCTAAGTTATCTAAGTATTTCCGTTAAAAGGTTAGAAAGAACTACTACGACAAAATTGGAAAAAATGAGTGCGAAAAATATTTAATCATCGTGTATATCATAACAATAAATCGTGCACAATTGAAAAATGTAAAAAATTTAAAAGAAATTTTGTTCATACTTTCACTCAAAGCTATTTATTTCGCCAACAATTTACTGGGAGTCTAATAAAGGGTACAGTTTAAGTTCTTTAGTGACAATAAAATTAATTAAACGCTCGGTTAAGTTTCATTACAAATTGTTTTTAAATTGGAGAGTCGTGTGTATAATAAAAAATTTACCTTAATTATTTGACCCTTGTGTTAATAAAATTGGATACTTACTAGTACTTCTAATAAACTGAAACAAACTTTAATATCAATAAAAGCAGTGTTATTTAAATCACTTGAGTAAGCAATTAAATTTTTCATAACGAAGTACCTAATTTTTATATCTAATTAAATGACCATATATTATTTTAAATTATGACTTGTGGTGGCTTTTACAAGCAAAAGGCAAAAATACCTCTAAACACAACCACAGATATATTTTAAAGAAGAAGCGGTTGAGATGATAGTGGAATGCAACAACTTTTGGAATCCTTAATTTATAATTGATGGTCAGCTGACCTAAGCTGTTATAGTAGGTTTTATAGCTACACACTTTTGTCGCTAATGTAATTTGAACGCCGGTTTCCACTAGTGTTGCCCCGAAGCTTCGGCTGCCGAATCGGCCATTTTTTCAATTTTACCAAAGCTTCTGCTTCGGCAGTTGATTATTTCAGCTTCGGCGGATTTGCCAAATTACAAGCCGAAGCAGATAATGTGTGGAAATAGTTCATTCATTCTGGAATTAATTATTATAAATTCGTAAATTATTTAATTCATTGAAATAACCTCCACTTCCTCTTCTGATTCATTCATGATTCGTGTCTGCTGATTTAATTTACCCGTATGTGTGTATTTTAACAAAAAAACGATAGAAATTTCTAAAGTGGTAAATATTAAGATTTAAAAACTAGTGAATGACGTAGACGTAGTAAAATCAACAACTTCTAAATGTAGGAGAAACTCAAAAAAATTGTGATACGCATGCGCAAGTGATTCGGCAAATGCTTCGGCTACGATTCGGCAAGCCGAATCAAGGGCAGCCATTATTCGGCCGAAACCGAATCACGACTTTTTCCTCAACACTAATTTCCAAGTACTAATCAGGTGGAAATAAATTGAATATAATTACAATTAAAGGTTATAAAGCCTGAGTAAACGGCAAAATTCAAATCGAATATTAACCGCTTTAAGAAACAGTTATACAATCTAGTAGCCCATATACATGAGACAGCNGCAAAATTCAAATCGAATATTAACCGCTTTAAGAAACAGTTATACAATCTAGTAGCCCATATACATGAGACAGCAGATTACTACAACTCGATTTTGAATTTTGGGTTAAGATGCTAATCAATATTCTAGTTACTAAGTCTTAGTTACGATCTATTAGACCTGTATTTAAGACTAACTTGTTTATTACATACAAAGACAGTCTATTTATTTAAAACTAACCCAGTTGTGATCCAGTCAAGCCGACATTTCAAATAAATTTCTTGTTAACAGTAAACTTCTAGAGTAGTTGCTGGGCCACTGCTTGATTTTCCGTCACAATGTTATTTGGTACTTACTACTTCATAAGCCAATTAAATTTTCTGACTATAATAATTCAATGACTGCATGTCATACTTAAGACTGATGAATCGGCGTGGCTTTAGCAACCATAAAGAAAACAATACGTCTTATCTAACAGAAACACAGATATGTTTTCATCAAATCAATGAGTTGATGGTGTNCCATAAAGAAAACAATACGTCTTATCTAACAGAAACACAGATATGTTTTCATCAAATCAATGAGTTGATGGTGTACGGGAAATCTTTCTTTTTAACTTGACTTTATTTTCAATTTATACCATCCAATTGGTTCGCTTTATCTGAATATTTATCTTGACTATAGTTTTCACTGTTGTAAATCAAGAGCTTAAGTTGTACAACGACACAAGGAAAGACTNTATCTTGACTATAGTTTTCACTGTTGTAAATCAAGAGCTTAAGTTGTACAACGACACAAGGAAAGACTTACCTGTTAAATGATCAGATGCGAATATGTTAATATCTAATGTTAATTTCATTTTGTCTAATTAGTTAATTATGCATTAACTTACAGAACCTAGTAACGGATTCCTCTATATGAAAACATATTGGCCCAATTCCCNTTAGTTAATTATGCATTAACTTACAGAACCTAGTAACGGATTCCTCTATATGAAAACATATTGGCCCAATTCCCACAATTGTATAGAACGCTTCATAAGTACTGTAAGACTATGAAACTATGAGATTAATACAACTATGAAACGTGACTCATTTTGGAGGTCTCTGATTGNAAAACTATGAGGCTCCCACTAGTTCTAATCTACTCAGAGGCATGTATAAATGTCATAGTCCCTCAATTCAATCCTCTCCACTCAAACTCAAGAGAAACAAAGGGATGGGAACACATTTTCTCAACTGTGTAGTGACTTTATGTTGTGTCCGATCAACAGGGGAACTATTAGAAGCTTACACATTTCGGTTAGGAATAGACAGCTGTTAATTCTAGTACAACTTTTCTATCATTTTCGTTCCCGTAAATTAAGATATTAGAGTTTCATGATACTCGGAACTATGATAGTGGCGCTCTATACAATTACGGGAATTGGCCCATTGTTGTAGGGAAGCTCTGACTGTATGGGTTTTATATTCATTACGACCATGAGATCTGTCCCACACAACTATATTACTTATACTTTATTACAAACTATGAACAAAGTATTCACAACGCCTTTGCAATGTTATTTACTGCTATTAGGACATTACGCATGTATCATTCATTATTATTGATTGATTACTAAATTTGGAAAAAAAATTTTACAAACAAAAATTTAACAAATTTATATTACACGGAAAAGATTCTGTTTCAGAGAAGCTTCAAAAGTAAGGATGTGAGTTTGCATAGGTGTCATTGGGAATAATCTTTTGAATTATTTCCCTGCAAAATCAGAAAAAATATTTCGTGTCAAACAATTGTTACTAAAATTACTTTGATATCCTTACCAATGTTCCTGAATTTTTCCACAGTCGAACCTAATAATCAATAACGTAAAAAATAGTTAAAAGAAGAAGTTAATGAAAGCTACTTGAATTCATTGTGTAAAGTCACCTGAATATGTTGAGAGCGACAAATTCCTCTCCAGAAGGAAGTACATCCTTATGATGGATGACAGTTAGATCACCCTCTGCAATAACATTCCTAATCAATTCCGCTTTGATCCCACGAAAAGCAGGACTTTCCATAGTACTAATTATAGCATCACTTCCATCAGCAATATGTGGGCTGTGTTGGATAACATCTTCAGCCACGTATTTATTAACGGTAGCACGAAATTTCTCAGGCTGTGGAAAGGAACGGATAAGGCCAACAACGATTTCTTTGTTGTAAGCCTCTTCTGAGCGATCATTTTTGGAAATTAGTTCACATGAGGAAGCTGAGCTTAAGAATGCTAGCACTGCAAGAAAATTAAAAGAATTAGATTGAATTAATGTCTCTGCTGGTTACTTGACTGGTCATATTAGTTACTTACTCAGGAAACATAAAATTGGAGTTACCAATGAGGCCATGACTTCCAACAATTTTTATACAAAATCTTATACCTGGGGAACAGTATTGTGAGAACTGATCAATAAATCTCTGAACTATTGTTATATATTGTCAAATCATTCTCAAGTAATCTACGTAATAAAATTTTTTTAATTACTAAATGAAAAGTTTATTTGTATAAATTGTCTACTTTCCTAATCCCAGATTTAATAATGATGCTGACTATATATAATTTGTAACATAACTTACATTGAAATCATTAAATTCGTCATCAAATTACATAAAACAAGGTTATAATTTATAAGAATATTGCTAATTTAGGCATAAAGTAAAGAAAGTGTAATCTTTGTTCGAACATCCTACTAAACTTGATTTTATTTTACTAATGCAAATATAAAAAAAAATTAATATTAAAAGAACAGAAGTGGATCTATTGAAAAGCAAGTTAAAGATAGAAAATTTCTTCCAAATGCTTTCCTTTTGGAAGAGTGCCCAAAATGGAAGTGGCGTTTCCTCGTTGAATAGCTAGATTTATTCTTCAACTTCTAAACCACAAGAACAAAAGTGAGCAGAACAAATTAAAGAGCCAAGGCGTATCGCGCAAGAAATTCTAAAAACTTCATCAGAGAGAAGGGTTCCAAGTTGGGGGTAGGGTAATGACTCTAACCAAGCGCCGGCTTCTTGATTGATAGAGGAAAGAATTCGCGCTAGGTCTTCATCTGAGGAGCATGTAGAAAGGATAAAGTGGAAGTGATTTTTAGATTGAGGTTCTTCCCAAGTTTTCTGGAATTTTCTTAAAGGACATTCAGGGAGATTCTCAGAGTATTTTAAGGTCCAAAGGTTTTCTGCAGTCTTCACAGAAGGGTCGATTTGA
>NIPM01000171.1:12098-72028 GCA_002738285.1 Holacanthella duospinosa | reverse complement strand
AATGGAAAAATGAGAAGCTCTGCCCAGGAATCCTCAGTGTTATTGTAAGTTACTTCGTCTATACATTTAGTGAGGGCAGTTCGAAGGGCAAATCGGGCACCTCTTGGAACCCTGCGGAGAGTTGGGATACCTCTTCTTAATGTTGTCAATTTAGATCCGAGGTTAAGAGTATTTCGTACACCTTCATCTTTCCATTTGATGCTTGTGAAATGTGAACCGTTCGAACCATTTAAAAGTAAACATAAATTTTAATAACTATCAAATAATTCAAAATTAATTGATTTTTTCGTATAGTAGTTGTAGAGATTATTTTCGAAAAAACATTTCAGAAGTATGATTGTGAGTTGTAAAATTTCGATTCATCCAGTTGAGTAATATCCCACTCAATCACTCTCGATATAATGTTCCATAAACCAATTTACGTAACTAAAACAGAATAAATGAACTTTTCTATGGAGTTGTTATATCTAGACAAAGGTCGGGCTCCGCTTCCGCTATTTTACCATTTTTAGTTTTTACCACTTCAATATTTTTACCATTACGTTAAAAACCACTTTTTACCACTGGTATTTACTACCTGTTAAATACCATGTCGAATCCTGGTTTTCGGTAATGTTCTATTCCGTCAGTACCTCATTTTGGCTATTATTATTAGCTAGAATATGTTCTAAAGCAATTGTATTAAAAACGAATTTATTTGCCACCATTTTAACGTTTGACATATTGACATTCATTTTATAAAATTATATACCACGTCTGGACAGAAAATTTTATTACCGCTCAATAATTGAATATTTATTTTGTAGAAATATTTATATAGGGTTACAATAAATTACTACACTTTGAACTGAGCTAAAGCGGAAATCGATGTAATGGAATAATTGGCAAGGCACCATAGCATTTGTGCAACAGTAGATTCCGAATTAAATTTCTTAACAAATCATTCAAAGTTTAAAAAACCAATAGTTTAGGATAGGTTATCTTTGGGTAAATGACATCTACTGGCTTTAGTTGACAATCTAATTCTCAAGTTTCAAATTCTAGCGGTTCTTTTTCTTATTCAGTTTAATGTTGTTGCACTACAGATTGAACTCGTGTTGCAGAGGTGAAGATGAGTTCAATGGTTCCAGGATTCGCCTACCACGAATTGACCGATTCATATAAGCATCTCGTGATGAATCTCCTCCGTGTGGTATTGGTGGTGAAAAAGAGCCATCAGAAAATTCATCTCGACCTTCAGTTCTATGTAATCCAATTCCTGTAATAGGTGACAAATCGTCAGCTTGATCGGAATACGGGGAAATTCTTCCCAACGGTGGAGGACGTTGTGGTTCATGATCAATTGCTCTTCGACCTTGTAATGCTAGCAAGTCCATATCTTCATCATCTTCATCATCTAGTGGGACTGGAGGCTCAAAATCACCGAGACCAAAATATGATGGGAGAATTGGCTCATCTGGCAGTATAGGTAATGGCACTTCTTCAAGGTCCAACTGTGAAAAGATATAAGGCACTTCTCCATTCGAGCTCAGAACGCCATCTTTAAAAAAAAATTAAAATATTTTGAATAAATAAATGAATAACTGCGAATGAAATATTATGATTTAGTCGAAAATAAATTTTTTCTTGCGGTGGGCATATTCGGAAAGAATTATGCTAAGTGCATTTGGCTTACTAATGGTAGTTTTAGTGACCTCTGGTGGTCAGAGATCAAATCTAACAAGAGTGGCCTAGATTCAAACATTGCAAAGAATCATATACTATAAATCATAATCAAAGTCTGTTTATCGGTCAGATTTTAGACAAATAGAAGCAGTTTTTCTATCTCTGCTATAAATCATAACATATGATACAGCGTGTGATTCAATTCTATTTTATACATTTGAATTAATCATTGAGTGAGTATTATTTTTAGAAAAATCAGAATTTTCCAAAAGTATTATCACCAGGTGACACACATTACTTAAGTGAACAAAATTCTCTTTTCCTAATACTTCCCATCATAGGAAAAACATTTTTCACTTATATGTTACATTTTTAGTAAAAAAAAATATACTTACTTGCTTCATCCTGCGCTTTAGTTATGGCAGTTAGATTTTGTCTCAAGAGCTCAGCATCCTTTCGTACTTCTTGAGCTTTCCGCTCAGACTGACACAATGAAAGCTACCAAATCAATTTGATCAACTTATTCAACAAATTGCCGAAAATTGTACATTACATATAAGTTGAAAATAATTCTTTACCCAGGTCTCATGTCCTTTAGCTTCAAGTGTTCGGATTTCATTACGATGAGTTTGTTTTGTCTCATCAAACTCTTCCTTAAGTTTGATAAGACTTTGAGTCAAGTGTTGAACTTCATTATGTTTGTCTTCTATCATTTGTACTAGCTCATCCTTATCTTTCCCACGAATTTCTTTCTCCATTTCATGTTTTTCTACTACCCGCCGTAGTTCTTCTTCCTTTTCTTTAAAATAAGATTCGAGAACATGAAGTCGAGTCTCTGCTTCATTCTTTTCAATTTGAATCCTATTCAGATTTTCTTTAGCATTTTCAAAGTCTCCTAAAATATTAAAACAAAATACAGTAAAGTTCGGCTATAGTGACTCCGGCTATTATAGAACTCCGGTTATAGCAAATCAGACTGTCCGGTCCCTGCCAAGCAAATGGGAGATTATGTGTTAAGTAGTCCGGTTATAATGAAATCGGCTATACTGAACTTCCGGCCTTAGTGAACCAAACCTACCGGTCCCGAGAGTCATTTAGTCCGGTTATAGTGAAATATATCTGAATTATGTAATGAGACCATTTGCTACTACTGTTCCTTATACTTTTATGCCTGCCCATCTATGCACCGGACTTGCATGTTGACTTATGAGTGAGTTTTAGTTTCTTCATAAGTAAATTACTAATTCACAATGTCAAAATCAGGCAAAAAGCGCACTGAGTTGTCCTTTAACGATAAATTCGATATCATTGCTGCACTTGTCTTCCAACACACCTCGCCAAACGTTATGTGAGAAATATAAGATTGGAAATTCTACAATTTCTCTTATTTTGAAATCAAAATCTAAAATTGAAGAAAAATTTCAAAGATTTTGTGGTGCAAGTTAATAATAAAAGTGTTGAAATATAATTAGGTTACATTTNCAAAGATTTTGTGGTGTAAGTTAATAATAAAAGTGTTGAAATATAATTAGGTTACATTTAACCAATTAGCTAAAATTCATATATCAAATTCTTAGAATATAAAACGCCAATGCCGATGTAACTATCCAAAGTTGGATTCTACGCTCATCAACTGGTCTCAAGCAAATCCCCATTACCCAGTGCTTCTCTAAATCGGCTTAGCTGAATTTATAGTGAAATATTTGGATATAATGAACAATTATTAAATTGAAGTGTCCGTTCACTATACGGATATAATGAACTCCGGCTATACTGAACAATTTTGCCGGTCCCTACATATTCACTATAACCGAACTTTACTGTATATTTTTAATAATATACTGCTTAGAAACGTTATTTGGTCCAAAGTATTTAAAGTAAGTTTATAATCATATTTATACAAATTACACTTTTAGATTAGAACCGATGTGAAAATCTGCTCCTTGAAAATTTATCTAATGTAACTCTGTGAAATAATTTTTCATAATTTAATAAACAATATGACAGACTTACTAGTTAAGCTTGTATTCTCAAAAGTAATGGACTCGACTCGGGATTGAAGTGACGTTGCTTGACCTTCTGATATTTTAAGTTTTGCACTCATATCTGCAATATCGACCAATGGAGAGTCTTCACCGAGTGTTTCTTTGAGTGCTACCAATTCGTTCTCCTTGACACTAATTTCGTCATTGAGACCATTTACAGTTTCTTCATATTTGTGAAGAACAGCTTGAAAATCAAGGAGCTCTTGTTGAAGAGAATTTTTAACTTGAACAATTTCATCAATTTCATTTTGCAGTTTCCGCCTTACATCTACCTCAAGATTTAATTTAGTTTTTAATTCTAAAATTTCTTTTTGAAAAGCCTTTCCTCTCAGTTCTAAATTTTCATTCGTATGAGAGAGCAATTCAAAATCCATTTTGATATTTGAAGCATCTCCTTCAACAGATTCCAACTCATCTGTTGTATCCTTTAGTTTTGATTGAAGTGACAACACTATAGTCTGCAACTTATTCCTTTCGTCTAAAATCTAACATACAAAAAAAAAGTTAATAATGAAACTACTGTACTAACACAATTGAAAACAAAAGTAGGTAAGTACTTGATCCCGTTCAGTCATGGTTTTGGTAATCAAAATTTCAAGCTCTGTTGCAACTTTGACATCTGCATTGAGTCGTTTCTTCAGTGATTTGTTCTCTTCTTTAAGTTTTTGTTCTATTTTCTTCACTAAATGAAGTTTCAACTCTACTTGTTCGATTTCTTTTTTGTCTTCATCATAATCCAAGGCTTTTTTCTTGAAAATATCATATTCCTCTTGCTGATTTTCGTAAGCAGTACTAACCTGTAATCATTACATATTAATCAATAATTATCTATTTATAAGTACAATAACGTTCGTCACCTATTGTGTGTGGTTAAAATTTGTAATATAAAATAATAGAAAATGTGAAATTTAAGATCATTGACCCTGTGTGTTGTTGATATAATGTTTTATCTGTTGTTCAGAGGCAAGAATTACATAGTTACGGTACTAATATAGAGAAACCAAAGTTTCTTTGGTCATAATTCTTTTGATGTCTTGCAGAAAAATAAAAGAATATTCTTAATTCATCAGCTATGATGTTAGTAGTTAATAATAGAATGAACGTAAAGATCAAATTTGTTCAATTTTACCTTCCAGAGAGTCTTATTGAGATCTACAACTTGTTTTTTTAGTGGACGCAGTGAAAGAAAAGTCTCAATAAAGAAGTACGGAACACAGATGGAGATAAGAGTTAGGGCAATGATTCCAGTAATGATGAGGGAATTCTTGACATCTAGAATTGTATCTTGTAAATGTTCAGGAAGGAACCCAATCAAGGTTAAACTCAAGTGTCTAATAGCTAAGGTGACTGAGGTTTTGAAACTGAAATCAACTTCTTTATAATTTGTGTCATCATTATCCATGAAATCTGCCCTACATTCTTCGATAGGAGAATGTGGATGTAAGTGTTCCAACAATGGATTGGTATGTTGCTGCTCTTGGTTCACGGAAATATCCTCCAGAACACTTTCATTTGTACTTGACTCCTCAAATGAAGTCGGTCCTAATTAATTAAAAGTACAAAAAACAAATTAATACTCAACTAAGAAAGAATATTTAAAACAATTTTTTCATCAATGTTGTTTTTCTGACGCGGCTAAGGGTTTTCAAAAGTAAGCCGACAAAAAATTTGTTTACAAACAAGCCATTACGCAAATTTGCTAATTTGAAATTGGCGGTATTCTAAAACTAAGATAATGCATTTTCATGCTTATACGAATTTTTGCACAATAAAACACCATTAATTCCAAATGAAGGGTTTGTTTACCTTCAAGGATGTCCGTTTCAGTTACTTTTGGAATATCCGGAAGTATTTGATCTATTACTTCCGGACTAAAAGTAGGATCTGATGGAGCTGATTGCACATGCTCTATGTTTATTGGGAATTCCTTCTCGGAAACGAAATTCTCCAATGAAGAGTTATATTCCACAGAACTTTCCGTTAGATCAACTTCATTAACATCACTCAGATCTAATTAAAAATATATATATATTGGTTAATATGAAATCATATCGTCGCCATCGAATCTGAAAGTCTGTAGAAAAAGGATCAAATACATATCCATCGTTCTATTATGAACAACAACTCTCAGGCTAACTTTTTTGTGCGACCGCCTAACNGTTACTTTTGGAATATCCGGAAGTATTTGATCTATTACTTCCGGACTAAAAGTAGGATCTGATGGAGCTGATTGCACATGCTCTATGTTTATTGGGAATTCCTTCTCGGAAACGAAATTCTCCAATGAAGAGTTATATTCCACAGAACTTTCCGTTAGATCAACTTCATTAACATCACTCAGATCTAATTAAAAATATATATATATTGGTTAATATGAAATCATATCGTCGCCATCGAATCTGAAAGTCCGTAGAAAAAGGATCAAATACATATCCATCGTTCTATTATGAACAACAACTCTCAGGCTAACTTTTTTGTGCGACCGCCTAACTTCTATGAATTTTAGTTTCCATATTATGTAAATATTTTCCTATAAGTATAACCTAATCTCCCATCCTAATTCTTCAGGAATTACGCACCTTCAGGATATACTTCTGTGCTCGGTAAATCTGAAAATGATGATGTAGTTAGGTCAGACGGCGATGCTAAGGCAGACCCAGATGGAGTTGGTTGCAAGTGATTTGTGTTTGACCTGGATTCCTCTGGGTAATTCTGACCCTGAGATCTAGGATCAGGTTTCTCCAAAATATGCTCTTGCTCCTGAGTATTATCACTTTCATTTGATTCTACAGAAGTACGGGTACCTAATGAATATAAAATAATGAAGAATGAGTCATAGTATTTGAAGGATTGAACATTTCGATGCAAATTTTGATACGACTGGAAATTATTTTGAAAAATTAAATTATAATTTTGTAAAGTTGAATTTATGATTTTACGCACCTTCAACAAGGCCAAGTTGATTTGGTGTACGGGATAAGGATTCTAATATTGTATCAGTAGTATCGGTGGCTACAGGGAGTGGTGGAGTTGGTTGGATGCTCGTCGGCAACTCCTTCGGTTGAAACGGCTCAAAGTTATGGAATTGTTTCGAATCTCCCCCAGTACTTTCGTGTCCATCTGAGTCTTCCAAATTAGTAGTACCTAATAAATTATAGTTTGAAAATCTTTGAAATTAGTAGTGTTGCCCCGATGCATCGGCCCGGCCGATGCGATCATCTAGTCACATCGGCGTGACAACGGCATCGACATAAAAGTTGAATCGGCCAGTTGGCCGATTCAAAAAAAAGAAAAATATAATTTATTGCAAAGTTTGCTCAAAATTTGCCTTATATGAACCAAAATCAATTAAAAACAGATTTTTTAGTAGAAAGAATCGGCCGATTCATCGGCGGCGGCCGATTCAATAGTCTGCTGCATCGGCGCATCGGCCGATTCGAATTTTAGCCGCATCGGGGCAACACTAGAAATTAGTAATATGATTCATTCAATGACCCATTCAATGACTCCAGGTTTGAAAATGTCGTTCAATTTCAATATAAAAGACATGATATAACTCACCTTTCTGAGAATTACTTTCATTTAGTACATCCGAAAATGATGATGAAATAGTTTCGAAAGAATTTCTGGTGGACTCTGTTGACATTGATTCCTGGGAAATATGATCATGCTTCAAGGCAAAGTCGTGATCCTGAGAAAGACGTTCCGGTTGATCCAATTCAGTACTATTTTGTTCATCTGATTCTTCTAAATTATTAGGACCTGTGAAAAATTTAATGATTAGGATTTATAATGATGGTTAGAATTTTTCAACGAATTTAATCTAATTCTATCTATACTGTCGTGCAAATTTCTAAAATCTACTCTACCCTTCTGCAAAACCTACCATCAATGAATTTATCTTCGTGTATTAAATCCGATGAGAATAACGGAATTTTACTTAAGGGTGCGGAGGTTGCAGGTTCTGCTGGACTTTGTTTAAATTTTGTCGACAAATCCTCTTTGTCAATTTCATCCTTCAAAACTTCTTCACGTTGTTCATAAAGATGAGCTTCCTTCTGAGAGCTTTTCTTGTCAGTTGATCCTTCAAAATAAGTTGAGTCTTATAAAAGAATGAAAGTAACGACAAATCTGATGGCCCTTTCTGGGGTCAATGACTGGGTCATTGACCATGGTTGACCATCATTGATCATGCTTTCTGGGTTAGAATATAGCAACCAATTATCAAACGGTAAAAAAAAATGAGGTCGGGATTAACCCATACCTTTGTGCAAGAAAAAAAAACAGCTTTTTATTATATATTACCAAAGATGCTGGTCGGAATTACAGCAAGTGATACGTGAATAAATCAGAAATTTAACGCAGATTAGGAATCTGACATCAATCAATGGTGGCCAATAATCTAACAATCTAATCTAAAGAAAATCTACAAAAAACCTGAAAAAAATTCAAAGTAAACCTTAAAACAAACTTAAAAAAACCTAAAGATAATCTAAAAGAAAACCTAAAGAAAATCTAAAGAAAATCTAAAGAAAACCTAAAGAAATCGTATCCTGTTAATACTCTTTGCTACATTACATGTAAATTCCATAATTGTGTGAAAAATTTTGTTAAATAATCTAAATTTATTTTTTTATATTCAACTTAACCGCCAATGGTGGATGTCAGATTCGCAATCTGGGTAAAATTCCTTATCCATGTTACTCACTGAAATCCAGACCAGAACCTTTGGATAAGTCATACAAATTTACAAAAAAAATTGCACAATTTGACTTGACTGCCATCAGTGAATGTCAGATTCGCAATCTACATATAATTTACAGTCGATTGACATATCACTTGCCCGAATTCTTGAAGGGTGGGCCGAAGTTATTCAACAAATAAAGCTTAGCTTTTAATGTTTGATTTATCTCACTTTACCTTCAAGAGATTTTCTTGAAAATGGTGAATGCGAGTCGGTTGGTGACTTTGTTTCCAAAGGTGCTGTCACGGAAAATTTTGGTAAGTTATGTTGAACGGGTTTTGTGGGTACAGCTTGCTTGTAATCAAATTTTTGACTCTCCATTGTATGAATAGATCCTTTTGACTTTGTCTCAGAATAATTTTCGTTAGGGTTCTCCACATCTGGTACTTCAAGATTACTCGTGCCTATTAAACATTAATATTTATTGTCAATTAATTTTTGTAGCAATGTAGAAAATTAAATATTTCGGGTGGATTTAACCTTTTGACGAGTGTACCAAATTCAGCACTTATAAGTATCAAATTCAGCACTTATACGTGTCGAGTTCAGCACTTATAAGTGTCAAGTTCAGCACGTATACGTTTCAAATTCAGTACTTAGAATCCAGGATTCCGTACCGTTGCATCTGACTGACCAATCACAAGATGCAATGTAATATTAAGCATCAAGTACACTACAAGTGAAGCTTTTTAGTATACTTACTCACCTTTGATAGATCCATATGGGCTTGCTGTATTCTGCTCATCTTTCTCAAAATTCTTCTTCTCAATTTTATCTTCGCTGCTTTTTTCTTTAAAATTGTTCGCTTCGAATCCTGATCATAATGAAAGTCGTAATGTTATATATTNATCTGACTGACCAATCACAAGATGCAATGTAATATTAAGCATCAAGTACACTACAAGTGAAGCTTTTTAGTATAGTTACTCACCTTTGATAGATCCATATAGGCTTGCTGTATTCTGCTCATCTTTCTCAAAATTCTTCTTCTCAATTTTCTCTTCGCTGCTTTTTTCTTTAAAATTGTTCGCTTCGAATCCTGATCATAATGAAAGTCGTAATGTTATATATTCATGAATATCTAGAATGAAAGGTTTACGCCTCAAATAAGCAACCCGTCTTACGCTCTGACCANTCATGAATATCTAGAATGAAAGGTTTACGCCTCAAATAAGCAACCCGTCTTACGCTCTGACCAATCTGAAATTGGGTCACTGGAACGACAATATAACATTTTTGTGTAATTCTACTATCCTATTGAAACAATTTCAAATTGGTAGAAATGAAAATATTTTATTTTAGTTTCTTTATGGCTAAAAATTTGATACCTTTGCTTAAAATTTCAAGAAAAAAACATTTATAAAATGTTAGAGCGCATTTAAGAGGAACGAAACAATCTGACACGGATTCACCGGAACATTGGAAAATCCGATACGACGGATTGCCAACCTTATAATTTAACTTTTGTATTTACTTTCAAGAGGTTTTTCTGGATATGGTACACTCGAGTCGGTTGGCGAGTTTGGTTGGAAAGGCACTCTCGTGGCAGGATCTGGTAAGGTTGATTGAACGGATTTTGTCGGCACATCTCCCTTGTAATCAACTACTTGATTCGTCGATGTACGAATGGACAGTTTTGACTGTGTTTCAGCAAAACCCTTGGTACTATAATCTCCATCTGGTCCTTCAAGATTACTCGCACCTAATAGATCTTAGAAATATTGTGAAATTATTTTTGTTGTAAAAATTTGGATAATCCTTCAGTGGAAGTTCATTTCAGATAAACAAAAAAATATACCGTACAAATAAACAAAATTAAGCCTTGTGAATAAAAGGAAACAATATGTAGCTGCTTTTTGTTGTCGAAGGTTTCGTATTCGAAATTTTTCNTTAAGCCTTGTGAATAAAAGGAAACAATATGTAGCTGCTTTTTGTTGTCGAAGGTTTCGTATTCGAAATTTTTCTTCCCAGACCATTCAGCTGGCACAATGTAATGCAGTGTATTCCGGTTGTAAGAGGTCTGGAAAATGAACTTAAGGCACAATGTATATTTATGCCCATTGTCTAATTTAATAAGGAGATAGTAACTACACCACAGGCAAAGACGTATCCCCCTAATGGGAAATTATATTTCTAGTTTTTCCCCACATTCCACTTAAACTGAAATTCATGATGGGCGTGATAGACAACCATCTTAGTTTGAGAAGAGGTAAAGCGGTTTGCTTAGAAATGTGATGAAAACTTAGATTTTTACAAGCCCTTTAAATTCGTAGCTCAAGGTTTATGAATACCGAGTTATTACAGAATAAGATATAACTTTTTCTCTAGTGTTGCCCCGATGCGGCTAAAATTCGAATCGGCCGATGCGCCGATGCAGCAGACTATTGAATCGGCCGCCGCCAATGAATCGGCCGATTTTTTTTTTACTCAAAAAGCTGTTTTTTTTTAATTGATTTTGGTTGATATTAAGGCAAATTTTAAGTAAACTTTAAGCAAACTTTACAATAAGTTAAATTTTATTTTTTTGAATCGGCAACTGCATCGGCCAACTGTTCGATTCAACTTTTATGCCGATGCGACTAGACGATCGCATCGTCGGCCGATTCATCGGCTGAGCCGATGGATCGGGGTAACACTATTTGTCTATTATTAATTCAAATCTCAACGAGACAGAGATTTTAATGGATGTGCGCTCGATACATTAACGTGAAAAATTTATCTGCTTAAAGTTTAGATTTTTCCTTCAATAGAAACTAATTTTACACTTGCATGACAAGGACTTGCAATAGGGATACTTATACAGTACTAGATTGAGGTTCTTCATTCTCTTCGGTAACACTATTTACCTCTACTTCACTATCAGTAGAAAACATTAAATTATGAAGGAGAATTTAGAAATAAAACCAAAGATTATTAGAAGTGGGTAACAGTATAATAATTATAAGTAGAAAAAATATAAATAAAAAGTTTTTTGTCGTTTTGAAATAATTTGCTTACGTTTGCATGTCGGGATTGGAAATAAGTCATTTAGGTCTTTCATAAGCATCACAAAATTATACTGCCGCAATTACTGACGGAACTTACTGCAAGGTTTTCCGGAACAGATATTCGGTTCCGGTGCCAATGCATGCCGAAATATCCGGTGAGCCGTACATCCGGGACATCCCTAATACTTATATTNAAATTCGGTTCCGGTGCCAATGCATGCCGAAATATCCGGTGAGCCGTACATCCGGGACATCCCTAATACTTATATTCCGTTAATCTGGCTATACTAGTGAAAATATATGTGTATTCCTGTGCTTGTTAATAATTTTGATCCAAGCGTCAATAAAATAAAATATAAAAGAATCGTATTTTAATCTCGGAGANCTGTGCTTGTTAATAATTTTGATCCAAGCGTCAATAAAATAAAATATAAAAGAATCGTATTTTAATCTCGGAGAGTACATTCTGACCTCTATTGTGTTTTTGTGTCACAATACTTGATAATTTCTAATATAGTGAATATATTTTTATTTTGGCAACCTGTTTATTATACGAATGTAATCAATTCCTACTGTACTGAACCGATTTCCTCTGTCCGCTCAAATTTATCACAACCGGAATCTCTGTATTAGCATTAGGTACACCAAAATTCAAATTTTGTCTAGTTTCTCACCTTTGATGAATTTATCTGGGCTTGGTGTATCCGAAACAATTGCTGAAATTTTGATCGAACTCGTTGTTGTGGCATGGTTTGATCCAGCTGGTTCATCATGTATTGTCGATGACTTCTTGTTAGCCTCACCCTTCACCTCATGCTTAGACTCTTGTTCATGTTTCTCAAAATTGCTCTTCTGACTACTATCCTTTCCACTTGTTTTTCGAGAATTACTCATATCCAATCCTGTTCAGAAGAAAAGTTTTAATGTCAAATCTCCATGAATGTACAGAGGGGTCATAAATGATTGGCGAATTGAAGTGGATAAGGGTNAAATCTCCATGAATGTACAGAGGGGTCATAAATGATTGGCGAATTGAAGTGGATAAGGGTAATTTTTATCGCCTTTTCTACTTCAAGGTCATAGCCTCCATTTCGTTATACGGAGTTGAAAATTTAGAATATTTTCTTTTGCCAACATATTCTGGCTCTTCTGTTTGTACTACTAGGTATTCCCCACATACAATAAACGATCTGTATATTATCGTTATCAATCTGAGATTGGGTAGTTCGAACCTAGGCTAGGCATTCAAAACTTGTTACTAACTTATTATGTCTGATATCTATGTTCCAGCGNTAATTTTTATCGCCTTTTCTACTTCAAGGTCATAGCCTCCATTTCGTTATACGGAGTTGAAAATTTAGAATATTAAATTTTCTTTTGCCAACATATTCTGGCTCTTCTGTTTGTACTACTAGGTATTCCCCACATAAAATAAACGATCTGTATATTATCGTTATCAATCTGAGATCGGGTAGTTCGAACCTAGGCTAGGCATTCAAAACTTGTTACTAACTTATTATGTCTGATATCTATGTTCCAGCGNCGGGTAGTTCGAACCTAGGCTAGGCATTCAAAACTTGTTACTAACTTATTATGTCTGATATCTATGTTCCAGCGAACCAATTTCATAGGTATAAATGAAGATATTCCTTTTCGACATATCTAAGCGACAAATTTGATGCTTTCGCTAGAAATTTTAGTAGTTATGTATTACGTGACGTCATTTAACTGTTAGGTATACTTGAAATTTGAGAGGATATGACTGAGAATTAAGACCCTTCTCACTTTTTCGCCTTTCACTGATCGATTAGTTGATTAACATGGAAATCAGGGACATTAAGCAATGTATGGGATGTACTGAATTTGATTGAACATGCTTTGCTGGAATCTTAACAGGATAATCNTTTTCGCCTTTCACTGATCGATTAGTTGATTAACATGGAAATCAGGGACATTAAGCAATGTATGGGATGTACTGAATTTGATTGAACATGCTTTGCTGGAATCTTAACAGGATAATCTTAACTGAATTCTTCATCCTAGACGCAGAATCTTTAGCTTGTTTTGTTTCAACAAAATCCTTATTTCTATCCGCTGTNCAACTACTGAATTCTTCATCCTAGACGCAGAATCTTTAGCTTGTTTTGTTTCAACAAAATCCTTATTTCTATCCGCTGTATGTGTCCCTTCTAAGATGATTTACACCTAGTGAACAGAGGGCGGATGAATAGTTTCTTAAAATTACAGCATTTACTTACTTTGATGCCTGCAAAATCAATCAAACGCTGCTAAAGGAGATAAAATAATTATCAATATTTAATCTTAATTTTTGGCAGGAATATTGAAATTTTAGATAAGTAAATAGATCATCTTAAGTAATTGTGAAAAGTTTAAAAAACTAGTGTTAGTTCAAACTTTTCAGGGAGTTTTTTTTTAAATACAGACAATGCATCTGTCTATCCTTGGGACAGTTGGAAATTTAAAAATTGTCATAAAACTTAATTAATAATTGACAAAAACTAAAAGGCAAAAAAAAAATTCCGATTGAAGAGTTCTGGAGCACGATTGGAAANAATTCCGATTGAAGAGTTCTGGAGCACGATTGGAAAGTTGGATACTCCTACTGTTGGATTCATTGTAAGTTTTTTAGCTTTTGTCGATCGATAGCCTAGAAGTACTAGATTGACTTTCCANTTAAAATTACAGCATTTACTTACTTTGATGCCTGCAAAATCAATCAAACGCTGCTAAAGGAGATAAAATAATTATCAATATTTATTCTTAATTTTTGGCAGGAATATTGAAATTTTAGATAAGTAAATAGGATCATCTTAAGTAATTATGAAAAGTTTAAAAAACTAGTGTTAGTTCAAACTTTTCAGGGAGTTTTTTTTTTAAATACAGACAATGCATCTGTCTATCCTTGGGACAGTTGGAAATTTAAAAATTGTCTTAAAACTTAATTAATAATTGACAAAAACTAAAAGCCAAAAAAAAAATTCCGATTGAAGAGTTCTGGAGCACAACTGGAAAGTTGGATACTGCTACTGTTGGATTCATTGTAAGTTTTTTAGCTTTTGTCGATCGATAGCCTAGAAGTACTAGATTGACTTTCCAATTAGAAATTATTAATTTATCAAGTTTTGAATTAATTATTCGAGTTTCACAATTACCACACAAAATCCTCAAATGTGTGGCAATTGTGAAATTTTAAATCCCAATGCTTTTGGCATGGGCTCAACGACTTAAATTTTATACTCAAAATTCTCAAAAATCCAAGGGACGAAAGACATGGTAAGAGATAGTTTAAAAATAATTCAATCATTAATTAAAAAATTACTAACAGCCAATTCTAAAATACCTAATTTCCTAAATTCATTTTCATTTTCAAATTTAAAACAGTCAAAGTTGAGTTACTCGCTTTCAAACTAAAGAATTTTGCTTGGAAAATGTGTACATCAACAAGCAATTCTGGCAATACCTGTTACAGTAGAATCTGATGGTTGGACATGTTTTGAACTTATTGTCAAATCATCTGGGTAAGTCTGATCCCTCAGTTTTGGATCTGGTTTATTTGATAGGTGGATTTCTCCCTCAGAATTATCTGCCTTATTTGAGTCTATATTGTCATTCGAATCTATAATCAATAATTACAAAATTCTAATCATTTGAAATTGGATTCAGAAACTGAATGTTTGCAAACTGGAAATATTTACCATCTTGATAAAAATGGTGGATGAATATCCTCCAAAAGTTACTAACCTTGTGAGAATTTTTTTTGATTTGCTAAATGTGAAGTGGAAGATTGAGTTAAATCTGACACAACAGGAGGTGATGGAACATACTTCATCGGGAATTCGTTATCGTGAACTTGACCCTTCCCGGCAGATCCAGACTGATCTTTTTGCTGTTTCNAATGGTGGATGAATATCCTCCAAAAGTTACTAACCTTGTGAGAATTTTTTTTGATTTGCTAAATGTGAAGTGGATGATTGAGTTAAATCTGACACAACAGGAGGTGATGGAAAATACTTCATCGGGAATTCGTTATCGTGAACTTGACCCTTCCCGGCAGATCCAGACTGATCTTTTTGCTGTTTCNCAGGAGGTGATGGAAAATACTTCATCGGGAATTCGTTATCGTGAACTTGACCCTTCCCGGCAGATCCAGACTGATCTTTTTGCTGTTTCTCAGAAATAAACTTCTCAGTACTACCATTTATATCTGTTTTTAGTGAATTACTCGTACCTAAACCAACAAAGCATTACGTAAATTTTAATCGAAATATGTTTTCATCCTGAAGCTGAATATTTCAAAACTTATTCATCTTAACCAGGACTATGTTATACAATAGGAACCGACCGATACCGATATAAGTATCGGCATATCGGCCAGTTTCTTGTTTATCGGTATCGGCCATTTTAGGCCGATACAACAAGGCTGATATTTTTCTGGTTTTCCCCCCAAATTTCCAAATTCTCCCAATCCTCCTAATGAAATTTCTGACTCACATAACTTACACTTAGCTCTTTGGGTCTTATCTCCAACGTTATACTTTAGTTTTTCGAAGTATTCCCAATTTAGACTTTTATAACANTTAGCTCTTTGGGTCTTATCTCCAACGTTATACTTTAGTTTTTCGAAGTATTCCCAATTTAGACTTTTATAACATGAAGAAGCCATGATTTCTTTGATTTGAGTAAACTGAGAAACTAAAGGCAATAGGATGTTTCAATTCCTAATTAAATTTATTTATNAGATATATAAGAAGCCATGATTTCTTTGATTTGAGTAAACTGAGAAACTAAAGGCAATAGGATGTTTCAATTCCTAATTAAATTTATTTATTATTTATTATTTTTATTTTGACGGTCAAAAGTCACATGCACACGCTTTCAAGTAAGCAGAATCCTTTTTATAATGTTTGATGCAGTATTTCTAATCTTTTCAATGCAGGGGGTATAAGAAATTCAACAGATTTGAAGGGTTAGATTTTTAATTCGAATTTCAAAATTAAACCGGGATTTTCATATCATCTCACCTTCGGAAGTAACAATTGGNTCGATGGTCAAAAGTCACATGCACACGCGTGTCTATATCGGCAGCCCATATATCGGTATCGGTCATCATGTTTTCTGTATCGGCCAAAATTTTCATATCGGTCGATCCCTATTATACAATGCTTTCAAGTAAGCAGAATCCTTTTTATAATGTTTGATGCAGTATTTCTAATCTTTTCAATGCAGGGGGTATAAGAAATTCAACAGATTTGAAGGGTTAGATTTTTAATTCGAATTTCAAAATTAAACCGGGATTTTCATATCATCTCACCTTCGGAAGTAACAATTGGCGTCTGAACTGGTAACAGAGAAACGTCTTCGAAAACAAATTCGGCATGAAATTTATGGTAGGTAGAATTCTTCACTAACATTTTCACTTCGCGAATTAAATTTGAAGGAACTTTACCTATTTTACCACGAATCTTGAAATTGAAATCAAAATGTAACGTAGCTTTTACCAATTGAAAAGTGATAATTTTTTAATTTTATGACTTACATCGCCAAACCAAGGTTTATCTGTTTGGAGTGGCTTGCCTAGGATCATAACTTTCTCATTTCTAGAGAATGACAAATGGTCACGGCGCAGTGGTGAATAATCCAAAGTCGCTATTGCCTCAGATATCGGTTCTGCAATTTGAGAAAGTTATTCAAAATGTACAGCTATGGCCAAGTTATTCCGGGTGGTCTTTCTCCAACTTTCACCAAAATCGGTTCAGGGCATTAGATACACAATTATGACAAAAAATGAAAGTGAAGTTAGCTGACACATTTTAACAATTAATAGGGAAGAAAATAATTTTTTATTTTTAATAATAATTTTTAATAATTTATTAATAATTATTATTAATAAATATATTTATATAGTTATTATATTAATACAGTATATATAATATACATAATATAATATATAATATTTATTATATTTTACATATATACATTCCAACTAGTATTTTTGGGACGACTGGAAGTTACTTTTGACCTATGCTATTTGCTGGAGAAAGCGGTGCTCCAAAAATTATTGTCAATTATTAGACTCCATAAAACGAATTTTTTTAGATTATACTGTTTACATGTTTCAGAAAGATTATGCGAAAGTAGAGCGGGAAATTTTTTAATCAAATCTCTGCGACATCTAGAAAAAAAGTTACGATTTTTTAAAAATCGTAGTTTCGGAACATTCGTTTTGGACGCCTAACTTCTCATCTAGATTATATCATAGGGATGCCCCGAATAGTGGTATTCGTAAAAATTTCGAATATGAATATTCGTATTCGAAATGAAACCGAATACAAATAGTTCGGACGAATATTCGCCAAATATTCGAAAGCACATGTGGGAGTCTTTCGACCCGTCTTAAACAGCTTGTTCAATTAGTCCCCTCAAAAGCTAATATACTTTGAGCTATACAGAAAGAATTTAATTTTGAAGTTCAGAAGCTTGTGCAAGATATCCCTACACGTTGGAACTCGTGCTATTACATGCTAAATCGTCTTTTGAAACAAAAAGCTGCCATCACATATTTTTCGATGCAAGAGGCAAAGGATTGTGAATTTGATCCAAAATCAGTGGTATTTATTGGAAGGAATACTTTCTCTTCTTCAACCTTTTGAAGAAATAACAAAAATCAGTGAGTCAGAATCAATAATTTCAGAAGTACTTCCATGTCTTATGACTCACAAATTATTTGAAAAAGGATCACCCTTAGCATTTCGGAGTAGGGAATCAGAAAGGAACTCTCAAAGTTAGCGTAATAGGTTTAAAAATTTGTCCAAAAATTTAATCCATGCGCTACATTCTTCGTTCCGCGTTAAAAGTTGTCTTTTATCGAAGCAGAAGCCCATAAAGATTTGGTGGCTCATCTGGTGGCAGAAATGTCTGAAAACTATAAGAAACATCTCAAAATTCTGACTGCAGAAAATCCGTCTACAAGTAATATCCAAAATTCTCTTCACACCAACAAGACTCATAATTCATTTTGCAAAAATTATGCAGGAATTTGTTGTGGTTGGGTGCTTTGGTGGGTCCTGAGAGGGTCCTTCGCAGATCCTAAGGGTCCTTGGTGGGTCCTAAAGGTCTGTGGTGATGATGAGTCCTGTGGAGTGGGGTCTCAGAGTCACCAAATCAACAATTAAAAAATGATAATTTAAATTAACAATTGATTTTAAATAAAATAAAAATAAATCAAAAAGAATTGAAAAGTTTTTTTGAGGAAAAATATTTTTATTCTTCTTCTCTAGATCCAAAATGGAAGTGAGCGTCTAAAAGAGACGCTACCTATATGTTCTATATATAATATATTTTTATATAAAAATCTTAGCCTAGGGTGGGTAACTTTACTTTAGGAAAGGGGTGAAGATATGGGTTTCTTCTTCTTGTGTGATGCTGTTGTCTCTTGCTGGGGGACACAGCAACACAGTAACGGGATGGTGAGGACGACGAGAGAAAACTCCTGTTCCCTCAAATTTGAAGAAAAAATTAAATATCACGACCATTGAACAAGTCACTTCATCTCAACAAGTAGTCTTCACAAGTAAAATCAGCTCTTATGCTGTTATACGAAATGTAGACAGGTAAGAGTCGATTTTCATGGTGGAAAGACAACCACTCGGCCTTTCCAATCATGACTCTATTAGTGCGAAAGTATTTATCAATTCCTGCCAACACAGTTTTTGGCGAACGATTATTATCTGAAGAAGGGTTTATATATGATGATAATCGTTCCAGACTTTTCCTGAGCATGGTGAATTGTTGTCCTTCCTCAATCGTAACTTAAAAGTATTAGATTTTGAGTAAAAGTGAAAGATCTAGACTTCTCTAGGCTTTTGGAATTATCTTGCACAACCAATGAATTTTAATTTTAGATTATTTAGACAATTAAGGCACAGTCCAAATTTCCTTACTTATTTTCGTATTGAAAAATACTTTCAATTTTAAAAATATTCGAAAATGTATTCGAATAGTTTGCGAATATCATTTTTAAAATATTACGAATACTACTATTCGTAAAAGTGTCCGAATAGTTTCGAATATTCGGGGCATCCCTATTATATCCCTGGGAACGCCACCGGTGTGAGGAATCATAAACTCCTTTTTCTGGGCATCGGTCTAAAAAATCTATTGAAAATTAAAAAAAACGTTTGTTTTTTGTTTGAGAAAACTCTAAACTTTGTTTGAGAAAACATACCACCAAAAATTAATCTTCTATTATAATTCGGTGTGATTTTTCGTGTCTGACGCAATAATTCTCTTAATAAAATTTATTTGTTCAGCTAATCCCATAGGAACAAAATATTTTTTATGTTAAGATTCATAATTTAATATGGTAAAACAAAGTAATCGCTTGCACTTTCCTTTTTAAGTTCTTGAATACTTGTACCAAATAAATTCAGTACGTTTTACAACAATGTAGCTGGAAATTAGATTAGTTCCGTGATTTTTAACGGGAATTTTACAACCCTAATTACGACCGATGATATACCAATATGGAAATACGCCTAACCCACTCACCAAGACTAATCTCCATTTCAAACACGGTTAGCTATTTAGCCGGACGAAAACATTTGTCTGGCTGACTAGCTTAACTGGCCGGTCTGGACGATCTGGACGATTTTTATCTAAAACGCCACAAATACATGCGC
Organism: Holacanthella duospinosa; assembly: GCA_002738285.1. NCBI lineage: Eukaryota > Metazoa > Arthropoda > Collembola > Poduromorpha > Neanuridae > Holacanthella > Holacanthella duospinosa. The sequence continues at coordinate 51,888 of NIPM01000171.1, read as the reverse complement.
AGAGGTCGATTGTCTCAATTTTTCAAAGTTATTATAGATTTTCCTAATCCTTTCCTTACATCCTTACTTATAAATTCAAATTTAACTAGGTTATCCCAGCGAATATGGGCGAATTAATTTCCAGTATAGTTAGCTAATCTGAAAATAACAATTTAAAACTATTTCGGAAACAGTTTGACATGGACCATAATTACCGTACATAATAATTTACTAAACGGAATAATAAATAATTTTTTGTTAGTATTTTAAATAGAGTTTAAAAAAAAATTTTTTTTTTAAATTTTTGTTATAGTTTTTGGAATCCGTTAGGCCGATAGACCAATTTCAAATATTTTAAGCTCAATCACATTGCCGCCTTTGTAATTCGACCGCAGTGAAATGGGACATTGTGCAATGAAAACAAACTTATATTACTCTAATTTATTGAAGCTATAATCAATTATTTAATGAAAATTTTGTCGTCCAGATCGTCCACTGGATGCAATTTTTAATCGTCCAGATCGTCCAGATTATCCGGTCAATTTCATCCGGCTGTTCTAACCCTGATTTCAAACAATGAAAAACGGGCACAACGCACAACATGCAAGTGTTTAACGGGAGGGCAGCTTATTTGATGAAATTATTGATCCTTATCTTCCAGTTTTCACCAAAAAATTTCCAGGAGAACCCGCTTTTTTACTTCATTTTATTCAAAAAGAATTTCCAAAGTAAAATGCAAAAGGAGATGCACAAATTAAACCTAACTGAGGCACCTGATATTTCTACAAATGACCTATGTCATAATGTTGGTAATGTCCTGACCAACAACTTTGCTCATGGCACTACCCATGTGAAAATTGAACCTTGACCACCAAAAATCACCAAAGTTAACATTGGGTCAAATGAGGCACACGTTTGATTGAGCGGAATTTCAGCAAACCTGTAAATCACGAGCTCATGTGTAATGTTTGAGTGGGGCTCAATCAAACTTTTGCCCATCAGGTTGAATAACCTCAGAAATAGGCATTCGAGTTGACTGTGTCATGATCACGCCCAGCCACTTTATATATTTCCAAAGTTTACGTAGAAAAATCGTAATAAATTTTTTTTTTTGAGAACATGCATGGAAATGAACAAAAAGTGTTTGTATTGAACAGTAGATTCGAAATAACTTTAAATATTCGCTGCGAGTTGGATCCGATTGAAAGCTGCGAGACAAAATTTTCTGCTAAGTCATATTGTATTAGATATCTCTAACGTAGTAGTTACCTCGACATGTTATATCTCCGCAAAAATAAGTGTCTTCATCCTTAAGTTTGTCATCCCCCACGATTACAGACACAATCAGTATGCAGATTAAAAGTAATTTGAAGAATTGATGGAACATTGTAAGCAACAGGGTCTGAAAGTAAAGTATACAAAAATAAATTTCGGAATATTATTTGCAAATTCAATTGAATGAGTTGTAGTAGTCAATATGGACACATTATATATTTTTACAACTAGTATTTAACATTTTTTTTGAACGCTTCGGATTTTTTGACAAGTGAATGACGTTATGCACATTTTTCAAAAGTTTATAACTCGTTTTGTATCAACATCCGGTGCATTTTGTTTTCACTTTTGTCATTAAAGGGATGGGGTCATGCTCTTATAAAAAGTAGGTCAAATTGAGAGAATTAATTTCATTATTAGTACTGTAATTGTGTTAACTTTTAACATTTTATTACATTATTTTATAATATTTTAAACATTTATAACAGTACCCGAAATGGTTAATACGTCCAACCACACGCACACCTTTCCTGTGACGGACCACACTGTCTTCGGTGTACTCCAGCCCCCCAGTTAATTCAATTAAACAAAATTATGTCTCAACATCTTTCATATTGAAATTCAGCGTAACTTTTTACTTGTTAGTTCTTACAAAATCTCACCCACTCTTTGACTTGGGCATTAATATAGCAGTGGGCGTTCGACTGCAATACACAACTCAGAATATTGTATCCTGAAAAATAAGTAGAAATTATTCAACGGAGGAGCGTTACTAACTTCAAAATGATACTAGAGATAGTGGAAAAGATATTAAGTTGTTTTTACCTGTTGCTCATTGTGAGCTTAAAAGTTTAAAAAATAAAAAACAAAAAATTCTAATTTCTGATAAAGCTGAAAAAATCCACAACTGCATACATTTCTGAAGGAGGTAAAACAGTTTTGTAATGGATCCATACAAAGTCTCCCTTGGAAATAATTTATCCAACAAATATTGAGTGAAATCGTAGTAAAATGGTAGAAAATGCAGTGATGGCAGCATCCCGTCCATCTACAGTTGGAATATGTTGCATGTTGATGTCGGCAAATGCACGAAATTTATCTGGTAGTGAAAACGATCGACTGAACATGAGCTCAAGTACAATTTCGTTATTCATGACTTCCAATTGACGCCAACTTTAATACTCCAATCTACACGAATAAGCTACATTGGACAAAAAGAATCGAATTTCAATACTTACTACAACATGATAATATAGCCAGAAAAAATCGAACGGACGGTCATGAGTTTATAATTTATGGAGTTGTCTCAAATACAAAAACCTAATGAGCGTACAAGCTTCAATTGTTATGATGCCTCAACGAGCAAATGAGAACTGTTCAATAACAAAATGTTTACAAATTATAAAGACTATAAGCGAATAGGATTTAAAACTGACATTATCATTGATGAAAAAAAAAATTAATTACAGTGAAACTCGGAAAACATATAATGGCAAATACAGTGGGAATAACTGGGGAGTGGACAATGACACACAAGTTCACACACGCCACCCAGGGATCATAGACGAGCACAACTAAAATGGATAGAATATTAAAAATCATGAAGGGCACCCAAATATGCGATCGCAATATGACTGATTATTACTCAAGTATTAATAAGATGCGTATATTTGGATCTGACTAACTACGACTTCGTAAAAGTAATTTTTGAACAATTTGTTACAAGCCTGAAATTCTGCCGGTTGACTTCTCTATTTAAATGAACTGAGCACTCGTCACCAAAAATAAAGCAGCTCGTCCATTCCGTTTTTTATGGCACATGTCACGGGCCCATTCGCAAAATCCTGATCGCCGATCCGCGTCGTCGTCATTCAGCATGTACAGTATTTGCATTTTGTAGGGGTGAAAATTGTTCTGTTTTAGAATTTTCACTACTGACTTTTGGCTAATTTCGGAATCCAGACCGAGCTTCCTAGTTGTGTATGGATCGAGTAAAGCAGCAGCTATGACAGCTGCTGCAATTTCTTCTCCAGTTGCAGGTTGGAGATTTTTTGGTTTCAAGTTCAACAGTGTGAACGACGTTTCAAACTTGTCAACAATATTTTGATTCGCGATGTGATAAGGTAATATAAAAAGTCAAGGTTTAAAAGACACTAACCAAAAATTCTCTAGAAATAGATGTTGAGTAGCCATGTCGTTCACCGTACAAAAATTCTTTTGTTTAACAATGTGAATAGAATTTGAGGCAAATGCTTGAGCAAATTCTATTATTAAGTGATATTACGAATAAATTTATGGAGATTAACATCTGAATTGACTTCAAATGAACGGCTTTGCGTTTCTCAATTTTTTGAGAAATGTCACTTCAAACCCCCAAAAAATTCTATATAGTCGATAGGCATAATTTATAAATTTAAATTCAAATTGAATTACTAATACTCTTGAACTTTCTTACAGGTTAGCCTAAAAAATCAAAAATGTTTTATTGGACAAGAAATTTTCTTTGAGTTACGGATATTATTACTTGTCGACAACAGTAAAATGTTGACCAGATACTCTCTGACAATTTTGTGGTCTATTCATACACACTTTTACTCTGTGGCAATTTTTCTTGTGAATGCGGAACTTGTGACTTTGAATGTAGTTGAGAGTGTAGCTATTTTATCCTCATGTCCACATGCGACGTGTACATTATGTTGAATGAAATTTTCAACGACATATTTTTATCCGTTAAATGTCAACGCGGTTGTGAGTACTTGGTGATGTCAAGAACAATAATCTTATTGAACGCTTCTTGCTTCCGTGTATTTGGAAAATTCCACTTGAAAGGAATCTCTATACCTTCTGCTACCGCATCCAGTTTTATCGCTATAGTGCATATAACCAAATAAAACTTTCAATACTATTGCCCTTCACGAAAAAGTTTTTTTTCGCTAGAATTTCCTTACATGATCATATTGTGGCGAACGCGAGTTTTGAGGGCAGACTCCAACTCAAAGTCGGAGTTAAATTAGTAGTTTCGAAACAGTGGTTTCCTTTCCAATGAAATAATAAATGGGAAACCCCGTAGAAATAGACAACGTGCTACAACCGAGCCTATAAAACGGTTTAATTTCCAGTACGTTGAAAGAGGAGGGGTTGATTCGGCGCTTAGATCTTTAAGACGTGGGTCGCAGTTAGTGCTACGCTGTTCACCAAAAATGTAGGAACGTTAGTTAGAAATAGTACAATAGTAAGTTACCTTAGTAGAAAGAAAATGTGGCTTAAATAAATCAGAAAGTAGTCTAACCATTGAGTAAAGTGTATATTTATTGAGATATGGGGCTGAGTTGGGTTGTATTGGTGCGAGCCCAGGAGAATAGAAGAGAGAGACAAAAGAATTTAGATTTCCCCATTCCCGGATCAGTAAGTGTTGTGGGTGATAGACATCAAAAGACCGTAGAATCGGTGAGGCTCCATCATCACATAGGGTCGAAGCCCCGTGTGGCACCTTCCATCTTATAGGCGAGCAGCGGATCTCTTATTACTTCCAACACTTTGAGTATCGCATAGATACTCTATATATATACTCTATATACTGATCTACAGAATAGCTCCCGCAGTTCAGTTCCCATGGATCATTTCCGTAGTAAAGCTCCTGAGGATCATTCCTGTAGTACAGTTGTCATGAATGCGATCCGCAAGACAGAAGACAACTGTACATACGAAATGGTTCCGAGAACACATAGAACCATGCTTGGTGTTCTACGTTTGCGGATTTCATCCCATGGGGTAGATACTGGCTGTTTGATTGCGAATAAGGTATTTTTTGAATCCACTATCAGCGAGAATTTTCCATTGCAGAGTTAACCCACTAAGCAACACTTTACATTCTCTTAGGCACAGAGTTGGGCATCCCATTCGACTCATACCTCTCCACTAAAAGATGCTCCATGCGTTTTCCTGATTAACTCTCAAATTGTGGTCTCCATGGCTCCGAATTTACAGGGAGCCAGATGCTAAGTGGGTTCGGAGCCATCGCTCTGACTCCCTGAAATTTGTTGGCTACTGAGTGATGGGTCTGACTCTGACTCTCATATATTTTTCGTCATACATTTATATATGACCTTTCAAACTACTTTTTCTTCAATTGCCATTAGTTTTAAATAAATATAGCAGTCGGTTGAATTTAAAGTATCCTTAACTAACAGTAGGAGCCAGTCCGTAAACATTGGATCTGTCTCCCAAAAAATTGGGAGCCAACTCGGTGTCAGAGTCGGGGCCGTAGAAAACACTCCTCTCATATCAAAAATGAATGAGACCCCACTAATCTAGGTGCTCTAAAACAACTGTGTGTTCATCTTACGCATTTGAGATGAAATGATTGGAAAGGGAAGGTCTCAACATTTTTGGCTTGAGAGTGCAGCAAGACTCCATTCCACACTTAGAAATCGAAATGCTCCTTGGATTTTTAGTGTTTCAAAACAATTTTTTAAACTATTAAATTTACTTAGGCTCGCTGACGACTCTTTTGTGGTTCTGCACTAGAGCCATGACTATGCAAGTCGACTCCCTAAATTAGGATTCGTGACTCGCAACAGATAAATAAAAATAAAGGACTAATTTTTCTTATTTTCACCATTAATGATTTTTGTTTAGTTTCGGATTGTCATACACGATCTTTTATATTTTGTATTGCCTGGCTCTGGAGTCAGAGTCATGACTCTTACTCGGTTTACTCCCAAATAATCAAAGAGTCAGTGCTCAGTCAATACTGGGAGTCATGGGAAACTCTTCAATTTTGTGTAATTTAGTGTTTATTAGTGTTCCGCATGGCTCTGGCTCATGAGCTGGCTCAATGGCTCTGGCTCTGGCTCTGGCTCGAGCTGGCTCACAAAATTTTCTGAGCCAGAGCCAGTGCATGGCTCTGGCTCATATAGTAATTTTGAGCCAGAGCCATGGCTCATGAGCAATCTCAACGAAACTTGTGAGCCATGGCTCAATGGCTCAACTTTTCTCCTAAATTCTTCCACTTTTTCCCTAAATTTTCATTTTTTTTCTTCCAAATCAAATTTATTTTCTTTCAAATGTGAGCAGTTGTGTAGAAACTGTGACAAAGTGGTAAACGGACCAAAGCTGATTCAAAAAATACCTTATTTGCAATCAAACAGCCAGTATGTACCCGGCATATAACAAAATTAGGTCATCCCCATCCCAGTTTAAGTGTTCCGTGGAGTGCCGAAGACCGTTATGTTCGGTTATGATAAATTGCGAACACTTGGGATTATCAGGAAAACCCAGTCCCAATACTATAACCCGAAACTACTAGATCATCATCATCCTTCAACCCAATAATATGGACCTAATCCAAAATCAGCCACCCTTGCCTATAACCCAAAATTACACAAAATAACTCAAATACGACAACGCGCCAATATGGTTAGAAAAAACTACAGATATGCGAATATTTTTTTTTACAATTTGAAATGAAATTCACAAGACAAAGTTTTCCTGGACTTGGAAATTATTTTTGAAATAAACAGATGTAATTTTGTTAATTTTCCGGATTATGTCATCGATTGAGATGAATCAACCAACCCTAAAAAGTTTGTAATTTAATAGTTAGTTTGAAGCCATGCGATTTCAAATTTAAACTAATGAGTCATTTTTAACTTTCCTATCAATTCGTTTCCAACATGTGAGGTGGTGGTTGTGAATTTAACATTTTCCACTAAAAATTATTTTGAGATCGTACAAGTGCAACAATTAATAATTGTTGAATTAAACTGCCACCTAGTTAGTGTGTAAAGTGACTCCCAAATCTCACTGAGTCAGAGTCATTGACTCCCGAGTCACTGACTCAGACTCACTGTAGTTTAGGAGTTGACTCAGGTGTCATAACTCTGACTCCCCATATTTTCGCGAACTGACTCTTGAGTCATGACTGACTCTGACTCTGAGTAATTAAAAAATGTTTAATATCTTCTTTTAAATGTAAAGAAAAATTCTATAAACTGTATAAAATTTCTATAAATTGTAGACGTCACTTTGCTTTTTTCTCTCTTTTTTGTAAATTTAGATTATCTTGAATCGATGTTGATGAACATTGACTTTCATTAACTGAAGAATTTTCCACATTTAACACAATTAAATCATCCTCCATTCTTAATTAATGGGACGAACACAAAACACAAACAGATGATTTATATCAGAAAGAGTAAACATTCTTAAGTAAAATGAATGCAATGGATAAGATGAATGAAACGTGTTTGAACATGAATGAATACCAAAAATCGGCTTCTGTGCAAGAAATGCACAGAGTCATGACTCTGCTACTGATGAGTTGACTCTGAGAGTCATGACTCTAACTCTCAAACAGGGAGTGAGTCAGAGTCATATAATGACTCTGGCTCCCAAATAATTCATAGAGTCAGAGTCATGAGTGTCAGAGTCAGAGTCAGAGTCACTTTACACACTACACCTAGTGTTTTTCATCGCTTATTCCCCCACTATCCTAGATTCCTTTTTCAATTCCTGCACTATCTCACATCCATCCCACCCATTCCCACACTATCCCACATTCCTCCCGTCAATTCTCGCATTCCTCCCGCACTATCCCACATCGCTCACGTCTATTCCCGCATCAATCCCATACTATGCCACATCCCTACCATCCATTTCGCAAGTCTCCCATCCATTCCCGCATTCCCTCCGATTCATTCCGTATGTCTCCCCTACTTGCCCGCATCCCCCAGGCACTATCTCACATGTCTCCCGCCCATTTCCGTCCAATCCCGCAGCTCTACTTACCATTTCTTCATTTCTCGAGTCCATTCCCGCATAAGAAAGCATCCCTCCCGTCCATTCCAGAACAATCTCGCAGTGTAAGGGTTCCAGTATTTGGCATGATAAAACAGCTGTCTGTTCGTATGGCTGTTCAGTAGCATCAATATGGTGGTAGGATGTTCGTCTGATCGCACGGCTTAAACGAGTACCAAATAGACCTTGTATACGGCGAATTAAGCTTCTTCACGAGTCAATACATTCAAGTGTAATTTGTTAAAAAGGTGTCATATGTCTTAGGGATTGATTCTTTGGAAATAACTTACCTTGCATGAAGAATTTTCTATCTATTAATATCTCTCCTTTTTGCATCAGTGATATCTATCCCAAACAACCATCTCTCTTATTGCCACCTAGTGGTTTTCATCGCTCAAAATTTGCAGCAAGTGCAAACCGGTGGTCCCTTAGCCACGGCTCTGCTACCAAAAAATTGGGAGCTAACTCAGGAGCCAAGGCTCTTACTCTGATATTTTAGAGTTGACTTTGGTTCTGGCTCCGAATCNTTTCTGACTGTAGGTAAGTTTTCAACATGCGTCTTATGCAATTTAGCCCAGCAGTGTACATGAAATGTTAGTTGCTAGAGTTATAAATAATTTAGAACTGACTGCTCTCCCTCTATTACCGAAAATGGGATCACATCTAATATCCGGTTGTGATTTGTATTATGTACCCTATAAACTCTAATAGAAAGTAGACTTTAAATATACCAAGTGATTAATTCCTATGTACAAAACAATCTCCTTAAACTACTTGATTAGTCTGTCCTGCTAGATTCATAAGTTATATACAAAGCAAAGTGGGTGCTCAGTGTGCTATGGTTACCGGTATTTGATTGGTGCCATTCCTTGAGCTAGACCAACAATCTAGCACTGGTACAAGAGCTGTTTCTCTTCGTTTTACAGTCCTTAAGCACTTTGACAAGGAATAGAGCCAGACTGCCTGTATCTTCGTGATTAGGAGTTTGGAGCCATGCCATGATATTCAAAGATGCCGTAAGGTTTTCCAACAGTAAGACAAATGTCAATAGCTCACCCCATTTAATGTAAAGTAGGTAAAGTATGCGTAGTATACAATGTTTGAGAACTGCACGTTGGAGAATTTAAAGAAAAAATTGAATTTTAATGCCAAATGTTTCGACTTGTCTTCTTCAGTGGCTAAGATAATTAAAGATTAAAACCTGAAAATTGAAAATTGATAATTGAGTAATGGAAGTTAAGAAAGTGGGATTTGACAATTGTAGGAAAGTTTGTTTGACTTTTTCAAATTTTAAAATCCTGTTGTTACGCCAATTTCATTGTTACCGATAGTAGATCCACGCTACCAGACACCTGAAAAGGTTGTGTATACGTGCAGGTAAAAAAGAGCGGGGCCTGGTTCGAGGCAGCAGAAATACCGAAAAGCATGCGGGATTTCCAGATAAATCGCCTACCATATTGATTGGGCGAAAGCCAATAAGTCAAATAAACTTTCTATATATATATATATACACTGGAGGTCAGAATTTACTACGCATGGTGAAAGTCTTAACTAAAAAAGGCATGCAGAAAAAATGAGAGAGAAGAGAACCCTCGATCTCATTCCTCTGCTCAATTTCCCTCCAGAGGTTTGCGCGCCTAAACTTAGCTAACTGATGTAACTGCAGCAGAGTAAAAATACCCGATTCTAAACCACAGCACTGACCACAAAAATACACGACAAAGCTAGCCCTCGAAAACAATTGTGGCGAGGAACAGAGCAGTTTGATTATAAGGTTTGGAGTGTTACTCACGATATCATCCATACCAGAATCAAAGCAATAAACAATACATAAATGTGCTTGTTCACTCATCCATGGCTCAAGAATTGTTGGATGACCTCCTGGCCCCATGCTTAACTAAGAATAAGTCACAAGTGTTTTGAATAGTAATGACTACCGTTCGACAAATTTTTCTGTCTACCGCCTATGCGAAGCTTTTAGTGAATAAAAAAAAATTCCAAACCGTGATCATTAAACACACTTTGACTGATTGGTACTGGAGCTGCCGTAGCACACATCCCCCGCCTTGTTATTATTGTATTACTATTCTCGACCGCATAGCTGCCGAGCTGTGTTTCCAATTTGGTTTAGGGCCCGGAGAGCCCCAAACCATCATTGAGCCATGGGGCGAGCACATACTTCTTCCCGCGTTGTTAATATTATTTTATTTGGCATGGGCGGTAGACATGGATTTCATCGTCACTAACACCAAACATTCTAAGCGAACTGGTTTTTTCCTCTCCACAATGGTTTCCGAGGGCTAGCTTCGTCGTGTATTTTTGAGGTCGGGTCGGGTGCTTTAGTGGTCGCTGTTGGGGTTCGGAGTAGAGTATTTTTACTGTTTTAGTTTGAATTGTGGCTATTATTGTACAATTACTGGATGCCAATTTCTGATTTCTGGATTCAAGCACTCGTCGTCCTTTTTGGAATTATTTAATATTTAAAAACTTCTAGCAGTTCAACTAAAAAAGGCTTCATTGTATCTTTTCATCAAGTTTGGAGGAAAATCGCGCTGGTAAAAATTTATTCCAAAATTGTTGGCAAAGCTTAATTGCGCAATACCAATTTTTTCGCAATTATTTATAGCAACGTCTAACCTAAAGACTGAATTATCTAAATCCAATCCCAATTTGGGATTGGATTTAGATAATTGGACTAATGATGTAAATCATAACCCAAAAAAAATTCTTATACAAAAGTTGCTCAGAATGAAAATCTGACCAACTTTTCTAAATAACAATTTTCTCTTTGGTGACCCATTCAGGTCAAAGGTCAGATCAATTTACATTGCACTTATGGGTGGGAGCAAGGTAAAATTTTCTAAGTGTTTTTTGGAAAGTGAAATGTTAATTGACCTGACTTTTGACCTGAATGGGTTACCACAGAGAAAATTGTTATTTGTAGAAGTTGTTCAGATTTTCATTCTAAACAACTTTTGTATATGAATTGTTTTGGGTTATAACGAAACCAAAAACAAAATTTTGGACTTGAAAAATTTTCGAATTTTGTAATTTTTTTTTTTCAAAAAATTTTTAGAATCGCTTCAGAATGTCCTGAAACGGATTTCTGTGCGAAAAAAAAAGCTAAAAAAAAATTTTTTTTTTGAAAAAAAAAATTGACAAAAGTTTCGCTCCCATTATGGGTGATTCTTTTTGTTGCAGGGTTTATCAACAAATGCTCAAATATCGGTTTCTTCCTCATGCATCAGAAATTTATGTTTCACTTCGAAATTTGATGTAAAATACGGTTTGGGTTAGGTTAGTTTTCTTTACAAAATCATCCGTCATTCGGTGCACAACTCTAAATATTTTTATAAAAATGTGTGTTTATGGTTAGCAAACTTTCACCACGCGTAGTAAATTCTGAACGCCAGTGTATATATATACTGTAGAAAAAAGGATGTTCCATGAAACTCCTTAAAACCTTCTGAACCACTTTGAAAACATTTAAAGTATCTCATACGCCTCATATTGGCCCAATATGAAGTCTCCCACTCACTGCTTCCTGTCCAATAGTACATTAAAAAATATGTAATAATCACAAATTTTTTCCATACCCACAAATATCGTTTTGAGCTTAAGCAATTTTAATTTTTTTTAATTAAATTTTTGTTCGTCATTAATAAGCAGTAAGAATTAATCAAATCTAATTGATGCGAGATTTAAAACAAATTTTTTAAATAATATTTGCACGTGATAATTTATACCCTAATCTAACTTTGTGCCATAATTGCAGCATGAGTTATTACATGACTTACTTGAGTTACATGTATTACATGAATTATTTCCTGTCAACTTTTAATTCTTAATAAACATCAATGAAAACCAAATTAATAATAAAAGAAATCGTCCGGAATGTGCCATCTAAAAACAATTTCATAAACGTGACACCTGATAAATGTGGCCGTAATCACTGGAACCAAGGTACATCCTGTTTCGAAAAACCAATATCATTATTGTACTTCAGCATACCTGTGTATTTACAAATACCAAAAAGTAATAAAAAAATTTGTGACGGAAAATCAAATAGCAACACAACTCAGCAACTACTCATGAATTTAATGGATAGTTTGAATTTAATGTTGAATATGTACAGTCAAATGACAATATTGTTTAAAAGATATTATTCATACATGAAAGTAATTGTGTTTAATTAAATTAGTTCAGCATTTTTGTTAAAAGAATGAATTCCCACTTCTGTATTTGCAGCAAGGCTCAGCATCCCAACTACAACCCAATAACTTGTCACAGCGTGAATAATACCCATTTTTATCGTTTTCAGGAACTTCATAACCGCTAGGACAACTTCTAAACTTTCCAACGCACTGACAATTTGAATTTAGAAGCATGCTATTACGGTAAAATTTCACGTCGCACCATTCTTCTGATTCAGCTGTAGGCAGTAGTTGTAGCAGAGCGAACGTAATAAGAATAGTAGTCACAAGTTTCATGTTTCTGTGAAAAATAAACCAAAAACTAATAAGATTTACTTATAAAAATATAAAATTGATAAATGATACTCAATGGTTTGATAAAATTACAAAGTTGAAAATTTCGCTGCAAACATTCCTGAAATTTCACACAGATATAATTTACCTGGATTATTAAACCCTGCCGCTGTGTTAATGAATATTGATTTTTGAAATTGCTCGTTATATAGGCTTTAATTACCATTAATAGCAATACATGCAGCGTTATTGAAACAATTTGATATGCCAATTATATTTTTCCTACTTTAATGTATCTAATTAAATAATCCCATGTTTCACTTATAAATGTTACCACACGTGGCTTTGCAACGATGTGGTATTATACCGCATAAAGACAGCGATACGTTTTGTCTACCACAACCACAGTTATATTTTCAGGAAGTGAATGTATTGACAGTGAGATGAAACTGTTTGAATTCAGTAATTAATAATTGATGGGTAGCAAAAATAAGTTATAGCTATATGCACTNAACGATACGTTTTGTCTACCACAACCACAGTTATATTTTCAGGAAGTGAATGTATTGATAGTGAGATGAAACTGTTTGAATTCAGTAATTAATAATTGATGGGTAGCAAAAATAAGTTATAGCTATATGCACTAGTTGTAGCAGAGCGAACGTAATAAGAATAATAGTCACAAGTTTCATATTTTTGTGAAAAATAAACCAAAACCTAATAAGATTTGCTTAACCAATTCAGTTTGATAAAAATACAAAATTGTGAGTTTCTCTGCAAACGTTTCTGAAATTTTAAACCTTGATATAATTTACCTGAATTATTAAATCCTTACCACTGTGTTAATGATTATGAATATTTGAAATTGCTACTAATTGTCTTTAATTACCATTAACGGCAATACATGCAGCTTATTTAAATAATTTGATATGGCAATTACATTAAATATATCTAATTAAATAACCGCAATTGCACTTTTAAATTATAACCACATATTGGCTTTGCAAGCCTAAAGACAACGATACGTTAGTCTACCACAACCACAGATATGTTTTCAGCAAGTGAATAGTGGAATGCAACTGTATGAAATCATTAATTAATAATTGATGGGTAGGAAAAATAAGTTATCGTAGTTGGATTTTAGTCGAGTGAACGGCGTAAGCACTCAAAATGTTTTAAAGCTTACGAAAGAATTCAATGCAATTAAAGAATTTCAATCATTAAAGTTTACATTTTCATCTTTAGCGTTTGGGCCCGCAATATAGCTTTTCTAAATCATAAGTTAACACAGTAACAAAAAAATGGACAAATGTATAGACGAGTTAGGACCTACTGTTCCCCCGTTCTTTTTGGTGGGAAAAGTGTTCCGTTAAAATTATGTCCAGCTTTTGTATACTAATAAGAAATTTTTCGATCTGAATGATATTTTTATAAGCAGAAGATATTGAAAGTAGAGAGGAATATTTTTTATATCAAATCACTGGAGTCAATAGTTATTATTTATTCAGAAATAACTGTTTTTGAACATAATTCTGAGACACTGCAGTAAGAAATTTCGTCTCAATATTAAATTTCAAAATTTCAATTCTCAATAAATCATATCCTTTGACCTTTCGACCTTGAAGACCTGATTTTTCTACGTTCCTTTCTTTTGAATGTTCATTAATATAAAAATATCAATTTTGACAGATAAAATTTTTGTGTCAAAAAATTGTCAACATAATTATACCCAAGAAATTTTTAATTTTCAATTGTTTTTAAACTAATTTGATAATTTTTTTTGACCGGAAATGCATACAAAAAAAGTCTGTTTTTATTTAAAAAGTAAATTTTTTTTAAATTGTGGAAATATTGCTGAAAACCTTCCGAATTTTTGTTTTATTACGTTTTTCAATGTTATTGTTAAATGCGAATTACCGTAAGCACAGATGAATACGACACGTCTATTAAATAATACTCTTTTCTTGTCAGTTGAACTGTGTATGGGTTTAGTTCAGTTGATGATAATTTTCATAATTTAATGTCACATTTAAATTAATAAATTAAGTTTTTAATGGTTGATAGCGTGGTTTCAATATTCAAAATAAAGAAAACTATATTTCTGTTTATAAATAAGGTGACTCTTCGCTTGTCTCCGTTAGTCGTAAAACAGGATTCTGTGTTATGAACCCTGAAACCGTATCAAAGGATGAACCCGCAGAGGAGTGTTTCAATGAGATCAAATTTGCTTGTTTTCTTCCTGCTTCAACATATGCAAAATTTTGAATTGCCCATAAATCCGGTACTGAATTACATTTCAGTTTTTCAAGCAGGATAAGCTCAGATGCAGCTGCTTCTCTACTGTCAAAATTTCCCTCTTGTGTACATCCTTTAAAATCACTTGTCCTTTGATCCTGATTAGGGCGTAGTCTTAAAAATCCACTCATGTACACAAATGGAAACTTTAGCACAGATAGCAATGTTGACCCTTTGCTCCCAACCTTTGTTGATTCACTATTTTTACGTGAGGTGGATGAGTGGACCTCACCCGTTTGATTAAAACGCCCTAAGCTGGACATGCAGCTTTCAGCGCTCACTGACTTCTCATAATTGTACACGATTGGATGAGTAGAGTTTGGATCCATTTCCTTGTTTTCTGATACTAAAAGTTTTGGCTCAGATTTGTATCGATGACGTTCACCACCACCAGTGACGTGGAAATTGTCTAACCCTGATAATTTCTTTGTTGATCTCCGATGGGTCCTCTCAGTCGTTGGCCAACTTGACCTTGGTCCCGTCAATGCAGAAGCGGCAAGCGCTGCTACTGAATTTAAATCTGCTATAGTTTTTNGCCAACTTGACCTTGGTCCCGTCAATGCAGAAGCGGCAAGCGCTGCTACTGAATTTAAATCTGCTATAGTTTTTCTACCATTTCGAAAATTGAGAAGAGAAATTGGGATTATAAAACGTGGCCGATGCAGATATACTGTATAGATTTCACTTGACGTGGTGTCACTACCAGAGTCGTTCGTCATATCTTCAGGGTCATGTATATCAACTGTGGTGGATCCATTTTTAGGTGATTCCTGGCTGAGATTAGTAGCTGAAGTGNTCGACGTGGTGTCACTACCAGAGTCGTTCGTCACATCTTCAGGGTCGTGTATATCAACTGTGGTGGATCCATTTTTAGGTGATTCCTGGCTGAGATTAGTAGCTGAAGTGAGCAATCTTTNATGTATATCAACTGTGGTGGATCCATTTTTAGGTGATTCCTGGCTGAGATTAGTAGCTGAAGTGAGCAATCTTTCGAGTCTCCACATTTCAACATCGATTGCTTCGATTTGTCGTTTGTAAACTCGATTTTGTACTTCTGCCCTGAAAAGCAGTTCTTTAGTAGTGTCTTCTACCATAAAACGACGCGTGTTGCATTCGATCTTCAACCCCGAACTTTCGACGACAAGGTCACCAACATGCCGCTTTTTCAATAAAGCATGAATCTGAAATCAAAAAAAAACTCGATTTTAAAACGCCTAACATCCTACATGTACGGGCATTCTTTCGTCTATCCTTTTTCTGCAGCAAACCCTCTACGTTATGTTNAACGCCTAACATCCTACATGTACGGGCATTCTTTCGTCTATCCTTTTTCTGCAGCAAACCCTCTACGTTATGTTCTCTTTCTATTTGAGACAGAAAAAAGCTATTAACGAAAATTTCTTGAAGAAGTTTTTTGTCTTTCTTTGTNTGTTCTCTTTCTATTTGAGACAGAAAAAAGCTATTAACGAAAATTTCTTGAAGAAGTTTTTTGTCTTTCTTTGTGTCATTTCTTTGGATTTATTTTTTATTTGACTTGGAAGGCGGAATGATGAAGAAGAAACTTCTTCCTAATGCATTTGGCGTCATTTTGTTTCAAGATGACTTTTTGGTTTGGGAACGGCTGATTGGAGGAAAANCTTTTTCTGCAGCAAACCCTCTACGTTATGTTCTCTTTCTATTTGAGACAGAAAAAAGCTATTAACGAAAATTTCTTGAAGAAGTTTTTTGTCTTTCTTTGTGTCATTTCTTTGGATTTATTTTTTATTTGACTTGGAAGGCGGAATGATGAAGAAGAAACTTCTTCCTAATGCATTTGGCGTCATTTTGTTTCAAGATGACTTTTTGGTTTGGGAACGGCTGATTGGAGGAAAATTTTTTCTGCTCAGG
The DNA here is from genome assembly GCA_002738285.1 of Holacanthella duospinosa. NCBI lineage: Eukaryota > Metazoa > Arthropoda > Collembola > Poduromorpha > Neanuridae > Holacanthella > Holacanthella duospinosa. The sequence goes on along the minus strand of NIPM01000171.1, from coordinate 35,167 downwards.
TCTGCGACCAGATTCGGCGTTCGTACGGCAACGCTAAATGTTTGTGAATCATCCTTCGCGCTTGGGTAAATATTTTCACAAGAAATGAATATNTTCTTCCTAATGCATTTGGCGTCATTTTGTTTCAAGATGACTTTTTGGTTTGGGAACGGCTGATTGGAGGAAAAATTTTTCTGCTCAGGTCTGCGGCCAGATTCGGCGTTCGTACGGCAACGCTAAATGTTTGTGAATCATCCTTCGCGCTTGGGTAAATATTTTCACAAGAAATGAATATACGGTATGCTTTAAAAGCAGGTCCCGCTATTTGAACTTCCATTCAAATTGTCTTATCCTTGTTACCATTGGTTAAACTACTAGAAGAGATAAAATCAATTGAGTAATAAGTAAATGATGCTTATGTCATGCTCTTAAATTCTTAAATTTTAGATTTAAAATTTTACTTTGGAAACCTGTGAACCAGAGGTTTGAGAGGGTTTACAGTATAGGTCCCGTATCTTTGACTGTTTTGTCTAATGTTATTAAGATGGAAATGTCCCCACCCTATAAAGCGATGCGACAACAAACAATAGGAGTACTCAATCTGGATTTGTAAACTTGCATGCGCCGTTGCAAATCAGAAACTTCCATTTTGTAAACTAAAAACATGCCCTTTTGGTTCGTAAAGTTTACAACGGCTTTGTAGAGTTACGGACCAATGAGGAGGCTGGAGTTTGTTTCCCGCCAAGTTTCTCTCTTGTAATTTTAAAAATTTTCTAAACTGTAAGTTTACAAACCTCAGACTGAGTACCCCTAATCTAAATTCATTTTCTTTTTAATTAAAACGGTAACGTCCGTAAATTGTATGGTGTTGTACAAGGTTGCTATGAGAAATTTGCAAAAAACGTCTGATAAACCTTATCGTAGACGTTTTTCAAAATTCCTCATAGCAACCTTGGTGTTGTAGCTGTAATTTTCAATAGAGTATTCTCAGCAACTACTCATGAATTTAATGGATAGTTTGAATTTAATGTTGAATATGTACAGTCAAATGACAATATAGTTTAAAAGATATTATTCATACATGAAAGTAATTGTGTTTAATTAAATTAGTTCAGCATTTTTCTTATAGGAATTAATTCCAACTTCTGTATTTGCAGCAAGGCTCAGCATTCCAACTACAACCTAATAACTTGTCACAGCGTGAATAATACCCATCTTTATCTTTTTCAGGAACTTCATAACCGCTAGGACAACTTCTGAACTTTCCAACGCACTGACAATTTGAATCTAGAAACATGCCATTACGGTAAAATTTCACGTGGCACCATTCTTCTGATTCAGCTGTAGGCAGTAGTTGTAGCAGAGCGAACGTAATAAGAATAGTAGTCACAAGTTTCATGTTTCTGTGAAACATAAACCAAAACCTAATAAGATTTACTTATAAAAATATAAAATTGATAAATGATACTCAATGGTTTGATAAAATTACAAAGTTGAAAATTTCTCTGCAAACATTCCTGAAATTTCACACAGATATAATTTACCTGGATTATTAAACCCTGCCGCTGTGTTAATGAATATGGATGTTTGAAATTGCTCGTTATAGGTTTTAATTACCATTAATAGCAATACATGCAGCGTTATTTAAACAATGTGATATGCCAATTATATTTTTCCTACTTTAATGTATCTAATTAAATAATCCCATGTTTCACTGATAAATGTTACCACACGTGGCTTTGCAACGATGTGGTATTATACCGCATAAAGACAACGATACGTTATGTCTACCACAACCACAGTTATATTTTCAGGAAGTGAATGTATTGATAGTGAGATGAAACTGTTTGAATTCAGNATGTCTACCACAACCACAGTTATATTTTCAGGAAGTGAATGTATTGATAGTGAGATGAAACTGTTTGAATTCAGTAATTAATAATTGATGGGTAGCAAAAATAAGTTATAGCTATATGCACNTAGTGAGATGAAACTGTTTGAATTCAGTAATTAATAATTGATGGGTAGCAAAAATAAGTTATAGCTATATGCACTAGTTGTAGCAGAGCGAACGTAATAAGAATAATAGTCACAAGTTTCATATTTTTGTGAAAAATAAACCAAAACCTAATAAGATTTGCTTAACCAATTCAGTTTGATAAAAATACAAAATTGTGAGTTTCTCTGCAAACGTTTCTGAAATTTTAAACCTTGATATAATTTACCTGAATTATTAAATCCTTACCACTGTGTTAATGATTATGAATATTTGAAATTGCTACTAATTGTCTTTAATTACCATTAACGGCAATACATGCAGCTTATTTAAATAATTTGATATGGCAATTACATTAAATATATCTAANTTAATTACCATTAACGGCAATACATGCAGCTTATTTAAATAATTTGATATGGCAATTACATTAAATATATCTAAAATAACCGCAATTTCACTTATAAATTATATCACATATTGGCTTTGCAAACCTAAAGACAACGATACGTTTTGTCTACCATAACCACAGATGTTTTCAGCAAGTGAATAGTGGAATGCAACTGTATGAAATCATTAATTAATAATTGATGGGTAGGAAAAATAAGTTATTGTAGTTGGATTTTAGTCGAGTGAACGGCGTAAGCACTCAAAATGTTTTAAAGCTTACGAAAGAATTCAATGCANTGTAGTTGGATTTTAGTCGAGTGAACGGCGTAAGCACTCAAAATGTTTTAAAGCTTACGAAAGAATTCAATGCAATTAAAGAATTTCAATCATTAAAGTTTACATTTTCATCTTTAGCGTTTGGGCCCGCAATATAGCTTTTCTAAATCATAAGTTAACACAGTAACAAAAAAATGGACAAATGTATAGACGAGTTAGGACCTACTGTTCCCCCGTTCTTTTTGGTGGGAAAAGTGTTCCGTTAAAATTATGTCCAGCTTTTGTATACTAATAAGAAATTTTTCGATCTGAATGATATTTTTATAAGCAGAAGATATTGAAAGTAGAGAGGAATATTTTTTATATCAAATCACTGGAGTCAATAGTTATTATTTATTCAGAAATAACTGTTTTTGAACATAATTCTGAGACACTGCAGTAAGAAATTTCGTCTCAATATTAAATTTCAAAATTTCAATTCTCAATAAATCATATCCTTTGACCTTTCGACCTTGAAGACCTGATTTTTCTACGTTCCTTTCTTTTGAATGTTCATTAATATAAAAATATCAATTTTGACAGATAAAATTTTTGTGTCAAAAAATTGTCAACATAATTATACCCAAGAAATTTTTAATTTTCAATTGTTTTTAAACNATAAAATTTTTGTGTCAAAAAATTGTCAACATAATTATACCCAAGAAATTTTTAATTTTCAATTGTTTTTAAACTAATTTGATAATTTTTTTTGACCGGAAATGCATACAAAAAAAGTCTGTTTTTATTTAAAAAGTAAATTTTTTTTAAATTGTGGAAATATTGCTGAAAACCTTCCGAATTTTTGTTTTATTACGTTTTTCAATGTTATTGTTAAATGCGAATTACCGTAAGCACAGATGAATACGACACGTCTATTAAATAATACTCTTTTCTTGTCAGTTGAACTGTGTATGGGTTTAGTTCAGTTGATGATAATTTTCATAATTTAATGTCACATTTAAATTAATAAATTAAGTTTTTAATGGTTGATAGCGTGGTTTCAATATTCAAAATAAAGAAAACTATATTTCTGTTTATAAATAAGGTGACTCTTCGCTTGTCTCCGTTAGTCGTAAAACAGGATTCTGTGTTATGAACCCTGAAACCGTATCAAAGGATGAACCCGCAGAGGAGTGTTTCAATGAGATCAAATTTGCTTGTTTTCTTCCTGCTTCAACATATGCAAAATTTTGAATTGCCCATAAATCCGGTACTGAATTACATTTCAGTTTTTCAAGCAGGATAAGCTCAGATGCAGCTGCTTCTCTACTGTCAAAATTTCCCTCTTGTGTACATCCTTTAAAATCACTTGTCCTTTGATCCTGATTAGGGCGTAGTCTTAAAAATCCACTCATGTACACAAATGGAAACTTTAGCACAGATAGCAATGTTGACCCTTTGCTCCCAACCTTTGTTGATTCACTATTTTTACGTGAGGTGGATGAGTGGACCTCACCCGTTTGATTAAAACGCCCTAAGCTGGACATGCAGCTTTCAGCGCTCACTGACTTCTCATAATTGTACACGATTGGATGAGTAGAGTTTGGATCCATTTCCTTGTTTTCTGATACTAAAAGTTTTGGCTCAGATTTGTATCGATGACGTTCACCACCACCAGTGACGTGGAAATTGTCTAACTCTGATAACTTCTTTGTTGATCTCCGATGGGTCCTCTCAGTCGTTGGCCAACTTGACCTTGGTCCCGTCAATGCAGAAGCGGCAAGCGCTGCTACTGAATTTAAATCTGCTATAGTTTTTGTACCATTTCGAAAATTGAGAAGAGAAATTGGGATTATAAAACGTGGCCGATGCAGATATACTGTATACATTTCACTTGACGTGGTGTCACTACCAGAGTCGTTCGTCATATCTTCAGGGTCATGTATATCAACTGTGGTGGATCCATTTTTAGGTGATTCCTGGCTGAGATTAGTAGCTGAAGTGAGCAATCTTTCGAGTCTCCACATTTCAACATCGATTGCTTCGATTTGTCGTTTGTAAACTCGATTTTGTACTTCTGCCCTGAAAAGCAGTTCTTTAGTAGTGTCTTCTACCATAAAACGACGCGTGTTGCATTCGATCTTCAACCCCGAACTTTCGACGACAAGGTCACCAACATGCCGCTTTTTCAATAAAGCATGAATCTGAAATCAAAAAAAAACTCGATTTTAAAACGCCTAACATCCTACATGTACGGGCATTCTTTCGTCTATCCTTTTTCTGCAGCAAACCCTCTACGTTATGTTGTTCTCTTTCTATTTGAGACAGAAAAAAGCTATTAACGAAAATTTCTTGAAGAAGTTTTTTGTCTTTCTTTGTGTCATTTCTTTGGATTTATTTTTTATTTGCTTTGGAAGGCGGAATGATGAAGAAGAAACTTCTTCCTAATGCATTTGGCGTCATTTTGTTTCAAGATGACTTTTTGGTTTGGGAACGGCTGATTGGAGGAAAATTTTTTCTGCTCAGGTCTGCGACCAGATTCGGCGTTCGTACGGCAACGCTAAATGTTTGTGAATCATCCTTCGCGCTTGGGTAAATATTTTCACAAGAAATGAATATACGGTATGCTTTAAAAGCAGGTCCCGCTATTTGAACTTCCATTCAAATTGTCTTATCCTTGTTACCATTGGTTAAACGATAACTTCATAAAACTACTAAAAGAGATAAAATCAATTGAGTAATAAGTAAATGATGCTTATGTCATGCTCTGTTAAATTCTTAAATTTTAGATTTAAAATTTTACTTTGGAAACCTGTGAACCAGAGGTTTGAGAGGGTTTACAGTAAAGGTCCCGTATCTTTGACTGTTTTGTCTAATGTTATTAAGATGGAAATGTCCCCACCCTATACAGCGATGCGACAACAAACAATAGGAGTACTCAATCTGGATTTGTAAACTTACATACGCAGTTGCAAATCAGAAACTTCCATTTTGTAAACTAAAAACATGCCCTTTTGGTTCGTAAAGTTTACAACGGCTTTGTAGAGTTACGGACCAATGAGGAGGCTGGAGTTTGTTTCCCGCCAAGTTTCTCTCTTGTAATTTTAAAAATTTTCTAAACTTATAAAATTGTAAGTTTACAAACCTCAGATTGAGTACCCCTAATCTAAATTCATTTTCCATTTAATTAAAACGGTAACGTCCGTAAATTGTATGGTGTTGTACAAGGTTGCTATGAGAAATTTACAAAAAACGTCTGATAAACCTTATCGTAGACGTTTTTCAAAATTCCTCATAGCAACCTTGGTGTTGTAGCTGTAATTTTCAATAGAGTATTCTCAGTGGTCATTACAATTATCATAAATTTTAATCAACGATAAATAACCATAATTAAATTCTAAGTGATATAACGGTGCACCTTTGCAACAACATATTGCCAGAATCGTTGATACAAATCCTTGATGCAAATAATCAGGGTGATTTTAGGTTGTTTGTTGTCGCTTCGCTGTATAGAGTGGAGACATTCCCATCTCTATAACATTACGCGAAAAGTTCAAAGATACGGGACCTTTTCTGTACCTGAAGTTTGTTGATAAACAAATGCCAAACAACGGTTGGGAGCAATAAACTTGAATTCACTTAAGTAGTTAGGGATAGGGGGAGGAAGTGCCATGGCCCAGGGATAGGGGGAGGAAGTGCCATGGCCCAGGGATAGGGGGAGGAAGTGCCACGTACATAAGTGTATAGAAGGATGAAGTACCATGTACAGTAGTAGATTAANACGTACATAAGTGTATAGAAGGATGAAGTACCATGTACAGTAGTAGATTAATGAAGTATCATGTACGGGTAGCAAGATTCTTGGTCAAAGATCTCGAAGTAAACAATCACAACGACCTTGTCATGAGTAGACCCTTTGTTGAGTTTTGAGATGACAGATGTCTTTGACCCAAATAAACATCACTTAAGACCCTTTTTTATTTTGAGATGACAGATGTCTATAAATTTCTTTTGTTTATTTTAACCTTATAGTCTCTCAAAATAGACCTAAAAAGGTTTAGTTTTCAGGTTTACAACCCTAAAAACTCAACGCAGTAGTAGGTTAGACGTACTACGGCCCTAAGAGGTTTTACCTAAATAGGTTTAATGAGTTTTATGACAAGTTTTTTCTTGTTTACAATTTCCATTAGTGAAAAAATTTGTTCTACCACATGCAGTGACAGCGTTGAAAAATGTTGCAACGGACGTACTTCAAGATGAGCGAAACGTTTTAGAAAGTGTAAAGGATCGGTCTAAAGAAGCATTTAAAGGAATCGTAAAACAAGGTTTGGATCAGTCTGGCAGTGGTCAACGTCGTGTAAGCATCAAAAGAAAATTGAGAAACAATAATCAAAGGAGATAGAAGAAAATTCGGATAAAAACTCCCGTAAATTCAATTTTTTAAAATGGGTCGAAAGCAAGCAAACAGCCAACGCATCGATTATGTTAGAGCAGAAACGGACTTGTTTACTGAACCTGGATACGACATTACTATACAATCCAGTAGTATGACCGAGTATCATCCTTTGCATAATGTAACCGATCGAAGTGCTCCAATAGCATTTTTCATTCAAGGAAACGATGTACAATATTTGGATTTTGCAGAATCAAAACTATATATTCGAGGGAAATTGACAACTGAAACTGGGGCGGACCTTCCCGATGTTACAGAAATTTCCACATATGCTCCAGTTAACAATTTACTCCACTCTATGTTTGATAGAATTTCGGTTCATCTAAACGGAATGGAAATTACGGATAAATCGAGTTACTACCCGTACATAAGCTATATTGAGGATTTTCTTGGTTACTCACGAAATTACAAAAAATCGATTGGTGAAGCTGCCATGCTCACCAAAACCGACTCGGAACTAAATACTACGGATGCGGGATGGCTAAAAAGAAAAGACATGGTCGTCAAAAGTAAAACATTTGAATTGGCAGGCAAATTGCACACGGGACTGTTTACACAACCAAGATTTTAATTCCTGGAATTGATGTACGCGTTCAGCTGTATCAAACTCTCGATGAATTTTGTATTCAAACGGCAGGAACTACTCCAATTGCAAAAATACAATTCCAAGTTTTGGAATTATGGAAGCGATTCCTCAACTGTCCCAACAATAGTTTTTACTGTATCTTTACAAAAAATTATAAGAAAAATGAGAGAATTGTTTCAGCTTTTGTTAAATCTTTATTTATACATAAAAAAATATTAAATAATAGTATAAATAAAAATTTAAAATTACAATGTTGTAAAATTAAAAAATAAAATTATTTAAAAACAAATTTAAACTTGTTGCCATCGTTTTTTAATTCGCCTGGACACGGGAGTTTCATTTTCATCCAATGGTTGTAGCATTCTTTTTATACGTATCGTAAATAAATGAGGCGGTATTGAAAATGTTTTGAGTCGTTGCAAAACTTCAGAAAGACCTGGTTGATCAATTGGTATCTTGTTACCGCATAGTTGAGTCAAAATGTCTTTGAAATCAGATCCAGTAATAGGATTGCCGTCGATAACGACTTCATTATTCACATTTGCAAAAATTCCCAACCGTTTTAAATGAATCAAAATAGATGGAGCTCGTTTTATAGTCACATTTCCCAATATGTCAGAAAGTGAAGCCAATGGTTTTGGTCGTGGAGTATTCTGTATCTCTTGTGTGGATTCCACAAGCACATCAGGTAAGGGTGGTGTTTCGTCTAATACCGATTTCACAAGGATTGGCGTCTTTTCAATTTTTTGATACTGTTTTATTACATTTCGATTTGCTTGCTGATACAACAAAACTTTCAAATCATCCGGGATTTGTTTGTCTAAAATTTTGCTGGTTTCCATTTGTGGTTTTGCAAGTTCCATGAGTTTATGAAGCAATATCTCTGGAATGAGTTTCATGTTTTTAGCCATCTATCAAACGACTTGTCAAGAAACTCAAAACTGCCGGAATCAGTGCTGGCAAAAATCCACGTTTTTTGAACCAAAAGACGTTTAGAAGTTTTTGAGTTCGGCTTTGAGAATGCCAATTCTCTCAAAACTGGTCGGTGTCGTTTGAACTTTTTGAGTAACCGTGGACTTATTGGTACGTTCTGATTTGCACTATTGAGTATAGAATCTCGTATTGACCTGATTTGTTCCGCCGTCGCCTTATTAATGCGAGCTTTACANAAAGCGAGCTTTACGTTTCTGCGCAGTTGTTTTTATTAAGCTTTTCAAGAATGCTTGATTGCTCAACACTCGATTTTCCATTGTTGACACTACGAGTTTCAGAAACAGACTACTTACGTTATCGACTCGCTACATATATAAATAGATTCAATGATATAATGTCACAGTGGGCGATATGGCACCGAGAGTGTTGGAAGCCTATACGGATACTAAAAATTCAGGAGCATACAGCGGAGCATATAATTTTTACACAGTAAATAAATTTTCAGGTTTAAAACGTGTAAAGGAAACTTTACTGAAATCAAGAGGCTACTCTCTTCACATTCCCACACGTCGAAAGTTTCAAAGACGACAGATATTTGTTCCAGGAATAAATAATCAATGGGTAATAGATTTGGCAGATATACAGCGCTGGAGTAAATCCAATTACAACAATCGATATTTGATTTGTGTTGTTGACTTTTTTTCAAAAATGGCATGGATTCAACCAGTTAAACGAAAAAGTTGTACACATGTATTGGAAGGTTTTCAGAAAATTATTGATCGTGCAGGTGTAAAAACATTGTATCTTCAATCTGATTCGGGTACAGAGTTTATGGGAAAACAAATGAAAGTATTTTGCCATGATAATAATATTCATCAATTTGTTGTTCATTCCCCACACAAGTGTGCATATGTCGAAAGGTTTATCAGAACATTATTTCAGCGAATTTCTAGATATATGACGGAAAATAATACAAACCGATTTGTCCAAAAAATATCAGATTTTGAAAAAGCCTATCAAAATTCATACCACAGAAGTATTGGACGTACACCATCAACTGTTTCCAAAGAAACAGAAATGGAAGTGTTTGAAAAACTTTACGGAAAACCAATACGGAAACCAAAGGGAATATTAAAAATTGGTACCCTAGTGTATTTGATTAGACAAAAAAAATATTTGAAAAGGGTTATTCAAAGACATTCAATGAGACTGTACATGAAATTGTAAAAGTAAAATTGACAAATCCGGTTACGTATGTGGTGAAAGGACCGAATGGTATATTAAGACAAAGTTTCTACAGACAAGAGTTAGTTTGTGTTCGTTGAAGGATGAGTTACTTCCATTTTTTACGTCCTCTACTAAATCGTTTGTCAATTTGCAGTAATTCCAATTGTAATTGATGTGTGCAAACGAATTTGGATAACATTGTTGTCATTACCTACTCCNAATTTGGATAACATTGTTGTCATTACCTACTCTGGGAATGAGCTAGAGATTCCATTAGGTGAACTCGGCAATGTCATTGAAAAGTTGAGCAAAATCAAGATTCGACTTGAGCAAGACAAAGAGGTGTAATGTTTTAATCGTATGAAAAACGAATAAATAAACAAGGAGATATTTCCATGTCCAGCATTGTCATTATGGACACTAGTGAACATGTGTCGTCTGCCGCAGAGCGTAAAGTGAAAACAATACCATCGACTATCCTTACTATTGTTCTGACAATTCTATTTAGTTTCCTTATTGGGATCAGTTATTTTTGTCAGTTTCTCAGCCACAAACCAACTACAGACGAAAAACTGTTGAAACTCTTGGAGACTATTGATTCAAACTTTGGTTGGATTTTGGACCCTCAAAATGACACTCGAATCTAAAGGTAAGGATGTGCCCTTTATGCGGCCCACAAGGCCGCGTAGAGTCTCCATATGCAGGCCATGCCTGCATAGTTATGCGGGTAATAAGGCCGCATAGATTATGTCCTCCGGACATAGTATGCGGCTCATAAAGTCGCATAAGCCAGTCTCCCCCTCATATGTTTCATGATTTTAGGAAGGCATTTGGGTGAGTGGATTCAGAAACGGTACGAAATTCCTGCCACTGCAAACTTTCAAATCCATCTCCTTAACAATGCTATTCTGCTAACTCAAAATGAATATAAAATTTCAATTACAAGAGATGAAGCCATCAAAATTTTCAAATCTCGTACTCTTCTGTCATGTTCAGTTTCAGAATTTCAAATTTACAATTTCCGTTGAACTGGATCCAACAAGTAAACAAACATCAATTTGCATGACTCAAGAAGACAACAAAATTTATTTTACTTATATTTTTGCCACTAGAATTTTCAAGTATGTATTCTTGAAAAAACTGTTCAAATTCTAAATATTTGAAATAAACTACCAGTTTTATACTGACCCTGGAGATGGAACGTTGTGTCGATTTTGATTATCGACTCAAAGCACCATTTTGTATGACTGTTAGCGGTTGCTCTCAATCAGGAAAGTCTACATTAACTGCATCTATTCTAGAAAGACGTCATGAATTGATTGATATTCCTATCGACGACATTCTATATTGCTATACAGAGTTTCAGGAAACTTTTTTTGATGGACTCAAGCAAAAAATCCCTTTCATTAAATTTAATCAAGGTCTACCTTCTGAATTTTCTGATCCACTTGATCGTCATAGAATTATTGTACTTGACGATTTGATGCAAGAAATTTGTCAATCTAAAAACATTTCCTCTGCCTTTACAAGGACATCTCATCATCGTAACGTTAGCCTAATATTTCTAACTCGAAACTTTTTTGAAAATACGCTTAGGACTTTAACAACCAACTGCCAATACGTTTGTCTAATGAAAAATCCACGAGAGACAAGTCAAATGCATATACTTGGACGCCAAATGAATGGAGGAAAGAGAAATTTGATATTCGAAACTGCACTTCAAGATTTGAAGCCTTACGGGCATTTATTTATTGATTATCATTTGAAACAGGATGACAGATTTCGAATTAGAGATTCAGTTTTTCCTGAATGTTGTACAATATATACATACTAGAACAAATTTATGTCCTTATGACCGAATGCTAATGTATTAATATTATCTGGTAAAATAAATCTTTTAATATCAAAACCATTGATTGCTCGCTTAGTGGATTCAACAGTATATATTTTTTGTTTAAAAGAACATAGGCTTCTACTAGTTACAAATGTTTGAATTGGGTTACATATTGCATTTACAAAATCGTCATAGTGACACTGTCGTTGCAACGCAAGACGTGGAATTCCTTTCCCTTTCTTTTTGAAATGAACACTCGTTGTGGAGAGTCCTGTCACGNTTCCCTTTCTTTTTGAAATGAACACTCGTTGTGGAGAGTTCTGTCACCGAGTCAATATCATCCTTGACGTAACGAACTGCATACAGTTTTGGTTTACAAATTGTCATTTCTGTGATTGTACAATTTGCCATTTCGTCTTTTATGGCACCCAACTTTTTCTTATTTTCAATATTAAAGTATTGTCCAAAGTATGGATGATTTGGATCATAATCAGACATGTCAAACTATTTGTTTCTAATGTCTCTACAGTCTTTGAAGCTTTGAACCGTAAACCCTTTTATACAAGTAGTTAAAGATCGACGCGTCTATTTTTACATTATTTAGAAAAAATAAGATCATAAATCTGTCATCCCAAGGTTTACTTTCACTNGTCCTTATGACCGAATGCTAATGTATTAATATTATCTGGTAAAATAAATCTTTTAATATCAAAACCATTGATTGGTCGCTTAGTGGATTCAACAGTATATATTTTTTGTTTAAAAGAACATAGGCTTCTACTAGTTACAAATGGTTGAATTGGGTTACATATTGCATTTACAAAATCGTCATAGTGACACTGTCGTTGCAACGCAAGACGTGGAATTCCTTTTCNTGCATTTACAAAATCGTCATAGTGACACTGTCGTTGCAACGCAAGACGTGGAATTCCTTTCCCTTTCTTTTTGAAATGAACACTCGTTGTGGAGAGTCCTGTCACCGAGTCAATATCATCCTTGACGTAACGAACTGCATACAGTTTTGGTTTACAAATTGTCATTTCTGTGATTGTACAATTTGCCATTTCGTCTTTTATGGCACCCAACTTTTTCTTATTTTCAATATTAAAGTATTGTCCAAAGTATGGATGATTTGGATCATAATCAGACATGTCAAACTTTTTGTTTCCAATGTCTCTACAGTCTTTGAAGCTTTGAACCGTAAACCCTTTTATACAAGTAGTTAAAGGTCGACGCGTCTATTTTTCATTATTTAGAAAAAATAAGATCATAAATCTGTCATCCCGAGGTTTACTTTCATTCATTGTTATTGTAAACAGAAAAAACTTGTCATAAAACTCATTAAACCTATTTAGGTAAAACCTCTTAGGGCCGTAGTACCTCTAACCTACTACTGCGTTGAGTTTTTAGGGTTGTAAACCTGAAAACTAAACCTTTTTAGGTCTATTTTGAGAGACTATAAGGTTAAAATAAACAAAAGAAATTTATAGACATCTGTCATCTCAAAATAAAAAAGGGTCTTAAGTGATGTTTATTTGGGTCAAAGACATCTGTCATCTCAAAACTCAACAAAGGGTCTACTCATGACAAGGTCGTTGTGATTGTTTACTTCGAGATCTTTGACCAAGAATCTTGCTACCCGTACATGATACTTCATTAATCTACTACTGTACATGGCACTTCATCCCTCTATACACTTATGTACATGGCACTTCCTCCCCCTATCCCTAACTACTCACTTATTAAAAAACAAAAGTTTTAAGATAATTTTCATATTTTTATTCTTCGAATCATATGGGCAGAACCAGTTGTATAATTAATTGGATTAATTTTCGTAAGAATCCAGTCGATACAGTGCATTTATTTCCTTCCGAAAAAGTACAGAAAGGCTTATGGTTAAGCTCTATGAAAAATTCAGTACGGAAAAGCAACATAAACATTTTGAACTGTGGGGTTTGCAAGAGGTACTTTGAACCGGACGAATACAGCGATGTCAGAGCCAAGGCTGTCTTTACGGTTAGGAGCGATTTCAACGTTGAACTTAAAACACGGTAAGTTAATTTTGATTATAAATGTCGACACAATTTGGATAAATATCTATGGCTTTATCTTACTTTATTTCTGAGACCCATCAAGGGAGGTTTCCTGAGTACTGAGAAAGATTGGAGTTTTTCCCTATGTACATATTGAGATTTATGCCTTCCTTGGCTAAATTTTTAGATTTAAATCTGAAAATTTTACATTTCAAAATTTACGTTGGAAACCTGTGAATCAGAGGTTTGAGACATTTTGCAGAAAAGGTCCCATATCTTTGAATTTTTCGCATAATGTTATAGAAATGAANGATAAATATCTATGGCTTTATCTTACTTTATTTCTGAGACCCATCAAGGGAGGTTTCCTGAGTACTGAGAAAGATAGGAGTTTTTCCCTATGTACACATTGAGGTTTATGCCTTCCTTGGCTAAATTTTTAGATTTAAATCTGAAAATTTTACATTTCAAAATTTACCTTGGAAACCTGTGAATCAGAGGTTTGAGACATTTTGCAGAAAAGGTCCCATATCTTTGAACTTTTCGCATAATGTTATAGAAATGGGAATGTCTCCACCCTATAAAGCGAAGCGACAACAAACAACCTAAAATCACCCTGCAAATAATGAAGTTATTATCAACACAGATTTTTGAAGCCAGTGATGTTCACCGTTTCGAAAAACCCGAATTATCAGAACGGAATGGAATTAGTTTTGTTTGTATAAATTCGCTTCCGAACTTTATACTAGGGTTATGGACCAATTGCTTTTTTAAAAGTTGCTAACAAACGGACCATCAAATGCCTTTCAAACTTCTGATATATTGTCATCTTGCAAACGTAATACCAATTAAACTGAACAAAAAAAGTTTTATCTCAACAAGTGTTTTTGGCACTAACACACTTTTTTTTCTATACTTGATTCAATTAGTAGAAGAGAATCTGGTTTGCGACCAATGCGATCTTTCTTTTTGTAGTTAACTTTGAAAAATAGTCCCACTCGTTCATCTTTTGCTTGAAAAAAATAACTATATAATTAATAATTGCAATTTCTCTTTTGATACCGGCGAACTATACGCTTTGATATTAAGCCCTAAGCTGTTACCTTTGGTAAAAACAGTAGGCAGAGAGTAACTGTTGTTGCAGTTAGAATCATACTCGTAACAGTGACAAAAGACAATGTGACTTTCTCCGAAAGTAAATTAGCCAGTGAGACACCAAGGATACTTGTTAGTACAACGATGTAAACACATAGACCTATATACTTGGAGTCATTTAATACTTGAATNACACCAAGGATACTTGTTAGTACAACGATGTAAACACATAGACCTATATACTTGGAGTCATTTAATACTTGAATTTTGACATGTCTGTAATATAGAATACTGTTCATCAAATAACATAATAAAAATCAACAAGTAATGCTATACGTTGNTTTGACATGTCTGTAATATAGAATACTGTTCATCAAATAACATAATAAAAATCAACAAGTAATGCTATACGTTGGACATACCTTGTCTCCCAGGCCATATATAGTCCAACTGCAAGTAAAAGACTTTTATATCCGTACAAGATGATTAACCAAACATGACCATTCTGAGAGCGGCAAACTTTGATCTGGAATGAGGAAAACTTTTTTGTCCATTTCTGAATAAATTAAAGAAATTTCAAATACTTTGAACTAACTTGCTGTTGATAGACTACTGAACGGTCCAACGGATCAATTTCCAAAGTTAAGTTTTGTTTGTTCATATACATGGGGTCAAAGATAGCCCAAGATGTCACCACGAGGCAATCCATTCCAAGTAGAGCCATTATGAGAGTCATTAGTTGCCGATCACGTAGAAGCTATCCAAACAAACAAAAAATAAATAGATACAGTGATTTCATAGAAAAAACAATTACTTGGTAGTTAATAAGCCTGATCGACATTAAGTGGTTGACTTCTAGCTCATTTCCTTAGCATTGCTTCATTTCTTCAGAACAGTAGCTATTTAGCAATTCTAAAATAATCCTTGGTATCTTTTATTTTGCCTATAGTATTTCCATCAAGCATCATCTCCTTTACTAAAGGTTTTTATTTCAGTTTGTATTCCTCTTAAGAGTTGAATGACCTTACCAGAATGTATGGAAATGTGTTCAAATATGGAAGCGAAATTTTTGAGAAATGATTCTGCGAAAAATCAAAAATTGATTATATCACTCTATTTCACACATTATGAATTACTCAAGGTACAGAAAATTGTTACTACGAAAGTATGGTTTTTTCTTATGTTAAAAATTAGCGGAAGAGTCTAATTTGTGATAGTTTTAAAAACTCTAGTTCTGGATTATCGCCTTCTTATTTGAACACCCTGTAGGATTGGTGTATCCCTCATAATTTACGTTTAGAAATGCAGTTGCTAAGATACATTTATTTGGTTGCAAATATTTCCCTGAGGAGCTCTGTTTTATTACTAACTCCCGTTTTATGCTTTGTCAGAAGCATAAGATCCGCAACAGTATCTTTTAAGCAACAATCCTGTTAATATATATGCTTTGTCTCCTTGTTGTTAGACAAAATTTTGTATGTGTAAAGGCACATCAATTGTCACATAATTTTCTAGACGAAGCACAAATTTGAACCATNGACAAAATTTTGTATGTGTAAAGGCACATCAATTGTCACATAATTTTCTAGACGAAGCACAAATTTGAACCATGGAAAATTCTAAAAACAGTCGAATTTTGAAGTTATTCTTGATTAATCGATTTCGAACGAATTGTTACAATGTATANCAACGGATCAATTTCCAAAGTTAAGTTTTGTTTGTTCATATACATGGGGTCAAAGATAGCCCAAGATGTCACCACGAGGCAATCCATTCCAAGTAGAGCCATTATGAGAGTCATTAGTTGCCGATCACGTAGAAGCTATCCAAACAAACAAAAAATAAATAGATACAGTGATTCCATATAAAAAACAATTACTTGGTAGTTAATAAGCCTGATCGACATTAAGTGGTTGACTTCTAGCTCATTTCCTTAGCATTGCTTCATTTCCTCAGAACAGTAGCTATTTAGCAATTCTAAAATAATCCTTGGTATCTTTTATTTTGCCTATAGTATTTCCATCAAGCATCATCTCCTTTACTAAAGGTTTTTATTTCAGTTTGTATTCCTCTTAAGAGTTGAATGACCTTACCAGAATGTATGGAAATGTGTTCAAATATGGAAGCGAAATTTTTGAGAAATGATTCTGCGAAAAATCAAAAATTGATTATGTCACTCTATTTCACACATTATGAATTACTCAAGGTACAGAAAACTGTTACTACGAAAGTATGGTTTTTTCTTATGTTAAAAATTAGCGGAAGAGTCTAATTTGTGAGAGTTTTAAAAACTCTAGTTCTGGATTATCGCCTTCTTATTTGAACACCCTGTATGATTGGTGTATCCCTCATAATTTACGTTTAGAAATGCAGTTGCTAAGGTACATTTATTTGGTTGCAAATATTTCCCTGAGGAGCTCTGTTTTATTACTAACTAAACTGTATATAAACTGAATATAAACTAAACTATATTACTGTTATATAAGTAAATAGAAACTAAAAATCAAGAAATAGGCGTTAATAATGGATGAAAAGGAACTCATATATGATAAACTCATTATAAGTTCATTGAGTTTAAAAAATATATTCTATTTTTTTTAAATGGCAGGAATTGTTCGTTGTCCTACACTGTAGTTTAAAGTGCGATATATACATTACTTTGGGGTTTTATCAATGTCAGATTACAGTATAAATTCTGCTATAGAAATAATTTTCATTTTGTTTTTTCGTTTGGTAAATGGAACCACCCTTCCTAGATAATTTTGTTCCAGCAAACTCAATTGTTAGAGTATTGNTTGATTATCTGTGTTTCGTTACAACAATTTCCATAACAAAGTCAGATTTTGACAAAGCATAAAACGGGCGTAACTAAACTGTATATAAACTGAATATAAACTAAACTATATTACTGTTATATAAGTAAATAGAAACAGAAAATCAAGAAATAGGCGTTAATAATGGATGAAAAGGAACTCATATATGATAAACTCATTATAAGTTCATTGAGTTTAAAAAATATATTCTATTTTTTTTTAAATGGTAGCAATTGTTCGTTGTCCTACACTGTAGTTTAAAGTGCGATATACACATTACTTTGGGGTTTTATCAATGTCAGATTACAGTATAAATTCTGCTATAGAAATAATTTTCATTTTGTTTTTTCGTTTGGTAAATGGAACCACCCTTCCTAGATAATTTTGTTCCAGCAAACTCAATTGTTAGAGTATTGCTTTGAAAAAGATGAACTCAACTATAAAACAATGAATATTATAGTAACGGTGGAGCTAATTTCTAACTAAGCACCTTCATTCTACTTCAAGGCCTGGTAATTCACATATGGATTTTGAAGGACTTCTTCAGTCCTTGTACTGTTTGGGAAAAAATAGAAAAGTGATGTTGTGGAGAGAAATCTACGTGTTTAAGGACTTTATAATAAAATTTTTGGGGAAAAAAAGTCTCTTGATTTCGTATTTCGATGAGCCTCGTTAACAAATCCTGATGAGATGAAGTCCTCTAAAAAGAGAAAAAGTGTAGAAAATGTCTTATGAAGGAATGAACTCCTTTCACCTGTCAACTCACTTTTCACGGATTAGAAAAACTCAACTTTCTCTTTAGTAGACAACAAAGGAACAATACACTTCGCAATTTACTATGCTTCATTCCACATTCACTTTTGTCTCATTTCCCAGGATTTCACAAAACATGGCTCATTGGACAAAAATACTCAATTCAGCAAAAACAAATTTTTTTCGTAAGAATACACAATGAAAAATATTATAGGAGAAATTGTCGCGCTAACAATCTATTGAAGTGTGTTCGCACTCACAGTGGTAGATCAGTTATTGCTATAGAATCTAAACATTCTCAATATTTATTATTTCAAATATTTGAATTTCTGCATCAAATAAATTTCATTTATTAAGTCTAATAAAAAAATTTTTTTTTTAAATATGAAATTGTTCGACATAATGATAGTTTTTTACATAACGGAGTACGAATTCGTCCTAAATAGAAAAATTATCACGAAAGAAATGAATTCCTGGTGTAGTTATGATACAAGAAATGAAAAATATTGATCCAATTACAGTCGTATTGATCCAGTCGTATTCCGCGCTAAACAACAGAAATTGATCCTATTTTTACCGTTTTGATGTTTGGTATTATCGAAAATTTTTGTTGCCTTCAAATTCGCCATTAAAATAATTTCTACTAACAATAGAAGAAAAGATAGAACTAAAAGTAATTTTCAGTTGGAAAATTATTTTTTACTTAGCTACTACGTTTGAGACTTTGGAAAATAAAATTTTTATTCAAATGCATTTAAATGACATTAGCCAATATGAATATGAAAATTTTGCAATTGAAAAAAAAAATTTGAACTCTACGGTTTGAAAACTCAAATTTAAGTATTCAGAAACATGTAATAATGTGATGAACCACATCTCATTAGCTTCTATAAATTATCATCAATTATCAAATTAGTATGAAAATTATCAAATATTTCGCAAGTCAATTTTTCCAATTTTGGTGAAATAGTTCACTTTCTAAACAAAATGTGCTTTTATTAATTAGTCAACAAAAATATCAGGTTACACTTGAAAATTTTCAAGAAACTTAAGGGAAAAATTAACATTAGAAGGAAATAAAATAATTGTAGGAATTCATAACGAAAAGCATGAAATGGAAAAAAAATTTTTTTTTCTTGTATCAATGTTTAAATGAACGAATTTTAAATTTAGGGTTAAGAACATATATTCACCTATGTATGTCACAACAATCTTTCCTAGAATACATAAAAAACCTAGTGTGTTTACCTTGTTCTTGACGACTCCAATACAGCTCCTCGTGAATATTCTATGTACACGATAAGTCTTTGCGAACATGGCTCCAAAAGCAAGAGAAAATCCGGTGGAGAGAAGATAGGCACGGATCTTTCACCGAAAACACAAATTCCATTACAAGATTTTGAAGAAATGAAAAAAATCTATTAGAAATAAGTTCACTATTATTGATAAAGTAAAGTTTGTTTACAGTGCAAAGGAAAGCAAATTCTTTTCCATCTGGCTCTGGACCAGTATCTGAGCCAAGGAGCATAACAGCAATGTACGCCAGTATGGATCCGATGATGACCATGTTGTTTAAACGCGGACTGGACAATTTGATGTATCTGAATGGAAGAAATTGCAAAAAATTAATTAATTTTTTGAAAATCATTCATCAAAATTTTAATTTAATAATGTTTCATAATAACTCCTTTGAGTAAATTTACTACTACATGGGTGAAAATGTGAAATAATTAACGTTATTTGGGGGACCTATCAAGTTTTAATAGAAGTAGGCATATTGGCTGCAGATGTCTCCTAGAAGAATCTTTAAATGTACCTCAAAATGCTTCGTCGCATAAGTGTTTGCACTGGAAAGAATCATATTCTAATTCAAATTGACAGAGTAAAACATTTTGACCTACTCAACAACGTTTACTATATCAAACGAATAAAATTAATCTTATGATGATCACTACAGAGTTTGATACCTAGTACATATTTGGGATGTATATTTGGGACCATCGTCAACAATGTTCAAGGATTTAAGGTGCTCGCATCTGTTGGTTAATTTTTGACTAATTATATGATTGGAACCGCCTTTTACTACTTACTTGAGTCTTCTGTTGTATAAGTTAAAAGCAAGGAATATGAGAGCCATAACAATCCCAGCTAATGAGACTATTGCAACGCAAATAAATGTCGTTGCATCCACTTGAACAAATTTAAATCGAAATTCTCTTCTCGCAATTGGCACTTGATTCCCATGCCAACGGATGACGGAACACCCGCTGCAGTTGAGGCTGAGTAGTGAACGACGGGGAAAGTATAGACCGACGTGCTTCATTTCTTTATCTGTCAAGTTAATCAGACAAAGATCAGTTTTTCATAAATCCAATTCAATTCCTGTCATATTTTGACAAATATTGACAAAAAATATTTTGGGTTTTCAGCTAGTACTACTGCGACTATCAATGACTTTTTTTGGATAATTTCGTCCTTGTGAGTTGTGACTACTTCAGTTGAATACAAGGCCGCCCTGCAGTGACTCAGTGATTCAGTTTCTAAATTTATGAAATATGACATTATGTAATAATATCAAAATTGAAGAAATTGACTAACAAAATTGATTTCGACAAACGACACATGAGATGGTTTTCCACACCGCATTACATTCGGCTAGCACAGCTCTTCAGGTATGTCCCATCCTACATATATGGTAAGTGTTCAGCGTTATACCACAATCCTAGTTAATACCCAAGCAACATAACAGTTGCTGCTTCAGTATTCGAAACCAGATAGTTGGGCAAACAACGGTTGATGCATTATCTTTCAAGGTTGGATACCATGTACGCTAACGTTAGTAAACACAACAAGTCAACTATTGGTACCTCATCTACTAATGGATGATGATCCGTTACCTAAGATTCTTAGGTAACTCAGCTAACAACAGTTGATATATCTGGTTTCGGATTCATACATAAATCCGGTAACTAAACTTTCATGGCATTGTTTTAGTCTACATTTATTTGGTAATGACAGGGAATAATACAGCATAGTCCATCCAAAAAGTTGCTGGAGAAACTAGCTTCCTCTCAAATTGAGTGAGGTGACTCTCAATTAGTGTTGGTTATGACTCCGACTCCGGAGTCGGAGTCGGAGTCGACTCTCGACTCCGACTCCGGAGTTGACTCCCAATTTTTTGGGAGTCGGAGTCGACTCTTCAGAGCCGCGGAGTCGACTGCTCGTGAGAAAAAAGGATGAGAAAAATAATGGTTGAGATTGCACAGAAAGACACTACTCACACTACTTCTGTTGGTTACACAATCCTGTTTGTGTTTCATTTTCGACCAAAGCTCGGCGTTTGGGTTTGGGCTTTCCTCGGGCTGTTTTAAACAGCTCTATTGGCTCTGATCGGGCTATTTGAAAATCCCTGGTTGGGTTCTGCTGGAGCTCTTTAAAAAAATTCTTTGGGTTCTGGTGGGGCTCCGGCTACTTTGAAAATTTTCCATTAGCTTTGCTCAGGCACTTTTGAAATTATTTTTCGGAAACTGTTCGGGCTCTTTTGGACTATGTAAACGTATCTCGAGCATGTAGAATGCGCACTGCGCATATAAAATGCGTACTGCCCATATACAATGTGAGCTGTGCTTGTTTACTACAGAGTGTAATTCTTATACGAACTTATACTGCGTATGTATAATGCGTACTCGATATGTAAATATACACTGCATTTGAGTATTTTCCCAAGATATCTGGTTTTTTTTTTAATTCTCGCTTGGGCCCTGCTCGGGCTCCATTGAAATTTTGTCTTGGGCTCTGCTCGAGCTCGGATTGTTTTCAAAAATTTTCCATTGGCTTTGCTCAGGCTAGCTCGTCTCTAACTGCGCGTAGAGCACCCTTGCTTACAGTTTTTCATGGCCTACATAAACAATTGGCAATTGAAGCTTACGATTACGTTCCAAATCGCTTTTTCTTTCATAAAAATAAGCGTTATCACCCCAAAATGGCAACGTCGAGCTTACAAGCGTCCTATTTGTCTAAGCGCCATATGGCTATGGGTTATTTTACTAGCTAGTCTGATTGGGTTGCGCGTAGAGCAAGCTTGCTTCTTGCGTTCAGAATGAGCTGACTGTAGAGCAAGCTTGCTTCAAAATTTACAATGTTGCAAGCGTTTTAACCTGTGCCACCATAACTCAACACAAACGACATTATGTCATTCGAACCACTTTATTTCCTATTGTACTTCTCAATGCACTGTTTAGCACTCCCGTGGAAGGGCTAAACACAATAGGGCTGCGGTAACTCATGGGAGGGCTGCGGAAATCCACGGGAGGGTTGCGCGAACCCACGGGATTGATGCGGAAACTCACGGGAGGGTTGCGGGAACCTACTGGAGAGCTGCGGGAACCCACGGGAGAGCTGAACAAAGACACGGAAAGGCGGCGGCAACTCAAGGGAGGGCTGCATGAACCCACGAGAGGGCTGCGGAAACCCACGGGAGGGCAGCGGAAACTTACGGAAGGGATGCGGTAACCCACGGGAGGGCTGCGGGAACCCTCGGGAGGTATGCGGTAACCCATGTAAGGGTTGAGGGAATACACGGGAGGGCTGCGAGAACCCATGGTACGGCTTCGAGAACCCACGGGAGGGCTGCGGGAAGACATAGGATTTGAGTTTATAAATTTTTCTCACTAAATCACTCAACTAATTATCACATGGGCTGGGCATTGAATAGGGGGGGGG
>NIPM01000171.1:0-12088 GCA_002738285.1 Holacanthella duospinosa | reverse complement strand
GGGGGGGGGGGGGAGATGGAGATTGAGTTGAAAGATCTCAGGCTTTTTTATTTATTTTTGGTTCAAGTGTTTAATAGGTATTGAGTAAAGTTATAATTACTAATTATCCAATAACACTATCCTACACCTGGCTTCGTCGCTAATTATGCAAACAAGAATGCTCTACAGTCAGGCTACTAGAACAAGCAAGTATTGAGGAAGCAAGGATGCTTTACACGCAGGAGGGTTCAGTCACTTTTCTGCGGTAGTGAGATACGAGCTAAGGCACTTTTCGAAAATCGTGATTTCAGTCCAACTAAAGATTCTCCTACTACTCCTCACCGCAACATCCCAGTCTGTTATTCACAAAAGATCCCGAGTGAGCAAGATCCGGGAGTCGAACCGCCGCACCTTGGTTTCAACTGGAGTAACATTTTGTGTAAAATCGAAATTAAAAGTAAACTGCAACTCAAATTGTTTGACTCCGGAGTCGACTCTCGAAATGTTGGGAGTCGGAGTCAGCGACTCCGGAGTCAACTCTCAAGATTTTTGGAGTCGGAGTCGCTGACTCTGACTCCGAGCTAAATGGGCGTCATAACCAACAATGCTTTCAATGCGCTGATACGATAAAGATGGAATTTTCCGACAGTAACGCGATAAAGGTTCGTTTTTGGACTACTAAATTAGTGTATGCCATATACCACTGAGATTTAATATGGTTAACAAAAATCTCAAATTAAATCATATGCATATATGCTTTTCGTAAGACTAAACACATTGTTGACGAAATAAGAAAAAAAAAGTTTAAAGAATTATTTTGAATCATAGGAAATCAAGGATGGTGAAGAATCAAAAATATTAAGTTGGGACATAGGAAAATCATTTAGCTCATGTTTTAGGAATTTTTATTTAGAATACCTACGATTAGATAATTGGTTGCAAAACATAAATACCTGTTTTTCTAATTATTCCATCAACAAAAAGTTTGGCTGGCAAAATATAAAAATGCACTTAGAGTAGCATCAAAAAATTGAGTGGAAGAATTGCTAGTCATAGCATCAACATAAAATTTAATTGAGGTCACATAAAAATTATAATTAAAACAAGCTATAAAATCAGTTGGAAGCATAACAGAAACCTTGTTCTCTAGTCACAGTATCAACACAAAATTTGAATTGTATCATATAAAAAGATTATCAGATTATGATCGACAAGTGTGTTGATAGCATAGCGAAAACTCTATTTCAAGTCATAGAAAAATTTGGTATGAATAGCAACGGAAGTACAAATGCAGGCAAACCATATATACCTGGTTCCTTGATAATAGGATCAACACAAAGTTTGGTTTGAAATAAAAACCCTTGTGTAGTCTACAGGGAGGAATATGCTTTATGGAATGATGGAAAGTTTTGTGAAAAGTTGAAATTCCCTTCTTCTTTTTCCCAAATAGAATCGAGTTCTAAGTAAAAGAAATTTCTTGATAAATCTCATTTTAATTAGTGTAAATTGATTTATCTGGAAATTTGGGTTAGTTGCACACATTCGGCAAAAACAACAAGAAAAATTGAATCAATTCCCGCATGGATGTCGTATGGTTTCTCTTTTCCTCTCAAATTCAAACACAAAAATTCGCTTTAGAGAATTTGATTTCAGAAACTTGCAAGGAGTTTTCTTTCTCTTTCAAAATTTAATTTTTTTTGTGTACTAAGGCATCAGAAAATAGCACAGAGAGTAGCATCAGAGAATTTGATTCGACTGCTAAAACAATATGCTCAGCTTAGAAATGAAGCGAAGAGAAGTACTGACATTGTATTGAAGGAAATGAAAGTTTTTTTATCTATAAGTTCAATAGTATGTAAATATAGATAAATACAACAATACTATACACAAATGATATAACCATACCCCAGCTATGGGAATGGTTGTAAACAGTCAACATATTTGGTGAGTAAAATCATACTTGCGTGACAGACAGCCAGGGAGCTTAGTCACGGGTTCTGTTAAGCGCCTAGCATCGCAACTTCTCTCGCAAAGTTAGGTACTTGCGAGACTCCTTAGTCATACCTTCTCGCATATCTACTGTCTGGTAAGAGTTGCGATACCGCCAATACTTAACATAGAAGTTGCTAGAATCGGTAGTCACGGATCCTACTTTCTCGCAAAATACTAGCTTTTTTCCTCGTAACTTTGCTAGTGATGTTGATCACCCGCAACTCCTAATTTGTTCTCGCAAACTCTTGTTGTTAAATTTTGGTTTACATAACTTATAGTTTTATGGCTTTAATTGAAACAATTAAATAATTTTAGTTGAGCATTTTGAAAAAAAAAAAATTTTTTTTTGGAAAACAGTCTTAAGATTTGTGGATAACTGCTATAATCCAAAAAAAAAATTAAAAAAAAATTTTTTTTTGAAAAATAATTTTTTTCTTAGAAAAAATGTGCTTCAATAAATTATAGAATTTAATTTTACTCAAGTTAGTTATTTTTTTAATAAAAGATTCAAATTTTGGCGCGGTTTACTTTGCGATTCCTAGCAAATTTTACCGAGATGCTAGGAATATTGCTACCCCATCCACGACTACCGATTTGCGAGATCCTCGCAAGTATGTTTGCGAGAATCTCGCAAGTAGAGTCGAGTTGCGAGAAATCCATGACTAAGCTCCCAGAACAGCTATTCCATAAACCCCCTTCATAATACTATATTTACGTTGTTTGCGCTTAAAAATTGAAGAAATTGAGAACCATGTACATAAAATAGAAAAGTCGATGAAACTTACCATGAATTTGCAAGAAGGACGTCACCCCAATGCGATCTGCTCCAGAGAATGATATTGGGCCCTGGTGGTTTATAAAATAATATTAAACTACTCTCCAGATCAAAGCGAAAAGAGAAAATAAGTAATTCGTTAGCCAAAGTTTAGTACATTTTGTACCAAAAGTGAATACTTATTTCTTACTTAAATCAAAAAATAGGAATTTTGTTGATTTGATATAGTCAGTTTTGCTGATTTGTAGTAAGGTTTTCTATGCCTTGGAAGGCACTAAGTAATGGAGAATGACTTGCTGTGGAAATAGGAGGGAAACAAACTTCATGGGGTTAATTCAATTCCTTTCATTCAAAGTCAACATTACAATTTCTCAGTGTCATCAGTAACCGGTGTTTATTGTAATGGATACTTTTTTTCATTGCATAGGTATTTTTGAAAAATAGAGTACGTTTGCTCTTTGACTTTGGCCAATTCAATACAACATCTAATTATTCTATATTTATTATCAAGTTGGCGTTTCCCCCAACCCCTGAGCATGCTAGTGGTGTTCTTTTTCTCCTCACCTGAATGCCTCAGAGCAAACTACCATAAAATTTGGTTTTTAATTCTGAAAAATAACCCTGATGTAGTTGAAAATTTATGACGGTCGCAATAAATTGTTATTTTGAGAGAAGATATTAAAAGATTTGCATTCTCCTCTAAATTACAAGAGTGATATTTTGTCGCGTCTTAGCTGGTTCTAGACAAACATAACCCGGTGAAATAGAATAAAAATAAATAGAAAAAGGAGAATCCAGACAAACGTAAAAACTAATGTTTTTTGAAGCGATGAAGTGAATCATTTGAAGAATTCGAATTAAATGTAATCAGTTCTAATGTGCATAAAGGGATTGTAACGTGGATTACCATCAATCATGCTCCGTATACTGAAAAACCAAAACTGTGTGTTGTTTAATTAAATTTTATCTATGATATAAATATGTTATTTGGGATGATTGTCTTGTCTTAAACCCCATTAAGACTGTAAATGAGTTTGAAAATTTTTATTTTCAATAGGTCATAACTACTTGTGACTAGCGAATCCAATCCCGGGATTATTATCAAATTTCAAGTCCCGAATACCCAGACTGGACAGTGTTAAATCTCGGAATTGGTACAAACGATACAAAGCGACAAGCAATACGAAGCGTCAAACAATAAAATTTTTAACTTAATGTTTATTACTAGCTAAAAATTAGTGACTGTTGGTTTAGTTGTCTACAACCAACCGTCCATTTTGACGATACGTAATACACCAATATCCTTTCCCGAATGACAAGAATGAGATTCAAATCGACATGACAAGTTTTTCAATTTTGAGAACTTATAAGACATACCAATTACCTGCTTATGAATCATCTAATAGCTTTGAGTCAGCCCATCCATGCCTGTGAGCAGTGGCAAAATGTCTCAGTTTTTTAATCATTACAATCATTCTTCAGTTGACAAAGAAAGATTAAAATCTGTCAGGACATTTTCAAACA
This sequence comes from Holacanthella duospinosa, assembly GCA_002738285.1. NCBI lineage: Eukaryota > Metazoa > Arthropoda > Collembola > Poduromorpha > Neanuridae > Holacanthella > Holacanthella duospinosa. Next base: position 7,818 of record NIPM01000171.1, on the reverse strand, counting down.
GATTTTTGTCTTATTTTAACCTTTAAATATTTTGCTTATTAACAATAGACTGAAAACGGATAAATTGGTGTCAAATAGTAAATGCAATGGATAAAAATTCCTGACAGCTATGGAAGACATTTTCTTTCAAATAGAAATAATTTATTAAAATTCAATTAACCGAATGCGAATTCGATGACAAAAATCTGTGTAGATAAGGATGAGCAACTGAACTGAAAGAACCAAGAGACGTAAGATAAGCAATTGACATCACAATAATTATAATCATTCAAGCAGTTTTAGCAGTTAGTCTCTCAAAAAGAAAGAGTGTGTTTAGAAATATTTACGAGTACGAGTACAAAGCTCAGACGTACTTTTATGTGTATGGGTATGAGCGGAGGCTAATTTTTTTAGGGATATGCAGGTGCGGGATAACCACATTAGCTTTCCAGATTGAACGAGTACTGACAAGCACGGAATCAGGCTAAGTATGGGTAAGGGTATGCCCGGTGTGATTTTTTTTAACAATGTACGAATACGGATGTTTGCCATACCTCAAGACGCATACCTGTAGTGAAGAATCAAGGATGATATTTTCGAAAGGTTATTACAACGTAGTGCATTCATTGAAAAAATCGAATTACTGCAAGGGGCCAATACGAACGATCGTGAATTAATTTCTGGAAGTCATATCTAAGACTAGTGATTAGACACCAGTGTTTGAAACACTGTGTTTCCAGTTGCCTTCTGAAAGGATATTTTGCAACTAGACTTGAATTTTAGTTTCTTCGATCTCTCTTCAATTCAGTATTATAGCTAGTGATGCTCATCCTAACTAACGCTTCAAATGGATTATTTATTATTACCTGACTTTAACTTTGTCTCCGCGACATAAAGTCAAGAGGTTTAAACATGAATTTACCCGATTTGCTTCAAACGTTGTATACTGCTAGCTAGTCTCATCCTAAGTAAAGTTTAATTGGACCATTTTTGGATTTGATTTCTACGTTGACCTTGTCAGTCATAAAAAGGCATATGACCTTTACTTTGACTTCTGTAGGTTTGTTCGAAACTAAGCTATATACAGTTGGAAGAAATCGTTCAAACCAAGCATGAAATCTCATTCTCGGACAAGGATCTATCCAAGCTTGTCGAAAGCAGTTTCTGATTTACAAATTTTCTGTACGTTTGTTCATTCTTGAGCAAGATGTTTCTACTAGTTTTTAGTAATATTGGTAAGAATATACGAAATTTTTTTAATATTTCTTGAAAATTCGAATTATTTGTATTCTTATACTGGAAAAATTTGTTGGTTCTTAAATGCAAGCGTAAATTATCGTAGTTAATATGCCACTCCGTCATATTGGTTTTTACGGTGAAGTTTTTTGATCGCAACAGATGAACAAATGCGTGAGTTTCGGAAACTTACAGGTTTCTCAACAACAAAGTAGTAGAAAACCAAACTTTCTTCCTCAACTTAAAATTTTCACAATTTCAAATCCGCAACTTTCCTAACTCGACTACAGAATTCAAGTTTAGCAAACACAAATGTCTAGAATAGCCTCGTCGACAACAGCATTTTTCGCATCTTCTCCAAATATATCTATTACAACCATTTACACTCATACAACCAACCGCAACTCACAGTTGCGAAAATTGTGGGATATATGTGGATTTATGGGATTGTGAGATATGTGTTTGATTGCTACACTTTATCTAATTAAAAAAAAATTTTTTCACTAATAAGTTTACCGAGATCCCGATGAAGACCAACTTGCTCATTTCCTCCATAAAGAGAGCTGCAAATTCTGTATTGTTGTATTGGAACTCCTCAAGCTTTAGCTTCCTGATTTCGTGCACATTTTTAAGCGCTAGTGCAATAGCCCAAACAGCATCATAAGTCTCAGGTGCGAAGGGGCTCTGGCGGATACTTTTACCAGTAAACTTTGTCCTGAAATCCATTGCGCTCTAAATACAAATAAACTAAGTAACAATTATTCAAACGAAAATAATTCACTGAAAAATCCAATCACCTATTTTAATGTAAAGTATAAAGTAGGTCATTTTGACACCCACTGGATATTTCTATACGCAATACAGTAAGGCATTGTGGGAAAATCCTATGTAGCTACTTTTAAGTGTAGTTTAGATGAATCATGTTTGTAAAATTTGGCAGAAATATTTGCTTTTCACGGAGTGAATGTTTTTAGACACCATATAATAAGTCTAGCCAACACAATGTTTTCAATGTCTTCATAATATAATCACATGCAAGTTTAAGGACTCTGGAGGTTAAACTACACGATGAATTTTGGATAACTTAACTTAAACATTTCACATTGATGCGAAAATAAAATATTTTCACATAAGCGAGACAATACATACAGGATTCTGTATGAAATGGCAGCAGGAATTTTGGAGATTTTTTCAATTTAGAAAATACTCGTATCCAAGCACTGTGAGAATATCAGGTTAAAAACTACACTTTGCAAATTTTGACCGGATAATTTACGAATGGTTGCGTGATTATGTCATAAATTTTGAAAAATTTATCAGTTTTTGTAAATACCCAAATTAAGGCACTACAACTCTGAGAAGTACAATTCTGACATTTCTGACAAAATTGTCACAATGGAGAAATATTTTGGTTTCATAAATTTTTTTTGCAAAATCCCTGACCATGACAATGCTGATAAAATCACCAGAATTGTCACTCTGGCAAGTGAGCAAACAATGTTTCTGTCACTGTCAGGCCCATTGCCAATTTAAATCTGACAATCCTGACCGACCGATTTTCCCCGTTCACGATTGATAATTTTGTAATTAGCACATATTTCTAAACAAAAATTTGTCACATTTGGATCCCTCAAAATTTGGCATAGCCTTCTCACCGTTGGTAAGTTGATAAGTTTAATTCCAAGGGATTAATTTTATAACTAAAACCCAATCTGTCTTTTCCTAACTAATTAAGGTCAAACTGCCCACTTTTGATTCCATATTAATTGCTTGTCGCATTTTGAATTAACAATTAACAATAAGAATTAACTAAAAAAAGCAGAGACTCAGCGAAAATGAACAAAAATAAACAAAGTAAAGTGAGAACACGAGATATCAAATTTTTCCCTCTTCAAGTCCTGACAAATAAAAAAAGTGAGGAAAAGTCAGAGCTCTGACAATTGCTTCTGGCAATTGTCAGGAGCTCTGACTTTTCTTCACTTTTTTTATGAGATCAAAATATTTGTCATTGGTCACTTGCCACTTCTATTGTCACTGTCAGAGTTATATGAGATAGGGCCCAGGTTGGAAAATCAATCTTCGAGAACACTTGTATTTTTACAATATTGATTGTGAATGAAAATTTTGTAAATTTATAAAACTTTTAAAATGCGTGATGTGATTTCACTCGAAATGCTAATTTTTCCTGGCCAGATTGGTCAAGGTCAGCTTTTAGTAATTATTTTTCATAAGGTCCTGATACGGGTATTTTCAAAATTGGCAAAATTTTCAAAATTCCTAATTTGGTTTCCGAACACGTCAAGAATAAATTAAGTTTATTCCACTCAACGTCAAATAATTTTATTTTGAGCTACTACTGTGTTTACTTTTATAATGTTTTTGACCCATTTGACCATTAGGATTGGAAGTCGTAATGGATCGTGGTTACACAATACGGCATCTGACGTCAATGCCACCAACGGCATCTTCCGATAATGCCGCCAACGGCATCTTCCGACAATATCGGTAGAATCATTTATAGAAGCTTTTCACTGAAATGATATATGTTGGCCAGTTTGACCACCTTCACGTGTATTTTTGCCAAATTTTTTAAACCAAATACCAAAGTAAGCCTCATCTTGGGGCCCTTTTTTCTCACCATGCCAGAAACAGATTCCATGCTTTGTACAATTGCGTTGTGCCGGTCGACCACTATAGAGTTCTCTACTGTTTCGCTCAGTTGGAAATGTGTACAAGTTACAGTTTGACCTCTGTGTTTGGAAGCATTTTGCTTGTCGGCTTCTCCCATTGTCTCCCCCACACTTCTACTACTCCACCATCGACGAGGCTTGCCAATAATTATCCATGCATAGTCGCGTCCATACATACCCATTTTGTATACCTATGCATAATAAAGTTGCTGGATTAGTCTCATATATCATGTCTTTAATGTGAGTATACATCATACTCCAACCACCTCTACCCATGTGAAAGTCACTTTCTCTAAAATGAGACTAGGGAAATTAGTCAAAAATAATTAAATTAAATATAATTAAAGTATAAATTTAAATTNTCTTTGGATGCATTTTGCTTGTCGACTTCTCCCATTGTCTCCCCCACACTTCTACTACTCCACCATCGACGAGGCTTGCCAATAATTATCCATGCATAGTCGGGTCCATACATACCCATTTTGTATACCTATGCATAATAAAGTTGCTGGATTAGTCTCATATATCATGTCTTTAATGTGAGTATACATCATACTCCAACCACCTCTACCCATGTGAAAGTCACTTTCTCTAAAATGAGACTAGGGAAATTAGTCAAAAATAATTAAATTAAATATAATTAAAGTATAAATTTAAATTATAATATTAATTGTGGAGTGTGTAGTTGGCTCACATAAAACATCACGCTTATTCTCAATTCTCATAAAAACAAAAACAATATGTTGACGGAGTTTACAACTTACGTTTCCTTGTTTGCACATTTGTGTATTGGCTGCCTTGCTATGGTGAACGTTTATGAAAACGGGTGTAAACGAATTTGGATAACCCCGTGGGATAATATGTGGTCGGAAACAAATTTTCTCCAGCAAAATTTNACAACATCACGCTTATTCTCAATTCTCATAAAAAACAAAAACAATGTTGACGGAGTTTACAACTTACGTTTCCTTGTTTGCACATTTGTGTATTGGCTGCCTTGCTATGGTGAACGTTTATGAAAACGGGTGTAAACGAATTTGGATAACCCCGTGGGATAATATGTGGTCGGAAACAAATTTTCTCCAGCAAAATTTTTCTATAACGAAACTTATTTCGCACAGCAATATTTTGCTACCCAGTATTGATTATTATTAGGGGAACTTGAAAGAAAGTAAAAGATTGACAAAAAAATGTTGGAGATGACGTTTAAATATTTTTTGTATAGAAACACATTCGAAATAAATTGNACAAATTTTCTCCAGCAAAATTTTTCTATAACGAAACTTATTTCGCACAGCAATATTTTGCTACCCAGTATTGATTATTATTAGGGGAACTTGAAAGAAACTAAAAGATTGACAAAAAAATGTTGGAGATGACGTTTAAATATTTTTTGTATAGAAACACATTCGAAATAAATTGTCAAATGTAGTAAAAAATGTTTGTTTTAACCAATCGTGTCAACGCATCAATTATCCTTATAATTATACTGTACAATTAATAATTTTTTGCACTCAAGTATGAATCAGTAAATGTATTATTGTAAATGTATTTTTTATGAATTAATTTTTGATACTTTTTTATTTAATCAAACTGTTTATTTGATTCAAATTGTCAATCGTATTGTATTTAACAATTTTAATTTTCCAAGTAATAATCAAAGCTATGCATATCAGCAGCAACATTTCACTCGAATTTTTTAGAATGTATTGTAAGATGTAAGTGGATGAGTAAAGCGTAAAGGAAGATGGTACGGTTTCTACTACAGTGTGTATTAGTAACGAATGAACGGGGATACCCACTCTAACCAACCCTCACCCACTTTCACCATCAGTTATGGGCAACAAATCTGGCTACGGGAGTGACTTACACAGGAAGGGTTGATACATTGAACGATTATACCCGAATTAACCAACGCTTTTCCATTCCACACTTCCACGCATTCCCTTGCTACTTAAATTAAGTCTACCAGATTATCTCTCGTTAATGAATCATTTGTTCGAAGTGTCCAAGTGTACGATCCATTCCCAAAAAATGATTCAGTCGATCCTAAAACCTTTGTCTTACATTTCGCAGCATCCATTATTTGCTGATATGACTCGTTTGGATAGCGGTAATGGAATTTTATAATAATTACACAAAGATTTGGCGGAAGTCCTTTGGTTCGAATAAATACGCCGCAAAAAACAACAAAAAATTCAAAATTCACTAATTCTCAAATGACAGAAATTATTAGTTAAAACTTATACCGGTTATCAAACAAATTTTGGTTTTCATCCTTTACTGCTCGACTTAAATATTACAACAATAAAACAAAAATTTGAACATCAAACTGTGAATCGTTGCTCATAACTGATGGTGGCATTGAGTGAGGGTTGGTTAGAGTGGGTATCCCCGTTCATTCGTTACTAATACACACTGTATTTAGAAGAGTGGTTACTTTTTTTGAATTTGATTTTGGGTCTGTCGGCTAATGTCAGTCAGATGTTCTGAAGATGACACAAAATTGACCCTTTGACGACTTTCTGACGTTAGGATTAGAAAACTCATGCCCATGACTTAATTTGATTATGAAGAAGTTAGATTGACAGCTTCATGTGTACCCTTACAGTAGACAGAACAGGCTCTAGTACCCAGAGACCATAAAATGTATGAGTTAAGAGCCACTTCCCGAGTTTTTATTTTCTGTAGAAATCCTGTCTAAAATGATTCCTGACGCAATGATTCTACATAGGGCATACATAGACATTTCTATTGAACTGATTGTGTACTATTGATTATGCACAAATCCTGTCTAAGAGAAACCGTTGGAGAAAATTCGGCAAACTCTATGCATAAAATATTATACTGAGCCAACCTGCCAGAATCAATTCTACAGGAAGTGTGAATGATTTTTTATGCAGAACAAATTAGACAAATTCAAAGAAAATCTCCGCATATGGCATTATATTGTTTGTTACTTTCTCCAATCATTATCTGGAGAAACAGTACATTGATTAAATTGTAAAAAAAAAATAACCAGTATTGTCGCTATTGGCATAAGTTTGCAACTCTTTTCGTAAGATTGAGCTTGACCAGAAATAATTATACTACGGATTCTTTCTTAAATCTTGCTAACAAGCATCTCTCGGGTCTTATTTATTATCAGATTACCGAAATTTCATGACGATTAAGGAAACGATTTCAGAAGATTTTCAAGTTTTTAGAAATAAAAAAAGTTTTACGAAAAAATTTCGCAAAATTTTTTTAACATTTTTTTTTAACATTATTTTTCAAATGCTACTAAAAGCTAGAGCTAATTTCAAGTTTTGCATATGTTAGTAAGTTCTATTATACCGACTTTAGTTGTATAATCATTGAAATATAAAATAGTTTATTTTTTGAATTTTATAAACAGTAAAAAAAATTTTTTTTTATTTTTAGCAAAATTTTTATTTTTGACAAGACTTTTTATTCATTTATAAAGATTTTGAGCATTTTTTTTTAATCGAAAAGGATTTATGGCCTAAACATTGTTTTTCAATTTTTTGTTATCTTTAGCTAGGTTTTTGCCATTTTTGGTAAGAATTTAAGATAGAATTTTAGTGTTTATTAGAAAAAAAATTTCCATAGTAAAGCAATATTGAATATCTTGTTCGTAATATACTCAAAGTTTCTGATCGCTCGAGGTATCAATTAACTAAATCAACAACGGCGTCAAATCTACAATATTTTCCGATTCGTCAAGTTACTTTTGTATGAGAAATAACAATCGGTATTTTACTATCTGAGCTCAGTCATAGGAAGTGTGGTGTAAGTGTTAAGGTAAATGAGTTCTATCGAGTGGTGGTGGGTTGGAAGCTGATAGGTGTTATTTAGTTTAGAAAAGTGAAGAATTTTTTTTTTCATTTTCCAATTCCTGGCTAATGTTTTC
>NIPM01000170.1:357921-498288 GCA_002738285.1 Holacanthella duospinosa | reverse complement strand
TATTCTATTAAATGCATTTGTCTTTTCACATATAGATTTTTGTATTGCTGTATGGGCTGTTCAGTCTGTCACTAAATTAAAATTCATTCAAAATAAAATTAATAGACTTTTAATAGCTTTCTTTTTCCCTGCCCTTTCAAAATCTAGGAAGAAGATAATTGGTTCGCGCATCATTTTTAACTCATCTCTTAGTTTTGAAACTTTTCTGAATATAAATGAGTCGGTACTGTTTGACATTTATGAAAGTTACAATTTGCACTCTGTTTCAGAAAGATCTCAATTTTACACTCTGACCCAAACCTATAAATTATTGAATTTTCAAGACTTCATTGAAAATCTATCGGATCATTTAATTCCGAAAGTTTCTACTAGAGCTACTATATCGGAGGGATCTCTTAAACCTCTGGTACACAAATCAGAAACTTTTAAGATATCATTTGTTTATAGAGCAATTCAAATATGGAACACTTTTGTAATTCATAATAGAGGTATACCAATATCCTTTAACCTATTTAAAGAGAAAGCGGCAAAATATGTTATGATCGATCAAATGAACCAATACGACTATAATTGACTGATTGACTTTGGAATTTTTGAGTTTTTGTGAAATTTGATATAAAACTTAAATGTATTGTAGTTANATAATTGACTGATTGACTTTGGAATTTTTGAGTTTTTGTGAAATTTGATATAAAACTTAAATGTATTGTAGTTAATTGGTTTAACTGCAATATTCACTTCCTGTATTACTATCTATGAAAAGTAAGTACTATGTAATTTAAACCTAAGTTGATAATTAATATCTGTTTCAACTCTAAAGTCATGTATGACTATAAACCAGGGTGTATAAAAAACAATGTTTTTTTCAAAAAAAACAAAACAAACGTTTTTTTTGTTTAAAACATGTTTTTTTTGTTTAAAACAGATTTTTTTTTCGAGTCAATTTTTTTAATTAACATATTTTATCTCCATGCCTACCTCCAAAATTCAGATTTACTTTAACACTTACAGAAGCATTTGTTTTTGACTTACTATTTCATTTTATTAGATACGAACTCAAGTATTTTATAGCTTACGTCCGGTTGACATTGCGATTTAAATGAAATTAGAAGAAAGAGACTATCTAAAAATTTGGAAAAGTAATGGAGAAGAAAAAATGGAACTTATAACCTTGAGTTTCTAAAGGCTACCCGCACTACCCTACAAATCACCAATGCTGGGCAAAATACAGTATTTAAAATATTGCATTTTAAATAGTGTTAAATTAGTAAAAGTGAAATTACAATTTGTAATTAATATAATCATTGTTCTGATTTTCAGCTATTCAAAAAAAATCTGTTTAAAACATTGTTTTAAATGCATGTTTTAAACAGTGTTTAAAACACTTTGTTTAAAACATTTGTTTAAAACATATACACTCTGCTATAAACATAACTAATACTAATTTTTAACTTTTTAGATTTAGTCCCGTATGGAAGTGTCTAAGTATATTAACATTTTTGTATCTAAAATGATTCTTGTGACACCTAAATAAATTACATTCAATTCAATTCAATTCAATTCAATGATGTAAAGCATAACCCGAAAAAATTCTTATACAAAAGTTGCTCAGAATGCAAATCTGACCAACTTTTCCAAATAACAATTTTCTCTTTGGTGACCAATTCAGTTCAAAGGTCAGGTCAATTTACATTGCACTTATGAGTGGGGGTAAGGTAAAATTTTCTAAGTGTTTTTTGGAAAGTGAAATGTTAATTGACCTGACTTTTGACCTGAATGGGTTACCACAGAGAAAATTGTTATTTGGAAAAATTGTTTAGATTTTCATTCTGAACAACTTTTGTAAAAAAATTGTTTTGGGTTATAATGAAACCCAAAATCAAAATTTTGGACTTGAAAATTTTTCAAATTTTGTATTTTTTTTTTCAAAAAATTTTCAGAATCGCTTCTGAATGTCCTGAAACGGATTTCTGTGCAAAAAAAAACCAAAAAAAATTTTTTTTTTCGAAAAAAAAAAAGAAGTTTCGCCCCCACTATGTGTGATTCTTTTTGTTGCAGGGTTTATCAAGGCATGCACAAAAATCGGTTTCTTCCTCATGCATCAGAAATTTAATAATTAAATTTATGTAAAACTTCGAAATTTGATGTAAAATAGCTCGTATTCAAAGTGAACACAAAGTAACTTGTATAGGGATGTTATTTATACCCAGGAACCGAATAAGATTTGAGGTAGACTCAGTAACGGATACCACAGGAACAATTTTCTTACTAGGAAAGGATTAAGGCCAGGAACAGGTCAGGAACAGGAATAAATCAGGAACAGTGCTTAGTAAGATGATAGAAACAGGTCAGGAACAGGAACAGATCAGGAACAATGCTTGGTAGGATGATAGAAACAGATCAGGAACAGGAACAAGAGTTAGCAGGAATTGATTGAAGTATTATCCAGTCGATAGGTGCACTAAAGTGATAACTTGAAAAACAATAAAACTGTTAATAAAAAATAAATACAATTAAATTTGTATTTAATGTAATTAGAAATTAAGAGAGCGAAAATTTGATCGACTTTTTTCCTTGAATTCTAATTGAACACTGATTTAATTTAAAGGAAAATGGGCGCTTATGAATCGCATAAATAATATTTATAAAAGAATAAATAAATTTCACTAGGTATTGTTTCGTTGGCAACGCTCACTGAACATACTCCCCGCCTTGAAATACTAATTTCAAATTAAAACAAGCGTCAACCCAAGTCCAAACATATCGCAAAGAGAACACTAGGATTTGTTACATTTTATAATGGGAACTGTTTAGTAGTTTAGTACCGGGTACCGTACTCGCAAGCCAAAAGAACTGTTTAGTGGGTTAACACCGGGTCTCGCACTTGAGACAGGCTTCTATCTGGGTAATGATTGTTGAAAATTCTTCGTAAGTTAACTTGGTTTGACCCACTACTCGGTATAGGTGATGCTTAACACTCTTCACTCCTGCTTCTCAAAGTCCGCCAAAATGAGGTGCTGATGGTGGATTGAATTTCCATTTTATTCCTTCGTTTGATAAATGATCGCCAACGATTTGTTTGTGATTCTTCGATTTAGTGAATTCCACAAATTCTCTCAATTGAGATGCTGCACCGACAAAATTAGTACCATTGTCACTAAACATTTCGGCAGGTCGTCCTCTACGAGATATGAACCTGTTGAAGGCTGCTAGAAATGCTTCAGAAGAGAGACTTGATACAATTTCCAAATGTATTGCTCGAGTTGAGAAACAAATAAATAAAGCAAGATATGCTTTATAAGTGAACTTGCTGCGGGGTAAAATTGCTTTTAAGGTGAATGGTCCAGCCTAATCAACACCTGTTGAAGTGAATGGTCGAGATGGATTCACACGAGCAGTTGGCAAATTTCCCATCAATTGAGTCATCGTTAATGCTCGTCGCTTGGCACAGATGACACATTTTTTGATTCGAAATCAAATGGAGTCTCGAGCCCGTATGATCCAATAATTTTCTGATATAATTCCATGTACCAGCTAAGGTCCTCCATGGAATGATCTGACATGAGCATCTTGAATTAAGAGATTAGTCAAATGATGTTGTCTAGGAATCAGTATAGGATGTTTTTTGTCGACAGAAACAGCTGGGCGTAACAGTCGGCCTCCTACTCGTAAAATTCCGCAATTATCTATAAATGGAGATAAAGGGATTAATTTGCTTGTTGACGGCAATAGCTTATTTTTCTTTGAGCTTGAAACTTCCGGGCCAAAAATGTGAAGCTGAACCACGAGTATACAAGTTCTCAATGCAAAGTCTAGTTCAATTGATGAAATAGTGACAGTGGTTAGTGGTGTTGCTTTCATTTTTGCTCGATAATTCGTTACAAATTGGAATAAGCAGCTGATTATTCTTTTCAATCGAATGAGTGAAGAAAAGTCTTGAATAACATCAGTAGAAATTTTAACTGTTCCCACAAATAGTGACTGCCTTTCTTCAAGAAAATGAGAAGGTGAAGTTCCTTCAATGGGATAGAAAGGTCGAGGTTCNCAAGAAAATGAGAAGGTGAAGTTCCTTCAATGGGATAGAAAGGTCGAGGTTCGTCATCAGTGAGCCACAAAGGTCCATTCCACCATAATGGATGGTGAATGAGTTCCTCTGGAGAAATTTCTCGGGATGCACAGTCTGCTGGATTCTCTGAGCTTCTTACGTAGTTCCAAGATTCTCTAGGTAGTATTTCTTGAATCTTAGCTACTCGATTACCAACAAAGGTTTTCAATTTCGAAGGTGTTGAGCTTAACCAATCTAAAACAATCTTAGAGTCAGTCCATGCTTGAACCGTGGAAAATCTTAGTTGTAGGGAATCTTCAACGGTTTTCAAGAGTTCTGCCAGGAGTAACGCTCCACAAAGTTCCAATCGAGGGAGGGAAACAGTTTTTACTGGAGCGACCCTTGTTTTAGAAGTTATGAGTGATGTATAGACGTTTCGATTCTGAGATTTTGCTCGACTATAGACAACTGCTGAGTATGCCTTTTCTGATGCATCACAGAATCCATACAATTCAATAATAACTGTCCAAGCTGGTTGTAAACTTCTTTTCAGTCTTATTACTTCGAGAGTAGACAATGACTAATTGATAGATTTCCATTTGTCTAAGATGAATTTTGGAGGAATTTCATCCCATTCAGTTTCTTCCTACCAAAGTTGTTGCATTAAAATCTTCGTAGATATGATGACTGGAGCGAGCCAACCCATTGGACCAAATAAGCGGGATACTTCAGAAACCATTTCTCTCTTGGTGAGTTGAACATCCTTTTGATAAGGTTGAACCTTGAAGAAGAATTCGTCCTTCGAAGTATTCCAATGTAATCCGAGGGTTTTCACAACAGAGCCAGCATTCATCGATAATTCAGGGTTCGATTCGTGTAATTCTGGAGGAACATCGATAAGAGCTGATATTTCATTTGAAGCGAATTTTCTTAGAGACATCCTAGCTCGTTCAGTCATCTCACGAACTTGTCTGATTAGTTCTCTTGCTTCTGGAATTGATCGTTTACCGCTCATGCAGTCATCCATGTAGAAGTCCTTGCGAAGTACTGAGGCTGCAAGCAGAAATGATTCTTCTTCATATTGTGCTAATTGACGTAAGACTCGTGTAGCCAAAAATGAAGCAGCAGAGGTACCATAGGTCTTGAATAGTTGGGCCAATTATTTGGGCATCATTGAAAGAAAATCCAGTTGAAGTTTTTGAGGATGCATCAAATACAACTCTAAATTTCTTCATCTCGATGTCACTGTTTTTCAGTACAAAGTGATGTGGGAAAAAGACACGAAATGGTGCGTGATCTTTCTCAGCTGAACTTATTTTCTTCATATGTCCCAGTAATTCGTATTAATTCATGAACTCTTGGTAAGCCTTTTCAATTTTCGGGTTTGTTCGGAATCGCTTCTCCACTTGAAATCTACGAACTGCATTTTCTCGGCTTGATCCGATAAGGATCTTCGGGTTCTTCATTGGTATTTTAACAATGTAGCGGCCAGTAGAATCACGTGATGTGTGTTCTGAAAGTGGCGTTCACAAGCTTGCTCTTCTGGTGTCAAAATTGGAACTTCAGGTAGAGATTACATTTCCCAGAATTTTTTCAAGGCTTCATCAATTCTGATTTCCACTAAATTTACTCGGAGTGTTGGTGCTGGACAATTAGTACTGCCGCCGGTGATCCAGCCAACCTTTGTTTCTACAGCGTATGGACTGCCTGGTGGTCCCTTGATTTTTCTGGAACCTACGAGAGAGAAGAACACATCGACACCCAATAATATATCAATTTCACCAGGTACATTGAATTGTGGATCAGCCAGCTGAAGTCGTCGAATGTGAAACCAACCAGAACGATCGAGTGCGTGCTGTGGAAGCTTGTCTGTGATTTTCTGCACTATGAAAGCCTTGCAATTGAATATGAGAAAGTATGGTTTTATTACTAGGCTTGCAAATCCCCTTGTTCTTCCAGTTGATGTGGATCCAAATCCAGTTATTGGTGCATTAAATGGGGTTCTTGAGAGACTAAGTTGCTTGAATCCTCTTTTTGTTAAGAACTGCCCATGAGAACCGCTGTCCATAAAAGCTCAGAAGTTGATCCAATGTCCCATCTTATTTTGCACAAGCACGGTAGCAAGAATAGAAGAAAAGTTTGCAGAGATATGATGAAAATGTTGTTTGGCAGATTCTAAATCTAAGATGGGTGGTGCTTCTCCTTGCATTTGTTGCATCTTCTCTCCCTCTAGCAATTAGAAGTGAAATGTCCATGTCGAAGACAGTTGAAGCAAAGTCCAGCCTTCTGAACAATTGAGGATCTTTCTTGAGGCGATTTTGCTAACACTGTTGGGCATTTGTAATGTGGATGCTTTTCTGTGCATAATTTGCACTGAGTTATATAGCTAGAATCTTGTGATAAATTCCCAGTTGTATGGAAAGACTCAAAGTTTCCATGATGAGATTGAAAAGAGCGTTGTGGTTTTCTTGGTTCATGTCTTGTCTCTGACTTCGGTTTGGTGCCGCTTGCCATGAGAGATCGAGCACGTTGTTCCAAGAAATCCAGTAATTTTCTGCATGATGGGACGGAAGTGTCCTTCAGACTCATCTCCCAATATTCACGAGATACTGAATCCAATTTCTGAGATACTAGAAAAACCAAAGCTGCATCCCATCTGTCTTGAATGGTGATTGCATCTAAGGCTCTTTCACATTCCATTGTTGAATCAATCAAAGACCGGATAGTATTTGGATTGTCTGAATGGATGGATGGATGACCGACGAACTTGCGCATGATACTAAAGAATAGTTCTCGCTCATTCTGGAATCGGTTCTGGATAATATGCCACGCAATATCGTAGTTGGCATCGGTAATGCTGAATGACTTGGTAAGCTTCGCAGCAGATCCTGTCACACTTGACTGAAGGTATGTCAACGTCTGTGCATCGGATAGGAAAGCGTTGTTGTGGATTGTGGTGATGAACATATCGCGGAAGAGACCCAATCGTTCACGTCACCTGAGAATGTTGGGAGAGAAATCCTCGGAAGTCGGATGTCAGACCCTGGAGCATTCTTGAAGTTTGACACTTGAGAAATTGTAGCATCCGTTGTCAGGTTTGGGAAGAATGGCACAAATCTTCTGAAATCCGATGACGACTCGGTCAGTGAGATCAAAGATTTCGTCCATCTCTTCATCTTGAGCATCTAATTCTTCTGGAGTGCAGGTTGTCATAATTCTGTCGTGGAGATTGTTGATTCTCTGAGACAGGTCATGAGTTTCATTGAGGTAATGGCTGATGTCAATTACATCCAACGGCTTGTTCGCGTTCTTTTGGATAAGCTTCTCAAACTTCAGCAGCCTCTTCACCTTATTCTTCCTATCTCTCTTCAGCTTCTCAAACTCGGAAAGGACCATTGTGATTCGCTAACTAGTGAGAATAGAAAAGAGAGTACCTTGTATCCAAATGGAATTCTACGATCGTGAGTGCGCCAGGTAGATGTTGAATATCCGGCTCGAATGACCAATGTTTTGCTCGTATCCAAAGTGAACACAAAGTAACTTGTATAGGGATGTTATTTATACACAGGAACAGAATAAGATTTGAGGTAGACTCAGTAACGGATACCACATGAACAATTTTCTTACTAGGAAAGGGTTAAGGTTAGGAACAGGTCAGGAACAGGAATAAATCAGGAACAATGCTTAGTAAGATGATAGAAACAGGTCAGGAACAGAAACAAATCAGGAACAATGCTTGGTAGGATGATAGAAACAGGTCAGGAACAGGAACAAGAGTTAGCAGGAATTGATTGAAGTATNACACAGGAACAGAATAAGATTTGAGGTAGACTCAGTAACGGATACCACATGAACAATTTTCTTACTAGGAAAGGATTAAGGTTAGGAACAGGTCAGGAACAGGAATAAATCAGGAACAATGCTTAGTAAGATGATAGAAACAGGTCAGGAACAGAAACAAATCAAGAACAATGCTTGGTAGGATGATAGAAACAGGTCAGGAACAGGAACAAGAGTTAGCAGGAATTGATTGAAGTATTATCCAGTCGATAGGTGCACTAAAGTGATAACAACTTGAAAAACAATAAAACTGTTAATAAAAAATAAATACAATTAAATTTGTATTTAATGTAATTAGAAATTAAGAGAGCGAAAATTTGAGTGACCTTCCTCCTTGAATTCTAATTGAACACTGATTTAATTTAAAGGAAAATGGGCGCTTATGAATTGCATTAATAATATTTATAAAAGAATAAATAAATTTCACTAGGTATTGTTTTGTTGGCAAAGCGCACTGAACAATACGGTTTGGGTTAGGTAAGTTTTCTTTACTAATTTATCTGTCATTCGGTGCACAACTCTAAATTTTTTTTATAAAAATGTGTGTTTATGGTTAGAAAACTTTCACCATGCGTAGTAAATTCTGAACTCCAGTGTACATAAAATTCATTCTTTACGCTGATCTTGCTATCTTCACCTACAACCTTAATCTAGATGAAAATATTAATATACTGTTTAAAGATCTGATGTTACTAGTTAATTGGTGTAAAAAATTGGTATGCTCATGAATTATGAAGACTGAATTTATTATTTTTAAAAAGCCTCATGATAATTTCATTCCCAATATATCTGGAATAAAGTTTAATAATTCTGAGATTAAAATACCAGATAGCTTCAAATATATAGGCTATATATATTTAGGCTACAGGAGAGCTAAGTATTTAGCTCTCCTTTGATTCTCACTATGAAAAAGGTAGTGCTAAAGATTTTAGTGCACGTTCAAAACTGCACCGATTAAATCGTTCATTTAAACATATTTTTAACATACTCACTGAACACATTTGTGTTTGCTCACAAAGATTTCAGTCTAACAGTTTGGGCAGTTCAACCTACACAAAAGCTTAATCTTATTCAAAATAAAATTAACGGATTATTAATCTCGTTTTTTTTTCCTTCACTTTATAAATCTAGAAGAAACTAATTGGAACTAGCATAATTTACAATTCCAATCAAAATATGCCAAATGTTTTTCACTTTAATAGCTCTGTTCTATTTAAGCTTGTCGAATCTTGTAGTCTTCATAGTATAGTCGAGAGAAAAGAATTCCACACTCTTATTCAAACATACACTGAAGGGCATATATTTCTATACATGATGAAAGTCGTTAACTAATAACCCTTGCAGAAAAAATGGAGGGATACAAACCCATCATCTCATTCTCTTCACTCGAGTTACAACCAGACATTTGCACGCCAAAAAGACTTTTAATTTTTTTTTGCTCATTCATTATCCTCACCGTGATTTTAAAACTTATTCAAAATTNAGATTTGCACGCCAAAAAGACTTAATTTTTTTTTGCTCATTCATTATCCTCACCGTGATTTTAAAACTTATTCAAAATTATCTTCCAAATCAATTNACATTTGCACGCCAAAAAGACTTTTAATTTTTTTTTGCTCATTCATTATCCTCACCGTGATTTTAAAACTTATTCAAAATTATCTTCCAAATCAATTAGTTAATATTTGATGATCATCGGATAAATCATTATTCAAAACTTCAAAAACTTCAACAGTTGATCACAGAGAAAAAGTTGGTCACTAAATTATTATAAGCGACATTTGTAAAGGTAGTTAGGTCGGTTGGATTGAACCAAAGGGAGGTCAAAAAAAACTTAGAAAAATTTCACAACCATGTTATGTGTCCCTCTTGAGTGATGAAATGATCTCTAAAAATGTTGCTTAGAATAGTTTAATGACCAACTTTTTCTAATAGAATATTTTTCTCCGATCAACTGTTAAAGTTTTTGAAAATGTAAAAAATAAATTCAGACTTAGAAGAATTTCACAACCGTGTGGTGTGCCTCTTGAGCGACCTAATTTCCTTTACAAATATCGCTTATAATAATTCAGTGACCAACTTTTTCTAATAAATTTTTTTTCTGTGATCAACTGTTGCAGCTTTTGAAGTTTTGAAACAATTAATGAAACACCTCTCAATAACCTTACGTAATTACAAGGAAAAATTTCAAAACTTTGAACAGTTGATCACAGAAAAAGTTTATTAAAAAAAGTTGGTCACTGAATTATTATAAGAAACATTTGTATAGGTCATTAGGTCGCTCAAGAGGGACACATAACATGGTTATGAAATTTAAAAAAGTTTTTTTTAAATTTTCAAAAATTTCAAAAATTTGAACAAGTGATCACAGAGAAAAATTTTATTAGGAAAAGTTGGTCACTGAACAATTCTAAGAAACATTTGTAGAGGTCATTTCGTTGCTCAAGAGGGACACAACATGGTTGTGGAATTTTTCTAAGTTTTTTTGAGCCTCCTTTGGTTCAATCCAACCAATCACTCAAGGGGGGCACAACACGGTTGTGAAATTTTTAAGTTAAAAAAATTTTTTTTTAATTTAAAAAAACTTCAACAGTTGATCACAGAGAACAATGGAATATGGAATACTTTGTATAATTTATTTTGAACATTACCTTGTGTGAATTCTGTCTTAAAATGCAGTGCAGGGTTCTAATACCCTTACACAGTATTTATATAAAGTCACACATTTGGGATGTAATTTCTCCTCTCATGTATAGAAATATATGCCCTTCAGTGTATAAACATCTATTCTCATATACAGCTATGGCCAAGTTATTCCGGGCGGTCTTTCTCCAACTTTCACCAAAATCGGTTCAGGGCATTAGATACACAATTATGACAAAAAATGAAGGTGAAGTTAGGTGACACATTTTAACAATTAATAGGGAAGGCGGCGGCCTAATTTTTAATTTCATAATAATTTTTATATATAATTATATATTTATATAGTTATTATATAATATTTATTATATTATTAATATTATATTAATATAATATAAATAATATAATATATATATAATCTAATGTATATTACATATATTATATTATACAGGGTATGGCTGAAGTAAGCAGACAATGGAGAAAGTATAGCTGAAAAAACACATACTAAAAAGAAGCGTCTATACTCATCCCCTATCCCATTCCTGCACATGCATTGTCTGCTTACTTCAGCCATACCCTGTATATAATATACATAATATATTATGTATATTATATATAATATAATATTTATTATATTTATAATACAGGGTCATTTGAAAGTAGCTCCGGACTTTTGAAAATTTGTATTTCTTTATTGGGTTGACACAGGAGTCTCGTTTGTGATTCGTTGGAAAGCTGAATGTCAAGAAGAAATATTGGTCACAATCAAAAAGGATAGGAACCAGCATCACTAAGGTCAAATCATGATTAAATTGAAAATTTTTAATTTAGCATTAGGATTACCATGTCCCAAATTCAAACAATCCGTTTCAGCACTTTTTATACCAACCAAACCGATGTTGATCAAATAATTCAAGATTTGTTTCTAAAACTTTTCCATGCCAATCGTAATGCTAAATTAAAAATTTTCCGTTTGATCATGAATTACTCCTAATAACGCTCGTTTTATGGTTTTTTTTTTCAACTTTCTGTACAGAATTCTGTACGAAAACCTAATTGGAATCAATTTATGCTTTCTGCATGTGTTGTCTAAGCGTTGTGAACACGTTGTCTAGGAGTTTTTTTCTTTAATGCTTTGTTTGAAGAATTGATTTATGGTTTCTTTTATCTCTCTATTTGCTTATTCTTACCGTAAACCATTAAAAGTTCAACAATTTTAACTTTTTTTTTTACAAAAAAATTCTGTGCATAAATGATTAGAGAAAGTATAAATAAGTTCAAAAACGGGTGGAGCGCGTTATGACAACGCTAAGACAAGAAATAAACAACGCATGCTCAAACCATAAAACGAGCATAATGGTGACCTTTGAACTTTGCGACTGTCCAATATTTCTTTATGATATTCAGCTTTCCAACGAGTTCAAAACGATAACTGTATATCAATTCAATAAAGAGGTAAAGATTTTCAAAAGTCCGGAGCTACTTTCAAATGACCCTGTATTATTTATAATATTTTTATAATATAAATATATTAATATTAATTATTATTATTATTATTAATAAATAAAATTAATAATAATTTTTAATAATAATTTTTGATTTCAATTTTGCTTGTTGTTCTTTAACCACATGCCAACTTCACTCCCTCCAGCTTTTGAATTTCGAGTTATTTGATTTCTCTAGTGTGTAAAGTGACTGCCAAATCTCACTGAGTCAGAGTCATTGACTCCCGAGTCACTGACTCTGACTCACTGTAGTTTAGGAGTTGACTCAGGAGTCATGACTCTGACTCCCCATATTTTCGCGAACTGACTCTTGAGTCATGACTCTGACTCTGACTCTGAGTAATTAAAAAATGTTTAATATCTTCTTTTAAATATAGAGAAAAATTCTATAAACTGTATAAAATTTCTATAAATTGTAGACGTCACTTTGTTTTTTTTTCTCTCTTTTTTGCAAATTTAGATTATCTTGAATCGGTGTTGATGAACTTTGACTTTCATTAACTGGAGAATTTTCCACATTTAACACAATTCAATCATCCTCCATTCTTAATTAAAAGTCTGTAAGAATGGGACGAACACAAGACACAAACAGATGATTGATATCAGAAAGAGTAAACATTTTTAAGTAAAATGAATGCAATGGATAAGATGAATGAAACGTGTTTGAACATGAATGAATACCAAAAATCGGCTTCTGTGCAGGAAATGCACAGAATCATGACTCTGCTGCTGATGAGTTGACTCTGAGAGTCATGACTCTGACTCTCAAACTGGGAGTGAGTCAGAGTCATAATGACTCTGACTAAATAATTCATAGAGTCAGAGTCATGAGAGTCATGACTCTGGAGTCAGAGTCTCTTTACACACTAGATTTCTCAAATCTTTTTTTTTGGGGAAGGCGACTTTTTACGGCCCGGAATAACGTGGCCATAACTGTACTACCATACCTTTGATCAAAGATAAAATTAAACTTAAAAGTAGAACTAGAACGAGTAAATTCGAAGGTTCAATTGAATCTATTACTCACAATAGTGAATCTTTCAAAAAATTGTTTTAGAGCCTCTCAATTATGGAATAAATTCATCTTACATAACAAAAACTTACCCGATAATTTTTGCAAATTCAAATATCAGGCCGTCAAGTTCGTAATGATTAACAGATCTGACTTATTTTCATATTAATCCAATTACTTTAACCTAAAAGCGGATTCAACATCCACTGCTTTTCCAAACTCTTCACACTGTCTTATTACCGAAACTGTCTGTAGACGATAAATCAGACAAAACAATGGTGAAAATGAAATTTGAGTTTTTAAATACTAATTATTGAATTTTGAGTCGTTAGTTGATTACTCTTTAATAATTATTACCATATATCTTTTCACGTTATTTATCAAATTCAAATTTCATAATTCAATCATAACCTGTAAATCTGTAGTCAATCTATCAGGAGTGTCTAAGTATATTACCCTTTCTGTTCTAAATGATTCTTACGACATTTAAATAAATCACATTTCATTGAATTGAATTGAATTAAGCTCTATACTATTCTTGTCATCAAACTAGTCGCGATTGGGTATCTGAGATTGAGATTTTCTATTAAGAAGAACAAATTGACTTATAAAACTCCAGTTTTCGAATTGGAACTAACTACTTTATACTTATTAATGTCATTTCTCCTTCATTCTAATGAAATACAGTATGATTTGTTGAATATTTGCAATAAAATTTGCAATCCAATTTATCTTGACAATTAAGATTTTTGCAAAACTTCCTAAATCATACTGCATTTCATTTAAATGAAGGACGAATGACATTAAGTAGCTTGCTAAACGAGCGAGTCGAGTTTGAGCCGAGCTGATCTGAGATAATTCAACTCATTTGTAAATGGACGAGCCACGAGCCCAGCTGAGATGGAGCATTGGCTCACTCAAGTGACGGGAATAACTCGTGAGCTAGCTCGCCAAATTTTTGGGTTAAAATTTTTAAGTAAATTGCTAAAATTTACTATTATATGATATGAAAAATAACCTTTTAACTTCGGCGAAAGGATAACGCCATTAGTTTTTACATTTACTTAATTGTTTCATAGACAATATGCCAACTCATTGACTTTTGTTACTTTGGCTTGAATCTATGTTACAGATCAAGGCATTTTTGGCTCAGTCTGTACAAAAAATTATTCAATTTCATTAATTTAAATAATGTCAGTAACTGTTGCCTAATCTGTTCATCATTTTGTTTTTGTTTACAAGAGCAAAGCTAGACGTACAACGTACTTCGTTTCAACCGATTGTTTTCTTGAAAAAGTTCTTCTCACAAAATGGTGAATAGAACGTCTACGTAGGACATGTGGCAATCTCGAATATCTTTGTATATTCCCCATAGCCTACTTTTGTAATCACAACGTCGAAGTAGAAAACAATTTTCGAATATGTATAACTAAACTATGACTCACGAGTCGGCTCGCGAGCTGCTCGTGTGAGTTGAGAAATGAGCCGAGCTGAGCTGATATTTCCCAACTCATGCGAGCCGTGAGCCGAGCTGAGTTGAAATTTTAGCGAGCTGAGCCGACCCTACAAAAAACTCGGATCGCTCAGCTCGTTTGCATGCCTAACATTAAGTATAAAACGGGCGTAACGAACTGAAAAGAAGTACGTCAATGTTCCTTGTTCCAACAAAAAAGTAATAACTAGAGAAATTCACTTTCTATCAAATTCAATGGGATGCATAGGAAAAATTAAGGAGCAGAGGATACTATCCAACTTTAGCGTGGCGTTGTTTGGTCATAAATTTTTTAGTTTGTACATGCTATTGAAACTAAATGGTGTTTGTTCGGTGGGATTCTCGTATACTTCCGTATTGCCAAGGTTGTTAGGAGAAAAGATCTCTAACAGATTAGGCCATACACTTGTAAATTTTTTGAATTTTCGAATTTTCAAAAATAATAAGCAAAACAATGTTTAAAAACCTCATTTTGAAAAATAAGTTAAAACTAAATTATTTAAGTATTAAGTTTCTCAAGGTTGGTGAGAGAAAAGTCCTTTTTCTCCTGGGAACTTTTAAGTTTGCCTTAAAAACTGATTGGAAAATCTTTGCTGTATTTCAATTTATCATAAGTTTTCCCTATAGTAACAAGACAAACGGTGAGCCGGATGACACTCGTCATCTGGGTCAGAAATTAAAATTTTTTATTTAAAAACGGAGTATAGCCTAACCAGTTAGAGGTTTTTTCTCTTAGCAACCTTACATATTGCATTAGCTCACCACAGCCATTTAGGGTGAAAGCAAAGAAAGTCATTTACATTTTTGTTGGAACATGCTGTGTTATCTTTATTCAAATCCCCGGAAAATGAAACGAGATGATAGACTTTAGCTTTTTTTTCTGTCTACAGGTGACATCTCTATCCTCAAGGAATTTTTAATTCTGTTTTAATCCGTTAAAGATATTTTGTGTTTAAGCTAGGATGAGTTGTCTAGTCCGATTTATCTACCTTAGTTGTTAGACGTAGTTTATGTGTTATTTGTGTCAAGGGAAGTTTGCGATGAAATAAATCCAATTACTAAATGAGAAAGAGGCTATAGAAAGTTTGAACTACCTTAATGACGATAATCGCAAGAGGATTTACATGTAATAATTGATAAGTCAGGGAAATGTTGAACTAACTTTGATGATAAATGATAAATCTTATAAAATTCAAACTAGAAAAGTTTACGCATTTCTAACCATGATTTTATTCTAAGTCCTTCATAATACTTCATTAGGAAAAGTTTCTGTACGGGACTTAAGAGTTTCAAAGGAAATAAGTAACTTACTTTCTTCAGCTCTCATTTATTTATCTTTGCTTCAAATAAAACGGTTCTTTCGGAACTATCTAAACATCTGTGATGAAGTCTCTAATCTCTAAAAGCTTTTTGTAAACTCTTGATTTGAAATAATAATAATTTAAAATGAAAGAGAAACTGAGAAACTCAAGGGATAAAGAAAACACGAGATGGTATGATGAAATACACTGCATCTTATAATTAAATAATGCGTCTTTCATAAAAAATATACGTATTAAAGGTTCACAATGTTTGAAATTTTCAAAGGAAATTTGAATGAATAGAATCTAGTACGCACCAAAAATTAATTGTCCCAGAATTTGTGGGAGGAGAAGCTCGGGAAAAGTAAAACATTATGAGTGAAAGTTGTTATACAGTGTGTATTAGTAACGAATGAACGCGGACACCCACTCTAACCAACCCTCACCCAATCCCATCATCAGTTATGGGCAACAAATCTGGCTACGGGAGTGACTTAAAAGGAATGGATGATACACTGAACTAGTGTTCCGCATGGCTCTGGCTCATGAGCTGGCTCAATGGCTCTGGCTCTGGCTCTGGCTCTGGCTCGAGCTGGCTCACAAAATTTTCTGAGCCAGAGCCAGTGCATGGCTCTGGCTCATATAGTAATTTTGAGCCAGAGCCATGGCTCATGAGCCAGCTCAACGAAACTTGTGAGCCATGGCTCAATGGCTCAACTTTTCCCCTAAATTCTTCCACTTTTTCCCTAAATTTTCATTTTTTTTCTTCCAAATCATTACTTTTTTTTTAATTTTCGGAATTTTTAGTCAATGAAAGTCAATTAGCCTTTAGCCAGTGTATAATTATGATTTGTATTGGCTTATTCTCACTAGGCCATTCTCACTTTTAGCAAAATGTGCATATTAATGGGAAAAAAACATTTTTTATGATGAGCCAGCTCAACAAAAGTGCGGAGACAGAGCCATGGCTCATGAGCTGGCTCACCGCTCGGGTGAGCCATGAGCCATGGCTCATTGAGCCAGTGGCTCTGGCTCACGCCAAAAGCTGAGCCATGCGTAACACTAATTACAACAATAAAGCAAAAATTTGAATATAAAATTGCGAATTGTTGCCCATAACTGATGATGGGATTGGGTGAGAGTTGGTTAGAGTGGATATCCCCGTCCATTCGTTACTAATACACACTGTATTTAAACCAGCGAAAATACAGTATGTTCCACATTAAAGTTTACTGTGCTTTCTTCGCCTTTCTTCAAAAATGACCAAGGTGACTTAATGCACGCATTGAAACAAAAGGTGGTGTGAACTTAGCCAACATGCATCAAATCGTAAACAGTTTAAAAATTAAGGGAGTGGATTGGGCAATCAGTATTTATTTAATTTAATCGGTATTTCAAAATTTAACTGATTGATCCATAGTGATAAGTCAANTACCTGATCTAAATTTTTTAATTAAGTAAATAGTTGTAGTTATTAATGAATGACTGACTCAACTAATTTGAAAAATCTTTTGAATTTAAAAACAAAATTTTTGAATTTGGTGAATTTTTAGCCTAGTTATGTTTTCACCACAACATAATGTAATTTATGACGTAGGAGTGAGAGCTTCCTTTCATCTTAAAATAAGAAGTTGGACTCCCTGTACATTAGACACTGGAAGGACCAGTGATTGTTTCGCCAGTAGTTCCGAAACAATGGATCAATTTCAATAAAACTTTTAATGAATATGCTTCAATTGTGGATAATTGGAATACTGATATCAGTTTTAAGAATAGAAAATACAGTATGTTCCACATTAAAGTTTACTGTGCTTTCTTCGCCTTTCCTCAAAAATGACCAAGGTGACTTAATGCACGCGTTGAAACAGAAGGTGGTGTGAACTTAGCCAACATGCATCAAATCGTAAACAGTTTAGAAATTAAGGGAGTGGATTGGGCAATCAGTATTTATTTTATTTAATCACTATTTCAAAATTTAATTGATTGATCCATAGTGATAAGTCAGTTGACCAGGAGTTGGATTAACCTCAAAATTTAATAAAATCTTGAAAAATTACTCACCAAAGGTTCATTTTTATAAGTTTCTGATACTGAATTTAATTTATTTTGGACTCTGAAGATTAGGTTATTAATGTAATTTTTTATTCAGAACTCACCACTGCAGGTTATGTTGACGTGATGGACCATCACTGTCCATGGGTAAGAATAAAGTTTGTAACCTGAATTAAAATGAATGCAACTCAGCACCAATTTATAAAAAACTTGTAATCTTATGTAAACTTATTCTTACCCAATGACAATGATATATAAAATGCAGTGTTGAGTTCTGAATATAAGGAATTTCATGAATACACCAATTTTCACTGTCCAGAACAAATTAAATCCATAATCAGAAATTTATGAAAACGAACCTTCGGTGAATTATTTTAAAGATCTTATTAAGTTATGAGGTTAATCCAAATCCTCGTCACTTGTCTTATCACTAAGGATCAATCAATTAAATTTTTACATAGTGATTAAATCAAATAAATACTGATTGCTCAACCCGTTCCCTTTATTTCTCAGCTATTTTCGATTTGATTCATGTTGGCTAAGTTCACTCCACCTTTTGATTCAACGCGCGCATTAAGTCGTTTTTGTCATTTTTGGGGAAAGGCGAAGAAAGCACAGTAAACTTTAATGTGGAACATACTGTAGAGTGGCAACTAAAAACAACTTTTTTTGAAAATGTTTAGGGTCACCCCTTTAAATTGTTTCATTTGTTGAGAGGCTAATATTTTGAAAATTTAACCCTGATTGTTAAAACATATTTCAATTTGTATATAGATTTGAATATCTGTAAATTTGTTGGGTAAAAACTTAGGTTGTTGTATTTTTGAAGGTTGACAACTTACGCTTCTAGTTTTAGTGTAATTCGTCCTGAAAAATTAATGATATTATGGTACAATGTGTTCCAACAAAAACATACATGAGCCTAAATTCGAACCTTGGTAAAGCGAATAAAGTAAGAAAATGTGCACGTGTAAAATTCGAATTTAGTGGGTTCTTAACTAACACATTCCTAATCAACATTTGTTAATCTACTTGCCGAATTCTTATCACTCATACAATCACTACCTTATTCACTTTACCAAGGTTCGAGTTTAGGCTCACGTATGTTTTTGTTGGAACACATTGTATAAAACGTAGTGAAAAATAATTATTTGAATTTCTTTAGGTATTGGATTGACAAGGAATCCGCTCGACTTGTGGACCAACGAATTCAGAAAGGACTTTTCCTTTTTGCTGTTACAAACTCCTGTTTCAATCCAATTGTCTATGGTCTCTTCCATATTCGTCGAAGTGTCCCTCAAAGTTCTCCTAACAAGAATGGTAACAATTGTCATCTCTTCAGAATGGCTGAGAACAATACAAGGTATGACAAGGTGATTTTGGTTCTGAGTAGTCATTATTAGCTGCGGATGACATGGCTCACTGGGTTGATGTGATTATCTTATCCGTCTGTCTTGCGCTTGTTTTCCACCACATGATCAACTGTTTGGTTCTAATTCATACATGCTGCTAAAATTTCGAAGTTTTTTTTACAGGAATATAAATGTGCAACGTGTAACTTTCAGCTGTATGTTGAAGAACTTGTTCATATGATTTTTTTTCCTTTTTTTTTGTAGACAGAACATACCGAAAATTTTTAACTAATCAGTGCAAACACTTAAGTATGCAAATTCTATCTAAATTCCTTTATGTTCAAGAAGACTTTTTTTAGTACTTCTTTCAACTCGGAATCCAAAAGTTAGAAATGTAGGATTACTCGCAATTAGTTATTGGTAACAACCAGAGCTGGGTGATTAATGAATTTTCTGTTGGGGTTAAAGACTATGGATTAAATTTTTTGAATAAGCGGATTAGAATTAGGGATTGAGGATTAATCTGTTCTCCAGATTAGGATTAAGACAGGATTAATTTTCCACGATTATTTGCGGGATTAAGGATTATGGATTAATTAATCCGGATTAATTTCGTGATTAGAGATTAAAAAATTATTTTTTTACTTTTTTTTTGTTTTAATTCAGCAATTTTGTAAATGATGTAAAAAATTTTTTTGCAGTCGAATCAACATTTTGGTAATAAACTGTTTTAATATTACCGTTAAAATGATGACAGAATCTATATTATATGTTATATTATATGTTTGTCTATTCATATAGATAATTTCGTTTCATGTGTTAAAATAACACCCCCATATGAAAACACGTTCAACCGGAGCAGATGAGGCTAGCGAAGTGTCCAACTTAGGAAACAATTCCCTATTGTTAGATCGTTGTGATGAACAATTTTTAACTAATGTTGAAAATATTTCATACATTTCAATTGTTTTAGCTTATTTGACATCTCTTATTTAAAACAAATACCATCCTTGGAAAAAAAATGTAAAATATAAATGTCCTTGCGCAACAATAGACTGTTGCACAATTATAGCCTCCAATACAAAATTTCTCCCACAGTTCAAGTTTTTGTGCAGTATCCACCGAAGTTTATAATTTAGATGTGAACTGACAGCGGAAACAGCTTCCTGGCATCGTGCAGGGTGAAGTTGGTAAATTGACTTAAGTACTATCTCATGTATTCCAAGCTGNAAACAGCTTCCTGGCATCGTGCAGGGTGAAGTTGGTAAATTGACTTAAGTACTATCTCATGTATTCCAAGCTGTGTTTTTTTCAAAAATTTAGGATTTTAATCCAGTTGGATTAATTGATTAATCCNTATCTCATGTATTCCAAGCTGTGTTTTTTTCAAAAATTTAGGATTTTAATCCAGTTGGATTAATTGATTAATCCCAATTGAATTAATCTGAAAGTGTAGATTAGAGATTATGGATTAAAATTTATAATCCGCGTTCACAGGATTAGTGTTCCGCATGGCTAGCAAGGATTATGGGTTAGTTTCTTGAAGAGAACTTAGTAGGATTACGGATTACGGATTATTAATCCTTAATCCGGATTACTAATTTGTTAATCCTTAATCCGGATTACTAATTTGTTAATCCTTAATCTAGATTATCCCAGCTCTGGTAACAACACCAAACTTAAGTGTACCCCCTACAAGTTCCCCTTATTTATTGGAGAATGTTTTGTGTCACTCGTTCATTCAGAAATGTGATTGACAAGGTAAACATCTTTTTGAGATTTGTCTATTTTCTTGAATGTCTTTTACTGGTAAGGTCTTTCGCCACTTTACCCATACACTGAAGGGTAAATATTTCTGTACTAATATAAAAATTCAAAATGCTCTAATTTCGACTTTAAACCAATGTAGTGCTCTTCAACCATCCACTTTTCTCAATCTCAACCGACTTGCTTTTTATATTGTCATTCCTCGGTTTTCTACCGGTCGCTATCGCTACCTATTTCTAAGTCAGTTGGAGGGATTGCAATGGTCAATAAAAAATGCATGATTCAGAAGATTTATAAAACAGTTAAATTTTTTCCAGACAACCATATAGATTTCGAGTCAGGTGGAAACCACAAGGAGAATGTTTATGTTCAGGAAATCGAAGTGGGACAAGTTCTTCAAGTAACCAAGCCCACCCTGTACGCCCAATGTACGAACTTAATGGCGTTTGCATCAACAAAAATGGAAATACAAACTCTCAAGTCTCCCGCCAACCACACAATTCCAGAAAGGACACTCAACGATGTCATGGGAACAACGCACGAAATCCTCATCTATTCAAGCACAATCATGGAAAATAGTACACCCAAAAAGACCAACTTATCTACAAAGGAGATGGGAGGGATAGAAGAAATAGTTTTATATCCCCTCAGAAGTAATTCGACCAATGAGATTGAGGCTAGACAATGTTTAGTTTCTAAATCACAAGTTGATTATTCTCGTCCAAATATAACAATGCAGTCTATTGTTAACCTTGATAAGACAAGTCCAGTTCTTACAAAAGGTTTCTGCAGCAATGATAATCTCAGATGTGTTAATTTAAACAAAGGTTTAAGGAAGTGCTACAATGAAAAAATTTAGCAAATTCATGAATCCATGAATGAATGAAAATTTAGCAAATCTATGTCTATAAATGTTGTGTTATGCAATCTCATTAACTTGCCAATCTCTCTCTTGTTACATGTAACAAGCAACCTATCGGTCTTAANTTGCCAATCTCTCTCTTGTTACATGTAACAAGCAACCTATCGGTCTTAAATTATATTCTGGGAGTCATAACGTCGTACTTTCAAAAAAGATAAATGAACCTATTTTAAAAATTTTATTTCTATTTCTATTTATTATTAAACCTTAACTGAAATAAATGGTGTATTATTAGACATTGGATAAATGAGCAAACTTTTTTGTTACATAGGTTTTTGCGTCTTCACATTTATACCTACTTTAGACTTATTGAAAATCTTAATTATTTTTCAAACTCTTCGCTCTCATTTCAATTTTGGTATTCATACTCGGGAGATTAAAATTACTTTCATCTATCATAAAAATATCTAAATTTCACTTCCTTTTNAATTATATTCTGGGAGTCATAACGTCGTACTTTCAAAAAAGATAAATGAACCTATTTTAAAAATTTTATTTCTAATTTCTATTTATTATTAAACCTTAACTGAAATAAATGGTGTATTATTAGACATTGGATAAATGAGCAAACTTTTTTTGTTACATAGTTTTTTGCGTCTTCACATTTATACCTACCTTACACTTATTGAAAATCTTAATTATTTTTCAAACTCTTCGCTCTCATTTCATTTTTGGTATTCATACTCGGGAGATTAAAATTACTTTCATCTATCATAAAAATATCTAAATTTCACTTCCTTTTNTTTTTGGTATTCATACTCGGGAGATTAAAATTACTTTCATCTATCATAAAAATATCTAAATTTCACTTCCTTTTTATTTCAATTTTCTTTGTTCAATGTGAACTTCTTCAAACCATAGCAAGCAATTCCTTGAAGAAAATGAAAATGAAATGAAATCATTTGGAAGGAGTTTCTGATTACTTTATTGTATAGTTAACCAAAAACATTAATGAAAGGGGAAAAATGAATAGCAGGGAAATGGTTTAATTTAAGTCTAAACAGTTATTCATGCATTATTGTCTGTCTCAAAATCCTAGTCATCTACTGTCCCCTTCACTCATTCGTACGACAGAATGTAGTCGATAACCGTATAAATTGTTTGCATGTTTTCAATCAATTTTTTCTATGGATACGGTGAATTGACTTTGCGGCAAAGGAGGGTAATTTACAACATTTAATGTCCGTCTGACTGCAAATTGTCATGGGCCTAACTCTAATTCTATCGAATACACTAGCTTCTTGGACGTTCTCTAAAAGCATAAACCACACCGGAAAGCCACTTCCTCTAAATCTGACTGCGGGGAATCAATACGGGCAAATATTGAAGGTAGGTAATTTATTCAACGGCTGTATGACATACAAAAGTACGTGTTAGCTAAGGACGTTTTTAGAATTAATACTTATGACTTACAAGTTAACTGATTACAATCACCACAATAAAAAATTCAAAATAACCTTACTTTAGCCAAATACTGAATGGTTGAAGGGACGCCGAAACAAAATTTCATATAGTTTTCTATTCCATGAGGAAGTAAGTGTCCACAGAATGCTTTTGACTAAATTTTGTGGACCGTTTCACTAATCCAGTGAAATTTTGAGGACTAGTACCTAATTACTTGATGCGTCGTTGGATGTACGTCTCATCAAAATTGAGACTTCGCGCCAAAGTTAGCAATTCCACTGCCATTTTAGCGTAATCTGCTATCCCGTTTTCTCAGCAATATTTTTATAATTACTTTGGGATTGCAAATCACTCAAAACACTTTTCTCAGTTGTTTTTCATAATATTCCAAACATAGTTAATAATTTAGCCACAAGTGGCGTTTGATTCTTAGGAAGAATTGCATTCAATTTTACTAAATTTAATTGTCCAACACAATAATTATGATTTGTTAAAGTCTAATTTCTTTTTTGTGAAGCTAACTTGGGTCAAAGGTGACCGGAGCTAAAAGGTTAAATTTTAAAAATTGTGGAATTTAGTCTAATGAGACATTATTAGAAAGGTGAAAGTCAGCAGATTCAGAAACTGTTTAGGTATTGACCTGCTTGGCTTAATAAGTGACATAAAGGGTCAACTCATTTCTCAGCCTGCATTGGATGATTTGAAGAGGACATTTTTTTTTTTTTCAATTTAGTGAAATTAGATTAAAATTTTTTTTATAAGATTCATACGTTCAATGTGACGGTAGTAAAAAGGAATATTATGAGAAACATCTCGGGGGATGATTATCATGAGCAAGGACAACCAAATTATGCGATTTTTCACGCTAAATTATGCGCTAAATATTTCAGTTTATGCGATTTTATGCGCTGAAATCCGACTCACAAAACTAGTTTTAAAGGTCGTTGGATGTCATATTTATTCGCAGTTTTCACGCTATCGCAACTTGACAACCTTAAAGTTGAAAACCTCTACAACCTTTGCGAGTAACAAAGTCGTACCTTTCAAATATAGATTTAACGAAGCGGAACATTTTCAAAAAAAAAACAATTCGCGTTCATAATTTGACTAGAGCATTCAGCGTTGTTCCATTCCACAACCTTTTTTTTAATATTGTCTAACTGTCAAATTAATTGTTGAAAATCCCGTCCTACAACATGATGACCCCAATGTTGTAATACAGTCACAATAACCATAAAATTGTAATTTCTAAGTTTGAACCTCTTAACTTGTAAATACATTTAGCCGTTTATTACCTAAAATAACTTTTCTCTCCAGTTTACCACCGAGACTAAAATTTAAGATCTTTACACTGGTACTGCTAAGATTTGGTGCCGAGGATTGATGCGTTATTGCGCTGTATTCATTAAATAGTTGGGCATCATTTGGTTTACAACAGCAAAATTTCAAATTTCTCTCTAAAATTATGCAATATTGTGTAAAATTATGCAATATTGTGCAAAATTATACAATATTATGCAAACTTACGCGCTAGTTTGAATTTATGCAATTTGTGCGATTTATGCGGGACAAGTTGGCGTCAATCGTCATAATTTTTCTTGATCCAGTGACACCAGAAATATGAAATAGACGACCAGGGTTAATTATGATTATGCAATTTTATGCAAATTATGCATTTGGTCGTCCTTGATCATGAGTCAAGTTCAATCAATCAATACGGGTTTATTCGGACTAAGGGCCGCGCAGGCTTATCCACCCAAGTAGATGTATTAGTTGCGGTTAATTAGATTATAAGATTAAGAAATGAGACGATAATAATAAAGGTAAAGTAAAGTATTGAATGAGGTTGAGTATTTGAGGATGAAAGTTGTTATGACGTGAAGTGAATCTTGTGGGTTACTTGTTTTGAAGAGGGAATTTAAGTTTTAAGGAATCACAAACGTAGAAATACAGATTCTTCCACATTTCAAGCTTAAAATTAGAACGTAATTGTATGTCATTAGGATTAAAATTAATTAAAAACTTATTTCTAAAACTAAGAAGTGCGTTACAAGAGAATAGATGGAAATAAGAATCCTCTTGTCCGCACAGGTTACAGGATAATCTCTTAAATGAGCCAAAATCATACGGCCACGATTGTAAAAGGTTGAGTAATAGTCTAAATTGGGCTATGCATGTAACTAAATTGTGAGGCAGACTAGAAGTGAGGTACGACGATGGCCCAGGCTCAGATTCCAGGTAATGTGGGGCATGGGTAGAAGTTGCCAACTTTCTCCTGTCAAACTCCTCCATACTCTGACACAGCTTCAGAAGTATTTGTTTCCTGAAAAATAATGAATTGGAGGCAGTCACAATTAAAAAAATTTTTTGTTTATCAAATGCCACTCTCTCAAATAATCCTGCAACCTGCACGTACCAACATCCTGTATTATAGGAAATAATGCGCTTTTGCCCGTTGAGGGCTAGATTAAGAAGTGAGTCAGAATTGGATTTAAGATTTCTAAGGAGGAAGGATAAGAAGAGTTTAGTGATTTGATAGAGGATGTGTGGTTGTCCAGTTTCACAACGAATGTAGTATTTTGGAGTGCACACCGGAAGTTTACGAATTTTTTTGAAGTAATATTGTTGGATGCGTTCCACTATGTCGGCATATTGTAGTCCCCATAACGCAGCACCATACAGAGAGTTAGATTTAATGATGGACTGAAAAAGTAGCACTGCACTCTCTCAGTGGAGGATCTTATTGCGTTGAATAGATGTGAGAATGGCTCCTGTGGCAGCTAGACCTTTGTTTACAAAGCTCGTGGCGGTTTTTTGGAAGCTGCCGGTGGAGAAGAAGAGTACCCTAAGGTAAGTGGATGATTTTACTACTTTGATACTACAGCTACCCCTGTTGAACTTATCCTTCTTTGTTGTTCTGCAGGATTTTGAAAAAATTACCACCTTCGTCTTTTGGATGTTGACTGGTAGGCTACGGGTGCAGAGAAATTTCCTCGCATTGTCTATTTTGTTCTGCAAGGCTTCCTTTGAAGGGGCGATGAGAATCACATCGTCCGCATACAACAGGATGCTAATCATTTGTCCTCCGAAAGAAACTCCAGGGGCGAGAGTGTTGGAAACAGCAGGGGCAATGCCATCCAAAAATAAATTGAAAAAATTGGGGCTCATCGGTTCTCCCTGTAGAACTCCTTTCGTGATCTTAATAGGGTTAGTGAGGCCAGAGTTTGTTTTGATTCTCGCTGAGGCAATGATTGTATATGCTGGCGACTGTATTGACAAACTTTGGTGGAAACCCTTTTTTCAATAGTACATCCCATAATTTGGAGTGATCAAGGGTGTCAAATGCCTGAGCAAGGTCGATGAAGCAGCAATATAGCTTCAGGTTTTTGGAGATCTGCTTTTGTATTAGGGTCATGAGAACAAAGATGTGGTCAAGACAGCTCTTTCTTTTTTGGAAACCTGCTTGGAACAGAGATATCATGTTTCTTTGTCCACGAATTCAGTCTGATGTTAAGGATGGTGGAGAACAGTTTCTGAATAGTGTTGAGCAAGGATATTGGACGGTAGTTTGAGGGTAGGATGGGGTCTCCTTTCTTGAATACTGGGGCAACAAGAGCTTCAGACCATGAACTGGGAGATTTCCCAAGGTTGAAGACAAGATTGAAGAGGGAGCAGAGAGTTAATAGAAGGGTTGGGCTCCTGAGTTTCCAAATTTCATTGAGAATGAGCTCAGGGCCAGCCGCTTTCTTGGATTTCAGAGACTTGACTGCAATGACTACCTCAAAGGCGCTGATTTCTGTCTAGCTCATGAGGTTAAGATTGAGGTTGGGAGGTGAAGGAGACTGAAGGAGTATAGTGGCCTGTTGGGTCGTAAACATTTTTGAAGTGGTTATACCAACTCGCCTTAGGTATTTCGTTGGAGTTTGAGGAGGTGCGGCCTTTCAGTTTCCTGAATGCCTTCCAGAAGTGATTTCTATTTTCACAATTGTGAAAATCAGCCTCAAGTTTCTCATAGTACTTAGTTTTTTTGTCGAATATGGTAGCCTTGAACAGCTTCTTGGACTCAAGGTATTGGTTTAAGAGGTGTGCTGTAGGTGGAGATGGTCCACGGATTCTTCGCAGTGTCCAGTTTTTGTTTTGTTGAGTCGCACGGCAGCCGCCGTCGAACCAAGGGTGTTTAATGCGGGTATTCGTGGTTTTGACTATGTCCATTGACTTGAGAGTGTCGGTGACAGTGGCAAGGAGTGAGTTGTTCAGAATTTCAGGGTTGTTACTGCTGGGAATTATTGCCTGGGCTTCTTCAGTTTTAACTTTCAGATTATGTACAAGCTGTAGATCGACTGGAATTATGAACTTGGTTTTTAGTGGATCCTTTGGTTTGTGGTACGACTGATTTCCAATAGAAGTGAGGATGGGGAAATGATCGGAATAATCTACCTCTACTAGTACATTAAAGGAGGAAATAACCGAGGAGAGGTTGTAGGAATGGATAAGGAGGTCTATCACACTTGTCCCCCTATGATTTGCGAACATAAACTAGCAGAGAAAATCACCATTAGTATTTCCATTTGCGACAGTTGAGCAAGAATTGTACAGTATTTCAATTAATTTCTTACTCCTATTGTTAATGGTGGAGTCTTTAGTGCAGCGCATAGGAGGTGTAGGTGAAAAAGAGCCAATTCTGGCATTTAGGTCACCCATTATCATTACTTTGTTCCCTTGGTCGGTAAGTTCAGTGGCATGGCGTAGGAGCTGTGTCATAGGGCTGCAGGAGGCATCAGCAAGAGGAACATAGGCAAAAAATAGAAAAATATTAGTTACAACGTCGTGGAGTAGGATGTGGTTTAGGCTGTGCATAATTAAATTTACTCCTCTATTCTTTATCCAACCAAAAAATAGCCCCCACTTGGTTTACCCTTGGAACCACGAATCAAATTAAAAAAAGCATTTATGATTCTTAGTTGCCAAGAAAAAATAAATAAAAATGTTGGCGGAAATGATGGCAACCGCAAGTTAGGCACGAGGTCGCAAATTTTGACAAAATTGAAAGACATTCATCTAATGGCTCACCAAGTAGTAGTTCTCAAAATTTCAGCAAAATTTTGAAAAGTGCCCACTTTGGTAAATTCTGTAGCGGTAGTAGGTCTTCACATGTTTTCACTGTTAACTGTCATAATGTTTTGGAGTTTGGTCAATATGGCGATAAAAGTAGGGAATCAACAAGTCATGGGATAATGAAAAAAGAGGAATGAAAACCTTATCGTCGTGTTACTGAAATTTATTTTTGATGTGAATGTATGCTTGATCGGGATCGGATGCGCGGTTTGAAAGTTGTTTTAAGCTTAAAATTTGGTTTCTACGGCAATATTGATTAAACAGCTGAGACGGTTATCGACTGAATTCTGCCGTACAAATGAGTGGAGGCGATAGTATGCATATCCAAAATCTTCATGTTATTTAACATAAACCGCGTACTTTTTTGCAACTTAAGTTTATAATTTACTGAATTATTATTTTTTAATTAAGTATATTTTAATTCATACCAGGGATTCATACTTACACATCTCCCTGTCCCTAAAAAATAAAAAATAAAACTACAAACTTAGAATATCTCCTCAATTGAAAAGATTTTTTTGCATTTGAGTTATCACTGTTACCCGAATCTGAGTCCTCTGATGATTCATGTACATGTCTAATTATGATTGGTTGGGTTGGGTTTGATATAAATGCTTCCGCTAAATTTTCGTTTTCCATTATGAATTTTTCTAATTCAGGCACGTCTCGGCAACAACTAGGTCAAATGTTCTAAATTCTCTCTGATAGAATGACATCACTAAACAACTGAAGGAAATCATTAATTTTAAACGTCGTATTTCTTCGTCTAACTTCACCTCAAAGATTAATAAAAAATTAATTCAAAAAAGAAATCATTTTACGCATTTTCACAAATTTCCTGACCTTTGACCTCAAGAGGTCACCACACAAAAAAATGTCAATAGAAAAACTTGGTCATCGAATTCTAAACAACATTTGTAGAGGTCAATTTGTCAATCAAGAGGCATGAATAACACAGATACGAAATTTTTATTTTGCGTCCCCTTCGGTTAAATCCAACCGAAAATAGGAAGCGTAAGTGAATCGTGAGAGTCGCAGTCTCTGAGCTCGTTCTACATAACTTAAACGTAAGAAAGGCTTGTGCAATTGAACTTATCGCTTATTTGCTGTAGCATTAATTCTCAAATTAAATTACATTCCAAATACAGTCAAAGCACGAACCCTAAAGCCTGATGCAAACTTTCTCTTCTCGCTCCTTTCGTTGGAGAATTATCATAGCAATTCTTATGCAAACGAAATATTTTGATTTAAACTTTCTTCTAACGTGACCTAGACGTTTGCCTTACAAGCTGCGGAGAAAAGTTTTTTTCTAGAGAAAGCATCTAAACTTTATTTTTTCGTTCTCCAAGCGTTCGCTCCTTAAAGTAGAACTTTATCAACTTTTTATCGGCGAACGGTAGGAAGAAGTAAATATTAAAAATCGAATCTAAACTTTCGCTCGACAAATGTTCGTGAATGAAGAGAGAAAATAATTTCTCCGACGACTAAGGGAAAGTTTAAATCCAGGTAAAGTTGAAGGACAACAACTGAGAACGGAAAAAATATTCGCTGTCAACGCAATAAGAGAGTTTGCATCAAGCTTAATGGATGATACAAGAAGATTCTTCTCTTCTGCAGACCATCCCATGCATCTAGTAACATTGACATTTTCACTTCTTACATTCATATTAATGTAAAAAGAAACGGAGTAGAATCAATTTGACACGCACATTTTCTTTCGTAAATTTATAATAATAATTTAAATTCACAAAAATAATGCGTCGTTAAATTTGTCGTTAGGTAGATAGCGATATGTTGTTTAGGTCACCTTAGCGATAACAGGGTCCATGGAGACCGTTTGTTGTCGCTTCGCTTTATAGGGTCGCGCAGTTTTGGTGTTTGACATGGGAGATTTTTTGAAGAAAATTTGGGACCGTTCTTCGTTAATTAAAAGTCATAAAAAAATATTTCGACACGTTTTTGTTTATCATAACAACAATTCATAAAGAACTAAATGTACACAACGATCCCAAATTTTCTCCCAAAAATCTCCCATGCCAAACACCAAAACTGCGCGACCCTATAAAGCGAAGCGACAACAAACGGTCTCCATGGACTCTGACGCCCGTTGTACACCTAACTCTAAGGTGTCCTTCCTCCGAATGATTCTTCCAAGGATGTTTCAAATTTCAATTTATACCTTACGTCACTGTAACTCTACGGTTGCTCGGGTGATGAGTCGAGTGATATTTCACTTTAGAGAATCAATTTACAGTTGCCGTAACGCCTCACTTCCTCCGTCACTTTCTCTAACTTAAACAAAGTTGATAGCCAACCAACTTTACGACAGCGCAAGAATAATTTAGAGCTCGCCTGAAGAAAACTTTAACAATTAGGTTAGCGTGAAAATAACTCTGCGCTGTGATCAAACAACCTCTAAATGCGCTAAGAGTGACGGTTGACGTTATGGCAACGCGAAGATTGACGGGAGAGTTAGAATAAAGTTACGTCTACAACGGGCGTGAGCGATAACACCTCAAAATATATTTATATGGTTTGTCGCTATGGTATCACTATATTCTCGTTGTTAATGTATTACGACGTCGGTAATCAAGGACGTTTCTTAGCCTGTTTCAAGTACAGTTTCGAGGAGTCATACTCCAAACTATGGGTGAATATTAATTTCAAAGCATAAAAACACCTAACGCGCACAACTCTAACACACATATCAATTTTTATGCGTGCGTGGATAATTCTTATTCGTGTGTCTAATTTTTATTAGTGATTGATCATCAACTTTTATTTGTGTCTGAATTTTATTCCTGTGTGACTTTTATTCGTGTGTCTGACTTTTATTTGTGTGTGTTGACTTCTATTTGCGTGTCTGGAAAATACATACAGTATGAGAAATCTATCTTTGCACCTTGTTTATCCACTTTCAGTGTAGTTATAAGGTAGCTAAAAGTTTAATCAATTACTCTTACAATTAACTTTAATAAATTACAAAAAGTTAACAGGTAAATTTTGTTTACCATGAAGGATACCCTTACAAAAGTCGCATTCACATTTTTTTAAATATCTGATTTGGTTGAATATAAGGTTAGCGTAAACAAAATGAGCGAAACAGAGCGGGGTATTTCTTCCTGAATAACTTCAATTTCTTGAAGTGGATGTGGATTCAAGTTTTCTTTTGGGTAAAAGATTGTGGCTATTGAAACACAAGATGTTGCCAACACATACCACTACTTTGATCATATTCAAATTTTTTTAGAAAAATTGAATTACTAAATGTATATCCAATATACAAATGAACAATGGCGTTCAAAAGCTTAAATTACAGCTATCGAATTATCGGCATCATTTATTCAAACTCAAACATTTACATATTAAAATTGCCTCGTACGTTTGGTACATAGAGTCCGAAATTATTCGAATGCTATTATAACTGGCTGCCGCTACATCATTATCTAATTACCGAAATTCAAACTTTAAAACACCAAAAATCACAAATTTAATATCCAGGATTTATTTGGGCATAGAAAGCTATAATTTTGACATTGTTATTATAAAAACATTTCCGCTACATCAATATCAAATTAGTGGGAGTAGTAATTCACTCTAATATTTACAAATTCAGAGTGACACGTATACACAATTCTATGGTAGAACTTACATTTAGTGCCAACGCTTAGAAAACTGTAACTGAAAATGTTTGAAATTGTTGAAAATTTTAGAAAAACCTCAACTATGTTGCCAATTCTCCCTTATCCTCATCTACTAATGCGACAGCCTACCCCAGACGTAATAGTGAAGTGTAATTTAAATCGTATAACGGACAGGATATGAAGTTAAATATTAGATTTCGTAACGTATATAATTGTTGATAAAATCTAATTAAATAAATATGATAATACGGTGGGTATGCAGTAAATTAAATTCGTACTTTATTATCGCTACGCCAATATCGAATTAACAAATAAATAAAAATCAAATTTGCAAACATAAGACAAGAATTTGATGGCACAAGTCGTCCAACAAATACCATTTTTTGTGAAATTTATTACCGCTACACAAATATCGAATTCACTAGATTAGAAATTAGAAGATTCAATTTCAAAAATTAAAATTACTTTCACTATTACTTGCTGGACAAGTAGTAAGTTTTATTTAGATTTATCACCGCTACATCAACATGAAAATACCGGGGTAAAAATTTTCAAAGCTTCAAATTTTTAGAAGTTTACGCATTTCTGTTGCGTTAGACAACAATCAAGCTTCATTTAAATTTATTACCACTACATGAATACCGAATTACAAGAATAAAAATTTAAAACTAGTTAATAAATTTAAAATTGCGGAGTTTCAATGCTCTACATCCGGTAATTCGATAACGGTGTAGAGGTGGTTAGTTTAAAATAACCTTCAGAATTTATTTATTTTTATGTGTGTGTCACTTTGTATTTGTAAATATTAGAGTAAATTAATGCTCCCACTAATTTGATATTGATGTAGCGGAAATGTTTTTAAGATAACAATGTCAAAATTATTGCTTTCTATGCTCAAACAAATCCTGGATAGTAAATTTGTGATTTTCGGTGTTTTAAAGTTTGAATTCCGGTAATTATATATTGATGTAGCGGCAGCCAGTTAAAATAGCCTTCGAATAATTTCGGAATCTATGTACCAAATGTACGAGGCAATTTTAATGTGTAAATGTTTGAGTTTGAATAAATGATGCCGATAATTCTATAATTCTTTAGCGATAATTCAAGCTTTTGAACGCCATTGTTCATTTGTGAATTGGATATACATTTAGTAATTCAATTTTTCTAAAAAAATTTGGATACCATCAAAGTAGTGGTAATGTTGGCAACATCTTGTGTTTCAATAACCACAATCTTTAACCCAAAAGAAAACTTGAATCCACATCCACTTCAAAAATTGACGTTATTCAGAGAGAAATACACCGCTCTGTTTCGCGCAATTGGTTTACGCTAACCTTTATTCAACCAAATCAGATATTTAAAAAAATGTGAATGTGACTTTTGTAAGGGCATCCTTCATGGTAAACAAAATTTACCTGTTAACTTTTTGTAATTTATTATAGTTAATTGTAAGAGTAATCGATTAAACTTTTATCTACCTTGTAACTACACTGAAAGTGGAAAAACAAGGTGTAAAGATAGATTACTCATCCTGTATGTATTTTCCGGACACGCAAATAGAAGTCAACACACACGAATAAAAGTCAAACACAAATAAAAGTTAAATACACGAATAAATGTCAGACACACAAATAAAAGTCAAGGAGAAATAAAAGTCAAACACAAATAAATGTCAAACACACGAATAAAAGTCAACACACAAATAAAAGTCAGACACGAATAAGAGTCAAAA
Organism: Holacanthella duospinosa; assembly: GCA_002738285.1. Classification (NCBI taxonomy): domain Eukaryota; kingdom Metazoa; phylum Arthropoda; class Collembola; order Poduromorpha; family Neanuridae; genus Holacanthella; species Holacanthella duospinosa. The sequence goes on along the minus strand of NIPM01000170.1, from coordinate 464,465 downwards.
GTCAGATAGACGAATAAAAGTCATACACACGGACAAAAGTCAGACACACAAGTAAAAGTCAAACACATGAATAGAAGGCAAACACAAATAAAAGTCAAACACGAATAAAAGTCAGACACACAAATAAAAGTTGGTGATCAATAACATATAAAAATTAGACACGAATAAGAATTATCCACCCACGCATAAAAAATGATATGTGTTGGAGTTGTGCGCGTTAGGTGTTTATGAGTTTTGACATTAATCTCCCCCCAGAAACCTACTTGTTTTTTACTCCCAATTCTCCAACTATCAGCAAATTCTAATTGAACACTGATTTAATTTAAAGGAATATGGGCGCTTATGAATTGCATAAATAATATTTATAAAAGAATAAATAAATTTCACTAGGTATTGTTTCGTTGGCAACGCGCACTGAACATACTGCCCGCCTTGAAATACTCATTTCAAATTAAAACAAGCGTCAACCCAAGTCTAAACATATCGCAAAGAGAACACTAGGATTTGTTACATTTTATAATGGGAACTGTTTAGTAGTTTAGTACCGGGTCCCGTACTTGCAAGCCAAAAGAACTGTTTAGTGGGGTTAACACCGGGTCTCGCACTTGCAAGTTAAATGAAAACAAAATCGCTAAATGAAAACCAGGGACAGTTAGAAATGGAGACTATGGTAGTTTTATAGGGTGGGAGTAATCGGGGTTGGTTGGTCAATCGGCAACAAACATAACTTGTAGATAGGTTTCTTCATCAGTCCACTGGACACGCGCAAAGTAACCACTCGGACATATCCGTTTTGATCAGGATGGATTTCGACAACACGAGCGAGAGGCCATTTAGTAGCAGGAATTGCGTCAGTCTTCACCAGAACTAAGTTATTGATTTCGATATGCTCTATGGAGTTCATCCACTTCAGCTTCTGCTGAGATCTGTTCGATTCGATGTGAGAGGTGTCTGGCTCTTCTATTAAGAAGAGTGATCCCCCAATGAGAGAATGAGCTGGGATGGTTTGAAAATTGTTTAAAAGTTCGCTTGATATTGATCCGTTAGAGCGTAGGTTGTTGCGACATCGGAAACGTATATGACATCTGTAGAACACATGAGACGGTAAACGTGTATGAGATCTGAAACATATGTGACAGCGGTCGGTTTGAACGGATTTCTGAGGTTTTGGATATGACGAAAGTTGATTCTCGAGTGTAAAACAACGAACAGAAGTATTGCGAATTGATCCAGACGGAGTCTTTGGGGGCTTCATTGGAACTTCCACGTTATAGTGGTAAGTAGAATCATGTGAATCGGTATTCTGGAAGAGCTGTCCGCAATCTTTCTCTTCTGCAGTCAAGATTGAAGCATTAGGTACAGATTCCCCTTCCTGGAACCATTGTGCTTCATCGGCACCAACTTCTACTGAATTTACTTGCAATGTTGGGTTTGGATAGCTAGTACCTCCACCGATTATCCAGCCAACTTTCGTTTCCACAGCATATGGTGTACCTGGTGATCCTTTAATTTTTCTGGATCCGAGGAGAGAGAAAAATACATCAACTCCCAGTAGAAGATCAATTTCTCCAGGAACATTGAATTTTGGATCGGTTAACTGAAGTCCTCTAATGTAATCCAAATCAGTAAGATCCAAAAGATTCTGCGTGAGCTTGCTTGTGACGTTTTTTACGATGAAAGCTTCACAGTTAAATTTGAAGTCAGAAGGAAAGTGTGGTTTTATTTCTAGGCTTGCAAATCCCCTCGTTCTTCCAGTTGATGTGGATCCAAATCCAGTTATTGGTGCATTAAATGGGGTCCTTGAGAGACTAAGTCGCTTTAATCCTCTTTCTGTTAAGAACTGCCCATGGGAACCGCTGTCCAGGAAAGCTCGTAGGTTGATCCACTGTCCCATCTTGTTGTGGACAGATACAAGCACGGTAGCAAGGATAGAAGAGAAGTTTGTTGAGATATGATGAACCTGTTTGGCAGATTCTAAGTGTAAGACGGTATGGTGTTTCTCATTGCATTTGTTGCATCTTCTTTCACTCGAACAATTGGAAGTGAAATGTCCATGTCGAAGACAGTTGAAGCAAAGTCCAGCCTTCTGAACAGTTGCGGATCTTTCTTGAGGTGATTTTGCTAACAATGTTGGGCATTTGTAATGTGGATGCTTTTCTGTGCATAATTTGCACTGAGTTAGATGGCTAGAATCTTGTGATGAATTCCCAGTTGTATGGAAAGACTCAAAGTTTCCATGATGAGATTGAAAAGAGCGTTGTGGTTTTCTTGGTTCATGTCTTGTCTCTGACTTCGGTTTGGTGCCGCTTGCCATGAGAGATCGAGCACGTTGTTCCAAGAAATCCAGTAATTCTCTGCATGATGGGACAGAAGTGTCCTTCAGACTCATCTCCCAAAATTCACGAAATACTGGATGCAATTTCTGAGATACTAGAAAAACCAAAGCTGCATACCATCTGTCTTGAATGGTGATCGCATCTAAGGCTCTTTCACATTCCATTGTTGAATCAATCAAAGACCGGATAGTACTTGGATTGTCTGAATGGATGGATGGATGACCGACGAACTTGCGCATGATACTAAGGAATAGTTCTCGCTCATTCTGGAATCGGTTCTGGATAATATGCCACGCAATCTCGTAGTTGGCATCGGTAATGCTGAATGACTTGGTAAGCTTCGCTGCAGATCCTGTCAGACTTGACTGAAGGTATGTCAACTTCTGTCCATCGGATAAGGAAGCGTTGTTGTGGATTGTGGTGATGAACATATCGCGGAAGGTGACCCAATCGTTCACGTCACCTGAGAATGTTGGGAGAGAAATCCTGGGAAGTAGCATGTCAGACCCTGGAGCATTCTTGAAGTTTGACACTTGAATTGTAGCATCCGTTGTGTCAGGTTTGGGAAGAATGGCACAAATCTTCTGAAATCCGATGACGACTCGGTCAGTGAGATCAAAGATTTCGTCCATCTCTTCATCTTGAGCATCTAATTCTTCTGGAGTGCAGATTGAGAACATTTTGTCGTGGAGAATTTTGATTCCCTGAGACAGGTCATGAGTTTCATTGAGGTAATGGTTGATGTCAATTACATCCAACGGCTTGTTCGCGTTCTCCTGGATAAGCTTCTCAAACTTCAGCAGCCTCTTCACCTTATTCTTGCTATCTCTCTTCAGCTTCTCGAACTCGGAAAGGACCATTGTGATTCGCTAACTAGTGAGAATAGAAAAGAGAGTACCTTGTATCCAAATGGAATTCTACGATCGTGAGTGCGCCAGGTAGATGTTGAATATCCGGCTCGAAGGACCAATGTTTTGCTCGTATCCAAAGTGAACACAAAGTAACTTGTATAGGGATGTTATATATAAACAGGAACAGAATAAGATTTGAGGTAGATTCAGTAACGGATACCACAGGAACAATTTTCTTACTAGGAAAGGANAAAGGACCATTGTGATTCGCTAACTAGTGAGAATAGAAAAGAGAGTACCTTGTATCCAAATGGAATTCTACGATTTTGAGTGCGCCAGGTAGATGTTGAATATCCGGCTCGAAGGACCAATGTTTTGCTCGTATCCAAAGTGAACACAAAGTAACTTGTATAGGGATGTTATATATAAACAGGAACAGAACAAGATTTGAGGTAGATTCAGTAACGGATACCACAGGAACAATTTTCTTACTAGGAAAGGATTCAAGTCAGGAACAGGTCAGGAACAGGAATAAATCAGGAACAGTGCTTAGGAGGATGATAGAAACAGGTCAGGAACAGGAACAGATCAGGAACAGTGCTTGGTAGGATGATAGAAACAGGTCAGGAACAGGAACAGATCAGGAACAGTGCTTGATAATGATAGGAACAATAGTCAGGAACAGATCAGGAAGAGGAACGTGTCAGGAACAAGATTGACAGGAACAAGAGTTAACAGCAATTGGTTCAAGTATTATCCAGTCTATAGGTGCACTAAAGTGATAATAAACTTGGAAAACACAATTAAAACTGTTAATAAAAATAATTACTATTAAATTAGTAATGAGCGTAATTAGAAAATAAGAGAGCGAAAATTTGAGCGACCTTCCTCCTTGAATTCTAATTGAACACTGATTTAATTTAAAGGAAAATGGGCGCTTATGAATTGCATAAATAATATTTATAAAAGAATAAATAAATTTCACTAGGTAATGTTTTGGTGGCAACGCGCACTGAACACCCTGTACTTAAAGCGAAAAACGGTAGAGGAAAGATAGATTGGATATCCAAAGAGATTGATAAGGTGAGATTGGTTGTGAGACACAAAGACAAGAACAAACTACAGTGGAATTCGTTTACTGTCACTCCTTCTTATGTCACAAGTCTCTTTGTATCACTAATTTAAAATTTCCCGGCGGATGCCCATGCACTTAAGGGTAAGAATAGGTCGCCTAATGTCATATTTCATCTTGAGTCACCCATTCCAACCCCACACATGGAAGTTTACTTCTTTTATTGGCAACTTTCGTGCCATAGTTTGAATTTCACACCTTTTTTCTTAATTTCTCTCCGAATTGTATACATTCAATTGACACCCTAATAAAATGGGGAAAGAAAAATCATCACTGAAGAAATACTTTCCTGTTGTGTGCAGAAAAAAATTACTGACTATTTTCATTAGGGCTAACTGGTGTAATTTTGAACACTGAGTCTAACATAGTAAAATTAATAGGTTAAACCAAGATTCACAAATCCGCTTTTTGTCACCAACACTATGTTAAACACCAAAATTAAAAAAGTTGCCAATATCGCATTATGTCACCTTCGCTTTATATCACCAAAAATTTGGGATCCCTTCGGGGTGACATTAAATGAATTCCACTGTAGATACGTATGGATGATAATCAATACTCCAATCAGACTTTAAACGGTTTGAAAGTTCCTAAACAGATTTCTGCAAAATCATTCCTTATAGCTTCTCTCANGGCTAACTGGTGTAATTTTGAACACTGAGTCTAACATAGTAAAATTAATAGGTTAAACCAAGATTCACAAATCCGCTTTTTGTCACCAACACTATGCTAAACACCAAAATTAAAAAAGTTGCCAATATCGCATTATGTCACCTTCGCTTTATATCACCAAAAATTTGGGATCCCTTCGGGGTGACATTAAATGAATTCCACTGTAGATACGTATGGATGATAATCAATACTCCAATCAGACTTTAAACGGTTTGAAAGTTCCTAAACAGATTTCTGCAAAATCATTCCTTATAGCTTCTCTCAAATCGGAATGGGAGGACCAGAAATCCCCTTTTCAATTATTCGAACTCCTTCAGATTAATTCAAATAAATTTTTTCCAAAGATTAACATGAGATTCTTTCTCATAAAGAGGTTCGAGTAAAATGAAATTTAAAACATCACATTGCACAGTGACAAAACACGAAAGTGAACTCCACGGGCTATTAAGTAATTACTTTCTGTGAAATTCGGCTTTTCTTCTCCAACAATGTGTCTTAATACAAAGGCAACAGGAAGATGAAACTCGATCCAAAAATCCATCCGCAGATGGTGTCGACTATCGCGGATCGATGTGGTTGATAGTTTTTTTAGACCATGTGCTGAGAATTGGGCATTTCAAAAGAACATTAAAAAATTACAATTTTCAAAACATCATAAATTTTTATCGACTGATCTTTCTTACTTATTATACACAACTTGGTGATGGGATGGTCTTTCCGAAACTGTGAAAAACTTTCTCTCAATTAATTTTTCCATTAATTTATCTAATATTCAACAAACAAAAAAAAAATTTTTGTTTGGTTCGTTGAATAATTATTTCATCGTTTGATATTAGGTATATTGTATAAATTAATTCAAATTTATACAATTTGGTTATCTTTGAAGACTTTCTAAAGTCACGTTTTATTAAGAACAGGCCTAAAGAATTAAACCATTAAAATTGAGAAAAATGACAAGCTATTTAATGAAGGTTATCTTTGTACAATCTTATACTTTCTTTGTAAGTCACAAAACTTAAACAATTTCATGCTTGTAGAATATAGAGTGAATTTAAAAGTCGTCTATCATCTTACTTCAACAGGAATTCATTGAGGGAGTGGCTTAAGTGCTGAAGGAATTAACAATGTGAATAACATCTTCCAATAACATCAAAATATGGACTCTCAGTATTGGATTCATCGTCTAAGGTCTGTAGATCTTGTTAGAAAGTTTTCATTCTGTTCATGATTGACAGATGAATGCAAGGAGAGAAGAAGCGGTGAAAGTTTTCTAGAAAAAATACAGTGAGAGAGGGATCATTATTTTCAAATCATTTCAGAGTAAAAGTCAAATATTCTTTTTAATTTTTTTACCATATGCTAAATTCCACAAAGGAATAGAAGTTTTGGAAATTTATTGAATAGAAAGTTCTGAAGAGCCAAACGGAAATGAAGTGTTTCCAATGACAGCGGATGGGCATTTCTCAAGACGAAATTGCATTAGCACGAGAACATATGTCACTGCATTCGAGACTCCTGAAGCTAGAAAGCAATTTCCCAAAGTGAAAATATCGCAACAAGTAATTCGTACTGGGAATGTCCCGAGTTTGTACAGGAATCTGTCCACCTGTCAAACAGCATCATTATTTAGAAACTGAAGGACATCACACAGTTAACTTTTACTCGCAATTGTTACTTGTTAGAAATCGTGTAAATGATAAAATTCTACTGCAAAAATTTAATGAATCTGACTTTGTTAGTAATGTTTAGGATGAACCTCAAAACGACTCGGCAATTCCCTTGAGATTTGAAGATAACACATTAGAAGCAGATAAGTCCTTTTACCATTTGGCGGTAAAAATGTAGATTTTGCCTTTCAAAGTGATGAGACTTGTTCTAAAGCTCACGAAAGTAATGTTTGCTCAGAAATGGATAGTCTAATCAATTCCATCTGTAAGTCAACTATTTTACTTACTTTCGGGGCTAAGCAAATGTGGAAAACCTATATTACGAGATTTCCATGCTTTTCTTGTTTGTACTAAAAGGATGGTATGCAAAAAATCATACCTCATTTTTTTCGCTCGGATATTTCGTTCAATTGTTTCAAATAGTGCATCTCCTAATGCTACACTTCTACGTAGAAGGAATTTTGGAAAAATAAATTTTTCGCTGAGATATGCCATTTTGCTTAAAAAACTGTAACACAGGGGGCATGGGGCGACTACGTGCAAATAATTTTAATTTTGGTCATGTTACCGTCTAGCTAAGTTTTTCAGATTTTGCACATGACAAGTCTATTACCAGGGCATGTTTTTCCAATAAAGAAATTTAGCGGGGTTTTTCTACATTCCAAAGGCGCATGCGCAGAACCTAGAGTATGAAATTACCCATATGCAAGGTTACGGGGTTGACAATAGTTAGGCTTGTGTTAAACTTGTGTTCACAAGTCCCATAAGGCTTGAACTATTTACTCATTTAGATCACTATTAAGGTAATTCAATGCTACTCTGAAGGCAAATTCCGTATTGCACCGTCGCTGAGAGTTACACTAAAATACTTCAATAGACTAAAAGTTCACTAATTTAATGAAAATATTTTATAACAGCTTCCTCTCAATAGTAAACTTATTTTAAGGTTGGTAAGCTTTTATAAAAATGTGATTCAGTAAAACCCAGCCATTTATGGAGTTCCATTTGCGTTCTAATGACTTTGAAATAAGCACTTAAATAATGCAAAATTCTATCGAAACACTTAACCCGTCTCTATTCGCTCGAAAGTAATCAAGGCTAATTTTATCTTGCGCAGATGTGACTTGTCAAATATCCTACATGTAAAAAACAATTCGGTCGCATATGTGACAAATGTATTGCCAATTGTGCGATTTTCATAATTACGATGGATAGAGCTGATTATAAGGATAGAAGTGGATAGATATGTGATGCTGTAAAGGATAAGGGGAGGGACGGTAGGGGACTGGGGAGAGATGGAAGGGATGCAGGGAGGGATGGAAGAGATGCTGAAAGGGACGGAATAAACACAATGGATGCTAGAAGTAAATGGAGTAATACGGGTAGGAACGGGAGAAAAGGTAGGGATGCTTAGAGGGACGGAAGGCATATGGGGAGAAATGGAAAAGATGCAGGGAGAGACGGAAGGCATATTGTAAGAAATGGTAAGGATGCAGGGAGGGACCGGATAGACGGAATGGATGCTAGGAGTGACTGGAGTAATGCGAGTAAGAACGAGAGGGATGGTAAAGATTCGGGAGGGACGGAAGAGATCCTGAAGGTGATGGGGACGATAAGAATTACAGGCATGGAAAGTGGGGGGAAATGGAAGAAATGAATGGAAAAACGGAAGAAATGCGGGAGAGGAATTGGGGGGGGGGGCGGAAGGTTTGCAGGGACAAATAGAAGGAATAAAGGGATGGAAAGGAGAAAGGAAATGGATGAAAAGAGGAACGGAATAGAAATGAAGACAAGAATTAGAAGGAATACATGATGTTGGGAGAGATCGAAAGGATGCAGGGAAGGTCAGAAAAAATGTGGGGGAGGGATTCGACAATGGAAGGGATGAGGGGAAGAGTCTGAAAGAAAGGGGGGAGGGATAATGAGGATACGGAGAGTGACGGGATGATATCGGGAAATATGTGCGGAAAGGGACGGAAGGGATGCCGGTAGAATTAAAAGGAATGGATAGAGGGACGGTAAAGAGCCGGAGAGGGTCGGATACGATACCGGGAGAAATGCATAGAAGGACGAATAGGGACGATTTGGATAGGGGGTTGAATGTGGAGAGATATGGAAAAGATGCGGAGTGGGACGGGAGGAATGTAAATACATACGACAAAGATACGGAGATAGAAGAAAGGGATGGGAGGAACCGAATTTGTGCAAAGAGATAGTGACGAACTGGTGATAGACAGAAATGATGTGGAGGAAATTGTAAAAAATACGGAGAAAGAGGAAAGGGATTAATTAAATGCGGGAAGTTTCGAGGGATGCGGGGAGATATATAGGAGAGACGGAAGAGTCCGGGAAAGACAGAAGGGAATTAAAAACGCGACGGAGAATTGAGTGGATGGATGGAAACATAATGAGTAGATACGGAAATGGTGTGGAGAGGGAAGTATTGAATACAAATAGGAACTTGAAGTATGAAAAGAGGGACGTAACTTGTGGGAGGAATGTCAAATGGGATGCGGATTAGAATTAATTCCAGAATACACAAAGCACACTTTTTGTAACTATTCAACTTGGATTTATCTAATTGCCCAAAATCCGAACCGGCAAACTGATGACGATGCCAAAAATGCTTAACGTATCAAACCAAGATTTAGCACAGAATGTAACAAAATTATGACCTACTTGAGTTGCATGTGTCAATTAACCAAAATCAGAATCGGATAACTTGTGCCCTTGCAAGAAATTAACGAATCAAACCAAAATTGAATTTCAGAATGTAACCAACACAATGTCCGCATCTTTCTTGTCAATCTCCATATCGTTTTCGACTAACCGAATTCCTTCTCTCTATACCACCCCTCTCAGCATCCTTGCCGTCCAATTCCGCGGTACTCCGCCCATCTTTGTATCCTTTTCATTCGTGCCCGCATTCCCACGTCCATCCACGCATCCCTTCTATCGTTTTCCATATCCCTAATAACTACCCGTCCCACTCCGGATTCCATTTCTCCCCGCATCACGTCAATCCCTCTATACATCTCTTCTGTCCTTCTTGGATCCCTTCTATCTTTTTCCGCATCCCTACTGTCCTTCCTTTGATTCCTCCCTGTATGATTCCCGTCCCGCAGCAACATTTCCGTCTATCTTGTCCCTCCCTGTATCCCATACGACCCTCCCCGCGTGAGTTCCGCCCCACTCCGCATCGTTTTCGGTACTCGTTGCATCCCCTCCAACCCTCCCCGCTTGAGTTGAATCCCTCCCCTTATCCTTCAACTATTTGTATTCCTGCCATCCCTCCCGCATTGTTCTCATTATCCCTGCATTCATTCCGTCCTTGTCCGCATGTGTTCCATCCTCCTTTCATTCTTGCAGACTATTTTCATTCCCCCCATTCCTCCCCGCATCATTTTTGATACTCCATGCATCCCTTTCCGCATTCCTGCCGTCCCTGTTAGCACCTTACCCGAAAGTTCACAATTGACCCGGTTGTGAATTAGGTCACAAAAAAACTTTACTAATAACATTACGACATCAAGACGTGCTCATATTACTTATTACATGCTAGCTGTATGGAGGATAAACTCCAAAGCAATTAAAACTAGACTGGCAACACGTTGTCACATATTTAGACTAGCGATATTATAAAGTTAGCATCACATATGCGCCCGATCGAATGTAAACCGAAGAAGTAATCGATTTTTCTACGTTTCCAAATTTTTAGAATTTATGAACTCGTTAATTAGATATAGTCACCCTGAAATTTTTACCAGATATTCAGAATGCNCCTGCCATCCCTCCCGCATTGTTCTCATTATCCCTGCATTCATTCCGTCCTTGTCCGCATGTGTTCCATCCTCCTTTCATTCTTGCAGACTATTTTCATTCCCCCCATTCCTCCCCGCATCATTTTTGATACTCCATGCATCCCTTTCCGCATTCCTGCCGTCCCTGTTAGCACCTTACCCGAAAGTTCACAATTGACCCGGTTGTGAATTAGGTCACAAAAAAACTTTACTAATAACATTACGACATCAAGACGTGCTCATATTACTTATTACATGCTAGCTGTATGGAGGATAAACTCCAAAGCAATTAAAACTAGACTGGCAACACGTTGTCACATATTTAGACTAGCGATATTATAAAGTTAGCATCACATATGCGCCCGACCGAATGTAAACCGAAGAAGTAATCGATTTTTCTACGTTTTCAAATTTTTAGAATTTATGAACTCGTTAATTAGATATAGTCACCCTGAAATTTTTACCAGATATTCAGAATGCCTTGATTAATGAACGAAACATTTGCCAAGTCAACCAGTGCCCAAATTTCCGTTTTAAGATTTTTTTAAAATTACCCAGGCGCATATGTGCACGAAAGGCTGGAGACGGATTTAAAGTAAGTTAACTATTGAGAAGAACCTGTTATAAAAAATTTTCATTAAAAGTAGTGAACTTTTAGTCTATTGAAGTATTTTAGTGTAACTCTCAGCGACGGTGCAATACGGAATTTGCCTTCAGAGTAGCATTGAATTACCTTAATAGTGATCTAAATGAGTGAATAGTTCAAGCCTTTGGCTAGTAAATAGTGAACACAACTTTAACACAAGCCTAACTATTGTCAACCCCGTAATCTTGCATATGGGGAATTTCATACTCTAGGTTCTGAGCATGCGCCTTTGGAATGTAGAAACACCCCGCTAAATTTCTTTATTGGAAAAACATGCCCTGTTAGTAGACTTGTCATGTGCAAAATCTGAAAAAATTAGCTAGATGGGAACATGACCAAAATTAAAATTATTTGCACATAGTCGCCCCATGCCCCCTGTGTTAGAGTTTTTTAGGAAAAAATGACATAACTCAGCGAAAATTTTTTTTTTCGACAATTCGTTTTACGGAGTAGTGTAGCATTAGGAGATGCACTATTTTAAACAATTGAACCGAATATCCGAGCGAAAAAAATGAGGTATGCTTTTCTGCATACCATCCTTTAATTCTAGTCAAAAAAGTTACACACCCTTTTTGCCAAAGTCTATTGCTGCTGCATTAGTGTGTAATATACTGCACACCTGTGTGGTTGCGAGTCGTAACTTGCGAAGAGACCAGTTTACTCAACAAACATAGGTTAATTCCTTAACAACTGTTTTACTCAACACGAAAAGATTTGCAAAAATGAAAATTCAACTTTTTCAGAATAACTAAAACAGGCTCACATGGTTGGCTATAGTCGGGCACAAAAAAAAGATTTGAAATCTTAAAAATAACTTTCGTCTGCTTTTTAATCATACACTTTTCTCTTTCAACTTTTTCCTCTTTGCTGACGTTTATTTATGTTCACACACACGAACCACCAAGTCTTTATGCAAAAGTTAATTAATTCGATGTTAGCAGTTTTTGGGTAAGGGTGAATGATTTTTTAGTTATTTTCAAAAGAAAACAAGAAAATTTTACCGTTTCTGAAACTTTCAAAGTGGTTTCTTGTTTTTAATTACATGAGTAGTATATGGGGGAATACAGTCAAAAAACATTAAAAAACATTTGAACGATTGTTGAGAACTACAGCTCGATTTGTTACAAATACACCGAAGTATGATAGTATAGCATCTGTAATTACTCATAAACTTAAATGGTTATTACCTGGCGAATTATTTGAATTTAAACCACTTTGTACATTCTAAACGATTACTAATACTAATAATATTGACTACTTTAGTGATTATTTTAAGAAATTGACAGATTCACATCCTTATGACACTAAGATTAAAAATAATTATGTATGTAAGGTTAATGTAAAAAATAATTTTAATTTATCACGTTTCTATATATAGCAATTAAGTTATGGAATGAGTTACCAATTGAAATTCAACAAAAAAAAAGAATTTATTCTTTCAAGAAAGCCACAACAACATTTCTACTTACGAAGCAATGTTAGATTAAATTTATAGAATTTGAATAGAATTAATATAATTGATAGAATGGTTATGTAAAACCCATTTATGGGGGATATCCATTCACATTTCGTGTATTTCAATAAAATAAATGACTCAATAAATAAATATAAATAAATAAATAATGTTTTAATTCGAAGTATAAAACCTTGCTACGCATTTTAAATTGTGTAATACAATTATTTTAAAATTGTGACTATGATACGGAATCGTTCTTTCTAAAAATTATTGAAACATTTTTCTTAAATCCTTAACAAAAGATGGCAAAAATCTTCTAAAAGTTCACAAAAATTGGAAGAAATGCACACTTTTTTTTACTAAGAAATTGATTAATGTTGATAAAAAGCCAAAAAAAAAATCTTTCTAAAGAGATAAAATAGTGTTCAAAATTTCTAAAAAATTGGAGAATATTGTCTTATTTATTGGATGCACGTAATTGAATAAAATTCGGCCTAATTTCTTCGAAAGAAATAGCAATTTTAAAAAGCGTAGTGATGCTATTCTCCATAACACAAAATTACATCGTACAACTCAAGAAAAGTGTGCATTTCCTCCAATTTTTATGAACTTTTAGCAGATTTTTGCCATTTTTTCTTATCCGTCTGTTCGTCCGGAAGGCGATGAGTCCATGAGGCGTTTTGTGCGCGTTAGATCGAACTATATACTTTTAATTATCATTTAAGTAGTAAATACTATAATAATTTCCATACATATGCAAATTGCAGGTAGATTTTTTTTCTCTTGTTGGATATTGATGCTATTCAGAGCAAGCACGGAGNCATTTTTTCTTATCCGTCTGTTCGTCCGGAAGGCGATGAGTCCATGAGGCGTTTTGTGCGCGTTAGATCGAACTTATATACTTTTAATTATCATTTAAGTAGTAAATACTATAATAATTTGCATACATATGCAAATTGCAGGTAGATTTTTTTTCTCTTGTTGGATATTGATGCTATTCAGAGCAAGCACGGAGNCCATACATATGCAAATTGCAGGTAGATTTTTTTTCTCTTGTTGGATATTGATGCTATTCAGAGCAAGCACGGAGAATCTAGTTTCCACAATTTCATTACTAGGCGCAAACAAGAGAATCACCTAAATCTAAATAGCATCCGAAAAGCTTTTCATTTCTAAGCGTTTCTGCTTCTAATTGGAGATAGAACTTTAGGTTCTTTTCTCGAAAACTGGTACTACTCAAATGAATTTTTCACTATTTCGTTATTAGGCGTATCAATCTATCCATCTATCTATCTATAAAACGATCTATCTATCCATCCATCTATATACGTTTCTACCAATCAATATATTTATTCATCTATTAATCTATCTATAAAACGATCTATCTATCCATCCATCTATATACGTTTCTACCAATCAATATATTTATTCATCTATTAATCTATCTATCAATCTGTCTACCTATCCATCTATCTACTCATATATCTATCTATTCATTCATCTATCTATCCATTTATCTATCGAACGGTCTAAACTATCAATCTATCAATCTATCTGTATATTTATCTATCTATCTATCAATCTATCTATCTATATATATACAGAGAGAAAGATTAAGTCGGAGACATTACCCCTTCTGTTAACACATTTACCCATCCATTAGGCATTATTTACAAACTTTTACTTTATGAGTAAAAGTAATGCCCAATGCTGATGAGAGACCCGGCGTCTAAACATTGGAGTAATGTCTCCGACTTAATCTTTCTCTCTGTATTATATAACAGTGTGTATTAGTAACGAATGAACGGAGATACCCACAACCCTCACCCAATCCCACCATCAGTTATGGGCAACGATTTGCAGTTTGATAGTCAAATTTTTGTTTTATTGTTGTAATATTTAAGTCGAGCGGAAAAGAAAGAAAATCAGAATTTGTTTGATAACCGGTATAAGTATTAACTAATAATTTCTGTCTTTTATTAATGTCCAATTATGTGATTTTTGAGTTTTCTTTGTTGTTTTTTGCGGCGTATTTATTCGAACCACGGGGCTTCTGCCAAATCTTTGTGTAATTATTATAAAATTCCATTACCGCTATCCAAGCGAGTCATATCAGCAAATAATGGATGCTGCAAAATGTAAAACAAGGGTTTTACGATCGACTGAATAATTATTTGGAAATGGATGGGGGAAACTTCGAACAAATGATTCATTAACGAGAGGCAATCTGGTAAACTTAATTTAAGAAATGCATAAAATACGACAGTAACAAGGGAATGCATGGAAGTGTGGAATGGAAAAGTGTTGTTTAAATTCAGATAATTCGTTCAGTGTATCATCCCTTCCTGTTAAGTCACTCCCTTAGCCAGATTTGTTGCCCATAACTGATGATGAGATTGGGGGAGTGTTGGTTAGAGTGGGTGTCCCTGTTCATTTGTTACTAATACACACTGTATATTTATCTATGTTTCATGTCAATCTATAGATCTATCTATCCACCTATCCAAGATTGTTAGGACAAAATACTTCTAATAGGTTGGCCACACTGGTTCATTTTTCGAATTTCAAATAATGAAAAGTTTTACAAAGTGTAAATAACTCATTTTCAAAAATAAGTAAAAAAAAATTTATCATGTTTGTCAATGTTGTTAGTAGAAAAGTCCTCGATCTCCTAGCAACCTAGAAATTTGCCGTAAAAACCGTAGGAAAATCTTTGCTTTTTTTGAATTTTTTATAATTTATCACTATAGTAACTGGACAGACGGAAAGCCGGATGACACCCGTCAACTGGCTCACAAATTTAAATTTTTTTATATAAAAACGGAGTTTGGCCCTGGGCTGGTTTTTCTCTTAGCAACCTTGGATCTATTTATCGATCAATGCAAGGTTTCTCGACTCTAAGAAACAAACGGCTGTTGGAAAGCCGTTGTTTCTGTTGTCAAGCAACCTTGGATCTATCTATTTATCTCAACATATCTGTCGATCTATCTGACCATTTATGAACCTATTTCAACCTTTCGATATGTCCAACATGTCAATTTATTCTTTTGTGTTCGCTATTGCTATGATTTGCTTCCCAATTTATTTAAATTTTGTGTAAACTAATTTGATTTCTAGTTAGCTTACATAGCGCAATAGAAATAGTGCCAATGGTAATCGATAGGCAGCAACAGGGAGTTGCGGTACAACACAAAAATGGTTTTGAACATGAAATTGTCTGAGAATGACGTCACTGTTATGCACTTCGAAATCCCTAACATTTCTCCTCGTGCATTTTCATGACTTCTTTTGGAACATTTGTAGAATAACCCCCCTTTTGCAATTCGGGTAAGTCATATATTAATCGACTGGAAATTTAGCGTAGATTACGAATTTGACATCCATTGTTAACAGTCAACTCAAATTTTGCAAAATTTTTGTAAATTTGTGTCAAAAGTATTTTTTTTAGTATGACTTACCCAATGGTATTAGTTGGGATTTCAGCAAGTTATACGTGAATCGACCAGAAATTTCATGCAGATTAGGAATCTGACATCAATCATTGGATGTCAACAACCTAAACCTAAAGAAAATGTAACAGTCTAACTAACCTAAAGAGAAATAACCTAATATTGGATTGATTTGGTTCTCTTCAACCCTAGAATATGACTTTGAAAACCTGATTGGTTGTCAAGGAAAGACGTGTTTTTGAACTTCTTTTTTTGCTCCTTCAATTTTGAATTATTTCTTGTGTCATCTTACTTACTGGACCATTTGTTTAATTGGGAATCACTGGACTGAGCATTCCTGTCATCGAATCCTGTCGAAGCTGTTCCTTTACGGTCATCATCTTTACTACAAACCTTGTCAAAGTTGTCCATCAGAAGAAAAAAAAAACTTTCCTAAAAATTTAAGCATTCAAAATATTGTTGGGTACTCATCAACAACCTTCAACTTCCATAATCTCCTTGGCAACATCCAACATTACTTACAAAGCTAAGTCAATTATTTAACTTAGTATATGTTGGGTCCACCACAACTTTCCTGCTGAAAAATTGAGATACTATCACCACTTTTATATCTATCTAGGATTGCAGGGATTTGAAAGAATTGTTTTACTCAGATCATTACAACTAGAAGCCTCATCCCAGTTGACCATCCTGTTTCAGAAGCTTTTGACATCATCCAACAATACTCTCAAAGCTAAGTCATTTAATAACTTAGTATATGTTGGATCCTCTACACCTTTTCCCTTTTGAAAAAGTCTTTGAGATACTATCACAACATTAATTTTATCTAGGATTTCAGGCTTCCGAAACCGTTCATTCATTTTGGCTACTTATTATTTGGACAAATCAGAAAAATTATTTTCGACTAAACTTTGGAGAATACTTTTCACCTTTACAAAAATTGTTTCCCAAAATTGGCTGAAAATGGCTTCAGCCATTTTCAGCAAATGTTCAGCAAGGAGATCCGCTCGGACCTGCTCTTTTTTGTCTCGTCGTCCAACCCATAATTGAACAAATTGCCGNAGTTCAGCAAGGAGATCCGCTCGGACCTGCTCTTTTTTGTCTCGTCGTCCAACCCATAATTGAACAAATTGCCGCCGAATTTAATGTCTGGTATTTAGATCATTGCACCATCGCTGATTCTCCAACCAAAGTTTTTGAAGATTTAGAGAAAATTTTTCACTTAGCAAAAGAAGTTGGATTATCCCAAATTTTTCTAAATGTGAAGCCACCATTCTTGGAAATTGTGAAGGGAGGGAACTCAAAAATATCATCTCTAATCTTGAACTAATAGTTCCGGGAATTCAAATGATGGAATTATCTAAAGCTTCTCTTCTTGGAACACCAATTTCAAACGAAGCGATTCGAGATTGCCTACAACAAAAAACTGATGCACTCAAAACTTTTGGAGAACGTCTTTTGAACATCTCCAAACATTCTGCTTTTTTCCTTCTTCAAAAATCCATTGCCATTCCGCGTTTAATCTTTTTTCTCCGAAGCTTGGAAAGAAGTTGAGAGCCTTACTTTATACGATGATATGCTGAAGATTATTCTTGAAAACATAATTAACTCAAATCTCTCAGATCAAGCTTGGATTCAATCATCACTCCCTATCAGACAAGGCGGTTTTGGGATCAAACACGCAGTTGACATGGCGATTCCGTGCTTTCTCGCGTCATTCAACAGTGTTGAACCTTTAGTGTCTGCCTTGCTCCCTAACAATTTTCAAATCGACCCTTCTGTGAAGACTGCAGAAAACCTTTGGACCTTAAAATACTCTGAGAATCTCCCTGAATGTCCTTTAAGAAAATTCCAGAAAACTTGGGAAGAACCTCAATCTAAAAATCACTTCCACTTTATCCTTTCTACATGCTCCTCAGATGAAGACCTAGCGCGAATTCTTTCCTCTACCAATCAAGAAGCCGGCGCTTGGTTAGAGTCATTACCCTCCCCCCAACTTGGAACCCTTCTTTCTGATGAAGTTTTTAGAATTTCTTGCGCGATACGCCTTGGCTCTTTAATTTGTTCTGCTCACTTTTGTTCTTGTGGTTTAGAAGTTGAAGAAACAGGTCGTCATGGTCTTTCATGCAAGAAAGCCTCTGGAAGATTGGCAAGACACGACGGGATAAACGACATCATCCTCAGATCCCTTCGTTCAGCCGGATTTCCAAGCATTAGAGAACCTCCAGGTCTTTCAAGACAAGACGGAAAACACCCAGATGGAATGACACTCGTCCCCTGGTCTAGAGGAAAACCATTGGTCTGGGACTTCACTTGTGTGGATACATTCGCCCATACATACATCTCATACACCAAACAAGACCCTGGTGCTGCCGCTATCATTGCTGAAGAAAGGAAGGTTAAAAAATACAACTTTCTGCCAGAGAATAAATTCACTTTCGTTCCTATCTCTGTCGAGTCAAACGGAGTATGGGGGGGGGGACCCAAAGGTCTGAACTTGATTAAGAAAATTGGCAATTACATTCAAATCGCTTCCGGAGAACCTCGTTCTACTTCGTTTCTGATTCAGCGAATAAGTCTAGCTATTCAACAAGAAAACGCCACTTCCATTTTGGGCACTCTTCCAAAAGAAAAGCATTTGGAAGAAATTTTCTATCTTTAACTTGCTTTTCAAGATCCACTTCTGTTCTTTCAATATTAATTTTTTTATATTTGCATTAGGAAAATAAAATCAATTTAGTGAAAAAAAAACAAAAAAAAAACAAAAAAACCTAAAGAGAAACTAGTGACCTAACAACCTAAAAAAATTGAAAGAAAATTTAACAACATAAACCTAAAGAAAACCTAACATCCTATACCTAAACCTAAACGAAACCCAACAAATTAAACTTAAAGAAAACCTAACTACCTAAACCTAAAGAAAATCTAACAATCTAAACCTAAAGAAACCTAACAACCTAAACCCAAAGAAAGTCTTAAGAAATTGTATTCTCTACATTTCATTGCTTATAAATGTTTAAATAATATAAATAATAAAAATTTAAAAGAAATTGAAAAAATATCCTTTTTGTTTAAAAAATTCGACTTGACAGGAAACGATGAATGTTGAATTTGTATTCTGCGTTAAGTTTTTGAATTGATGTCCAACTTATTGAAATCCGGACTACTACCTTTGGGTAAGTCATATTAAAAAAAAATTTTTTTTGTTGGCACAAAGATCCCTTTCGGATTCGTGCTGTTGTTGGGCCCGCAAAAAAATACAACTTCGCATTTGGTTTGGGATAAAAATTTTTTTTCTGGTATAGAAGAACTAAAATAGAAACCAATAGAAAAGCTTCCACAACACTCCCCCACGCTAGAACGAAGTATTTAATTTTTAATGTTTGAGACTCTTAACACGTGATGTAAATGGAGTAAATCTTATTACCAAATTATATCATATTTTGCATTGGCCTAAGAAATTCAACTAAATTAGAGTTGAAACTTCATTCGTCTCTCATTAAATCCCACTTTTTTTTTAGAACAATGCCCCACCTATTTGAATTTAAAATGGACAAACATGGAGTCGGTAATGCATAATTACANAAAAATACAACTTCGCATTTGGTTTGGGATAAAAATTTTTTTTCTGGTATAGAAGAACTAAAATAGAAACCAATCGAAAAGCTTCCACAACACTCCCCCACGCTAGAACGAAGTATTTAATTTTTAATGTTTGACTCTTAACACGTGATGTAAATGGAGTAAATCTTATTACCAAATTATATCATATTTTGCATTGGCCTAAGAAATTCAACTAAATTAGAGTTGATACTTCATTCGTCTCTCATTAAATCCCACTTTTTTTTAGAACAATGCCCCACCTATTTGAATTTAAAATGGACAAACATGGAGTCGGTAATGCATAATTACATGCAAAAATGGTGTTTCTGTCATTTTATTAAATGAAAGTTTATTTAAATTCTTCAGTTGTACCTACCCAAAACGAATTTGGGTAGGAACAGTTTTCTACGTTGAAAATTTCAGAATTTTCGGAATTGTTGTTTTTTAATCCTCTCAGAATGCGAAATTTTTGTATAGTAAGAATTGGCCATAAGATATTTTTAATTGGTATACATCTTGAAAGTAAAAGAGAGGGGGAAAGTTTGGAAACAGTGCATAGTGACGTTATCATCAGGGGAAAATGGTGNCATCTTGAAAGTAAAAGAGAGGGGGAAAGTTTGGAAACAGTGCATAGTGACGTTATCATCAGGGGAAAATGGTGGGAACATGCACTTTAGCGGCGCGGTACTTTTATTACATTGGTTTCTAGAATTATGCCTTAGAATCATCCGTATTACTTTGAAGAGGAGTACGATGTCGTACATAAACTTGCTTCCAACCCACGTCATNCATCTTGAAAGTAAAAGAGAGGGGGAAAGTTTGGAAACAGTGCATAGTGACGTTATCATCAGGGGAAAATGGTGAAAACATGCACTTTAGCGGCGCGGTACTTTTATTACATTGGTTTCTAGAATTATGGCCTTAGAATCATCCGTATTACTTTGAAGAGGAGTACGATGTCGTACATAAACTTGCTTCCAACCCACGTCATTTTGACAAATGGCATTTTTGTGTGCAGATTGGTAAGCACGAAGTTACTCCTAAGTCTGAATTTAATTCAATAAGAGTAATAGATTCACAGGTTAGTAACTTATTTTGCCATTTTGTCAGACGCAAATTTTTAAGTGACCAAAGCATATCTCGAAGATTCACGTGGTTACCTAGGCCATGAGTTATAAATGAGTGACTCAGACTCACTATAGAATAAGAGAATTATATTAATGCATGTATCTTCAAACGCCGAGACAGTGACAGTGACTCAGAGTCACATATAACACGGAGAGTCACAGGGCAGTTACCTCAGTGTCACGACCCGTCACCATATAATTTTAAATTGCATTAGTCCGTGAGTTTCGCTAGTGTTTTGCTCAAAAAATTCAAAACACTAATAGTGTACATTATTTATAAGCAAACTTTACTGTATTTGTATATATTGGACATGCACAATTATTTTTGGTAAAAAGTATTGTATATGCACAATTATTTTTGTTTGAATTTTGGATGGGTACGACATTTATCCACGGACGGTAAGGATGACAAGATTTATGAAATTCTTCGTCCGTCAGGATTTGATAAGTTCAAATCGTGATTCTGGCGAAACTGCACAATATTAATTTGTTTTCTTTTTAGAGGAAACAATTAACCAATAAATCAAAATAAATTATCATGTAATTACGGTATTATCTCGGAGTCAGTACGAATTGGTGTATGTTTAAAGCGTCGTTTTCCTACATTTGTTATACATCCACTATAAAATAGCAAAAACAGTTTTTGTCCTATTTCGTTCTAATTTTTATTAAATTATTTTCACATTAATTGTTAAAAAATAACATTATGACTGTTGCCCTGGCAACAAGACAAACGTGACTGAATACTTAGAATCAACTCAACAAAACTCTGTAATAACGCGAAGGTTGTAATCAGCCGAATACGGTAAAAACTGTGCAACTCGAAAATAACAGTANGGCAACAAGACAAACGTGACTGAATACTTAGAATCAACTCAACAAAGCTCTGTAATAACAGCGGGCGTTGTAATCAGCCGAATACGGTAAAAACTGTGCAACTCGAAAATAACAGTCAAAGTGGCAAAATTCAAAAACAAGTTTATGATACTCTATACGTTTTGGTTTTGGTGTAAAGTATGTCCTGAACAAAGAGGGACAGCGCTAGCTATAATTTTTCCTAAGTGCCAAAGGTACCGAATTGAGTGGGTTAAAAAATAGAATCCCTTGCTAACGTACGCCAAATCAACATCCTTCAACCCTTTCTTTGTATCCCGGGCTGGTGTATTAGCTCTTTTTTGAAAAACGAATGCTAAGGACAACTGAATTTATATTAGAGTATACTAAACAAATTGTCCGCGGTACTGTAAAGAATTCAAAATACTGAAAATGTTGGATTTGTACATTTTGGTGTGAAAATATTTTGTATCTATACAATTTTCACTTTTTCCGGTTACATAATTGCATAATTACTGGGCCCAGCGAAACTCCATAGTTTGGCATGTAATTGAGCCCAAAAACAGGCCTTATCCGAAAGGGTTCTTTGTAAAAAAATTTCAACATTTGACTTGACCGCCAACAATGGATGTCAGATTTGTAATCTACGCTAAATTTCCAGTGGATTAACTTATCAGTTACCAGAATTCCAGAAGGGGGGGGGAGTGGCTATTCTACAAATAAGCCCTTCTCATTGTTTATAACAAGCAAATATTTACTTGAGATTCATCGTTTTCCAAAGGAAAAATCGTTGTCTTTAATTTGGCTAAATCGATGCAAAAGAATAGACAAAATCAACTTGTCCATTGCTTTCATTTGCTCAAAGCATTTCGAACTTTTCGGTTTTGAAGTAGACAAAATTCAACACTTGTTTGAATTTGTGTGGGTTGAATGTTTGAATTTCATTTTCTCCTACATTTTCCCACCTGAATATTGTAAAAATCGTTCGGGAATTCAAAAATTATTGCGGGAAAGCTTAATCAGACTAAAAATTAGAATCAAACTTTTAAATACGTAGAGAAAATTAAATGTCAACGAAAGGACTTTCTGCAAGTCTAAAGTTAAAATAAAAGCTAAACAATTTGCAAAATAAATAATATTGTTGTAAAAAATTACTCAATTGTTTGTACACATTTGCGCGTCAAAATAAAATGCATATCTAATTTTAAAATTGAAGTTAAAACAGTCTAAAGTCATCTAAAGTATGAATAAGGCATGTTGTTTAGTTGTGAACTTTGAGAACTTGCACAACAGTGACGTCACTTCTACTTGAGAGAAAGAGAATTTAAGAAGAGATTGCATACTGCCATTCCCTATCTTAAGTTACCTGAGGTAGGAATACAAGTGTAAAAGGTAGATCTCCACATCCCTTGGCCTGGTAGTTAAATGCTACTTTGTAGAAGAAAGAATGTAATGAAAAATAGCATATCTAGTTTTTTTCGCTCGGATGCTCGGTTCAACTATTTTAATTAGTGCATCTTCTAATGTTACATAGACCCATAAAAGGAATTTTCGAAAAAAAACTTTTCGCAGAGTTATGCCATTTTAAAAAAACATCTAGTACACTCTTCCAATACTAATAATTACATTTGAGACCGTTTTAAACTTTGTTTAGGATTCCCGGTGGAAGTTTGAATTATTTAACTTTCCTATTTCNCCAGGCGAATATTTTATCTTACAAAACCCCTGCTACCCCTATCATGGTCCGCGATACCGCTACCGCTGCTTTGAGAAAAAATTTCCCCACTAGTGTTATCCTTACTTTGAGAAAAAATTTGCCCGCTACCGCTACCGTTACTTTGAGCAAAATTACCCCGCTACCGATACCGATACCGTTAATTTGAGAAGAAATTTCCCGGCTACCGCTACCATGGTCCTTGCTACCGCTACTTTGAGAACAAATGTTCCCGCTACAGCTACTTTGACAAAAAAAATTACCTGCTACCGCTGCCAAAGGCCACGTTACTACCACTTTGTAAAAAAACCCATTAAAAATCCGCTGCCAAGTTACCAGAAACCGTTTCGCCTTCGAAAGTCCTCATTGTCGCTACACTTAGAAAAAAATTTGCAGCTAACGCAAAGATTTAAGGAAGTACGGCACTACCGCTACTTTCTCTTACCAAAAGTAGTGGCGCTACCTAAAGTGACATCTGTGGATCCTGCAAAGAAATATTTCTTCATTAGGAAACCTGCAATAGAAAAAGAGTTTCGAATGTTGGCGTCTTTATAAACGCGCTTCTAAGCTGGCGAACTTTGCCTGTATAAAACATACGACAATACAATAAGGTCCTACGACTAGAAAGAGGAAGTTGGCATCAACTAAATTCTTCTTTGAAAACTAAGAACCATTGGTCTAATGTTTTGTTGGAATGAGAAACAAAGCTCCTAATACACCCACGAGATAGTAAACATAGATATCTATACCCAATAAAAGTCTTCCCTGTCTCTGCCAAGAGATGAGGAGAAATGCAGATGATGAATCCACCAACAGCAAAAATAATTGCTGGTGATAAATGGTGGATCATCATAACATACCGGCATGGCCATTAGGAACGAGCAAAAATAAATTCTTTTACTGCTTGTGTTGTGCGTCAGCTGTTGCTGTGGGTGCAAAAAGTTAGCAGAGCATTACCATAAAGTTAGCAGATCAGCAAATCAGACCGTAAAGTTAGCACCCTAGCACCATAAAGGGAACAATTAATGGAATCGCACTCCCCGCGGAATTGGGTAAGTGATACCTCAATCGATTGGAAATTTCATGCAGATTACGAATCTGGCATTCATTAGTGGCGGTCAAATCAAATTTTACAAAATTTTTGCAAATTTGTGCAAAAAATAAATTTTTTTTTGCACTGTCTTACCCAAATATCCAAGTGGAATTGGGTAAGTGATACCTAAATCCATCAGAAATTTAATATATATTACGAATCTGGCATCTATTGTGGGCGGCCAAGTCAAACTTTGCAAAACTTAAGCAAATTTGTGCCAAAAAAAAATTTTTTTTTCTGTTATGACTTAACCATATGTATTTGTCCGGATTTGAGCAAGTGAAAGGTTGATCGATCAGAAATTACACGCGTATTACGAATCTGACATAAATCATTAGTCCAACTAAAAAATATAAAACTTCCCATTCAGTACAAGTATTCCCAAGGTTGCTATGAGAAATTTACAAAACGCGACTTTGATAAGGTTAGTCCATAACTCCATTTTTTTTTAATTTTGTTTTTCGAAGCTGGATGTCGGTTCGACATCCAACTCCGTTCCTAAGGTTACAATTAAAATTTATTTTGCAATTCGGACTTTGGCAGTGAGAAAAAGTTGATGAGATCTCTCTTTTGACACTTGCAAAAATTATTTTTGTAGAAATTAACGATACAAAACACTATTTCGTAATTTATAAGTTTTATGTTCTACTAGGAGTAATAAACCAATAAATTTTGGAAGCTAAAAGNAGTTGATGAGATCTCTCTTTTGACACTTGCAAAAATTATTTTTGTAGAAATTAACGATACAAAACACTATTTCGTGATTTATAAGTTTTATGTTCTACTTGGAGTAATAAACCAATAAATTTTGGAAGCTAAAAGCCTGATTTAATTTCGGTGAAGTTTGTTGAGTTTCTTGTTTGGTTATTTTTTGTTGATTTAAAAACAAATGGAGTTATGGAACAACCTTATCAAAGTCGCTTTTTGTAAGTTTCTCATAGCAACCTTGGGTATTCCGAAGCACATCGGATTTGGATGAATTTTTTTTTGTAGGCTTTTTGTAAATTTTTTTGTATTAGGTCGCTGATCACGAATATGAAAATAATTTTCACAGGAAACGCATAAAAAAAAAGTTTTGCATTTTTCAAAATTGAGAAATTATTTCCTTGCTATTACGTAGATTGAGAGGGTGTTTTCTCAATGTTTTTGTTAGGTAATTAATAGATGTATTCAAGCATACACGGATCGGTAACATGCACAATTGGATTGTGTTAGTTGAGTGTGATTGCATACCTGTAACAGATATCGCGTTCAGGTAGTTCAAACCATATTTCCCGGCGGCATTTGAACGAGCCGAAAGCTCGTTCAACAGCTAACGAAGGCCCGCGATGCGCGCCGAAGATTGCGCGCCGCCATTTTTTTGCTTAATAACAAAATACTGATGAAATATTTTATTGATTAACAAGCTAGCGAATCCTAATTCTAACAACGAATGCATATTAAATCCTATTTTTGTTCCATTTTGAATAATTGATAACTTTCTTTTTATGCGTTTCCGGTGAAATTTTTTTTTCATATTTGTGATCAGCTACCCCATTATTAGTCTACAAAATAAACTTTATCATAATTTGAGGTGCCTCGGATTCCGAATACCTCGGAATACCTAATTTTTTCCCCGCACAGTTGAAAAGTCACTTAAAAAAAATTTTTTTTTTTTTTTGGCACAAATTTACAAAATTTTACAAAATGAGACTTGACCGCCATCAACGAATATTAGATTTGTAATCTACGTGAAATTTCTGATCGATTGAGGTATAGCTTACCCAATTCCACGAGGTTATTTGGGTAAAACAGTGCAAAAAAAAATTTATTTTTTGCACAAATTTGCAAAAATTTTGTAAAATTTGATTTGACCGCCACTAATGGCCATGCCGGTAGACAGGTTTGAAATAGCATTTTCCCAATCGACTCTGTATCATAATTGGTAGTGTATTAGGGAAACAAAACGTGGGGCGATACCCCAGATGAGAGGATGAGACCATATTTTNTTACCCAATTCCACGAGGTTATTTGGGTAAAACAGTGCAAAAAAAAATTTATTTTTTGCACAAATTTGCAAAAAATTTTGTAAAATTTGATTTGACCGCCACTAATGGCCATGCCGGTAGACAGGTTTGAAATAGCATTTTCCCAATCGACTCTGCATCATAATTGGTAGTGTATTAGGGAAACAAAACGTGGGGCGATACCCCAGATGAGAGGATGAGACCATATTTTTGGTTAATCCCTGTGTCCCATTAACTTGCCTCAATAGTGATGTAATTGAGAAACTAGTTGAAGCGAATTAAACCAATGGGACTTTTTTCCGTCTATCTTTAGTCAGAGCTGTCTAAACTTGCGTACGGGAAATTTCATACCCTAGGTTTTGCGCTTGCGCCAATGGGATGGTGGTCCCGCCAAAATTTCTTAGTAAAAACATACTCTGAAACCATAAATCCCTGTCACCTCGCCACATTGTAAATTGCTGTGGTACACCTTGTACGTGGTTGTGTACACTTCCCGGCCTTTTTGTTTAGAAGCGCAGATGTAGTGAAAATAGCATACACGTAAGTTGAACATAAAATCAGAAAAATACCAAACAATACAACTTAGCAAAATGTTGAGGCAGATTGTTTGAAAGCTGCGCTTTATGGGGTTGTTACGTTTTGAGGCGTAGGAGTTTTCTGGGAAAAGTTTTTGGAATGTTCAGTGTTAGAAATTTTTATTGATTTTTACGAATAAATAAAATAATTATTTAAAAAAATTAAGTCTTGACTTTCTATATGATAATTAAATTACTAGGGTTTCAGTATACTATTTTAATCAGTAATTTTATTATTTATAAAATATCGCTCTCACATTTTTAAGTGTTGGAATGATAGAGAGAGCGCGGATCATCTCAAACATGCGCTTGAACTTAGGTAAGAATTTTAAATTTAGCTGTCCAATCATTCCAACACTATAAAAATATTACCCGTAATTCATTATAAAATTAAATTCTCTCATGTTTAATGGATTAAAAAAAACTCTAAAAATAAATGTGAATAATTTACAGCAGTTGTATTTAGAAATACATTGATTAGGACAGCAGCAGGTGCGCATGATCCATGTGAGTGAGCGACATTTTACTAAGAAATAAAATAAACTGATGAAGATAGTCTAATAAAAACTCTCTAGTAGTTACACATAGAAAGTCAGACTTAACTTTTTTAATTAATTGTTTTATTTAATCGTAAAAATCAATAAAAAAATTCTAACACAGAACACTCCAAAAACATTTCCCAAAAAACTCTCAATCCTAATTCCAAAACGGAACGACCCTATAAAGCTCAGCTTTCAAACAAACTGTTTCCGTGGGCCCTGCTTTTCACAAACTTCTCATAAAAATGGAGATTCAAAAATAAGAATACAACATTTTGCTAAGTTGTATTGTTTGGTATTTTTCTGATTTTATGTTCAACTTACGTGTATGCCATGTTCACTACATCTGCGCTTCTAAACAAAACGGTCGGGAAGTGTACTCAACCAAATACAAAGTGTCCCACAGCAATTTACAATGTGGCGAGGTGACAGGCATTTATGGTTTTAGAGTTACTCTATTAGTCGGCTTTTCACATGCAAAATTTGAAAAAATTAAGTTGATGAGAATATGACCAAAATGGACATTATCCGTACGTAGTTGCCTCATGCTACCTGGGCTAGAAGTTTTTGTAAAAAATGGCATAACTCTGCGAAAAAAAGTTTTTTTTTCGAAAATTCCTTTTATAGCTCAATGTAACATTAGGAGATGCTCTAATTCAAACTCTTCAACCGAGCAATCCTGCAAAAAAAAATGATTTATGCTTTTTTGCATACCATCCTTTCATGTCAATTTAGTACAGATCAAGACTAATTTTGTGGTAGTTAATGAATACCAAACCAAGAGACACGTGAGATTTTCCTTTCATCACAAAGCTTCTATCTGTGTATCAAATTTCTTAAAAAGGAATACCTGTAGTTGAATTTCCGGTGACTTTGTGTCCATCGCATTAAGAACATAAGTAGGTGCTTTTGCCTTTATAAATTCAACCATAAAATATCTGATTACACCATTTTGGTTCAACTAATGCCTGATNGTAGGTGCTTTTGCCTTTATAAATTCAACCATAAAATATCTGATTACACCATTTTGGTTCAACTAATGCCTGATTCAAACTTGCCTTTCTCTCATCGTGCTCTAGGGAAAATGCAGTATTATTCTAAATATTCAGTAAATTGTGAATAGAGTTGTTATGGCAAAAAGTGATTGTATTGTTCAAAGTTTCTAATCGCACCGTATTTTCCCTAAGAGCACAATAGGAGAAAGGCAAGTTTGGATCAGGCATAAAGGAGCTCAATTTGGCTTACAGTGTTCATAACATTTTGAGATGCAATGAGTGTGAAGAATATCCGTAGTCCACTATAAACATTTGAAAAACAATAACCTAAAGTCAATCTTGATAATTCATTTATGTCTGAAAGACCATATCCAAACACAATGAGTCCATATACCCCAGCTACAAAACCAAAGCTAGCTCCACAGTAAATAGCCAAAATCTAAAACATCAAAAATTACAAATTTTATCAAATTTATTATCAAATTTTTCTGTTTACAACCTCAAGGGGAAATATTCAGATACCTATCAGAATATTTAAATATTTGTACTACAAACAAAAATTACAAACTTGAACTCCAAATGCTTCCTCTAGATCCCTCACAACTGCAGCTAACTCCTCATGTAAAAGTCGAAGCTTCAATACTTTCTCTGCTAATATTGTCTCACTGTTTTTTTCCAATTTTGGCAAAGATATTTCATATGAATTTGAATAATTCACCATCATCTCCTTCATTTCTTGTGAAATTATTTTGAAATATTGAGAAATTATCCAGAGTATGAATACGTAGGTGGATGTAATAAGTCCTGGGATAAATGAAACCAAAAATTCTGATATTGGTAGCAAGTATACGTAAAGGTTACCCTTTAGCGATGTATTTTCTACATGGCTCCATAAGCCGAAGACGAAATTCAAAAGTAATTCATGTAACAAGTAAATTGGAATAATGTAGATGATTGGTTGCATTTTTGTGAAATTATTCATTTTGATTGTATTCACAACATGATGCAATTTGTTCCAAGCTATATTAAAAATGAAATATTGAGCATGTTCAATGCATTGCAATTTGGAAATGCGTACAATGTTTAAAATGTAATTTTTTTACCTGTTTTTAGATTACTTACCTTCAGCAAATTTTGAAGCACGAATGTTACCAAAAAGAAATATAATCACTGATGCTGAAATTTGTATCAAGAATACAAGTCCAAAAGTATAAAAGTCTGTACCATTGTTGATACGTGTAACAAAAAATGACATCAGCCTGCAGTACATAGATACAGAAGTGACAAAAATAATAACGAGCCATATCAAATTAAATATCCCTCGTTTAGAAAACCATTTATGACTCATTTGACAATTTCCAGTTACAAGATTTACTGGAAACAATCCGAAAAAACTGCAAATTCTGACCAATGAAGACAAAACATGACAGAGACATTGATCTTTACGTTTTTCTTCTGTCATCACGGGTATAATTTTTGGAGTAATTTTCATATTGATACTAAAATTACGTTTCAATTTTTCCATGAGATGTATTCTGATATTGCAGTGCGTAAAATCTTATCCTTTTTTCGTCAACCTTCGCTGCTGTACCTTTTATGTTTAATTTTGAAAGTACTACTTCATATTTTTATTTCCTTAGACCTAGGTAAAACTCTTTCTGGTATTATATTCCTAATGAATTCCACAAGTCAATAAACTTATTCAAAGAAGCTNGACCTAGGTAAAACTCTTTCTGGTATTATATTCCTAATGAATTCCACAAGTCAATAAACTTATTCAAAGAAGCTGAAATTAATTCCTTTGTCCAATTCCAGCTTACAACTCCTAAACTACTTTCTTTATTACTTTCTTTCTTATAAAAAAAGGTTGAAACTCCTATGTCATTCTAGTAGAAGGCGGCAGATATTCCGACTTGGTCGGAATGATCGAATGGGAATCGAATCGGAATGGTCGGAAGAAACGATGACACCCTGTCATCTCTTGTTGACTCGACCTATTTTTGCTATCGAGCTGGCAAAATTACTG
Source organism: Holacanthella duospinosa (assembly GCA_002738285.1). Classification (NCBI taxonomy): domain Eukaryota; kingdom Metazoa; phylum Arthropoda; class Collembola; order Poduromorpha; family Neanuridae; genus Holacanthella; species Holacanthella duospinosa. The sequence goes on along the minus strand of NIPM01000170.1, from coordinate 433,944 downwards.
CTCAGATAATTTTTGAAAAGTGTATGAAGTGGTGATGATGTTACCTTTAGTTTTAAAAAAACTTTGCATCATTTATAATAAATTTTACCAAAGAGTTTAACCTGGTTTTGGCCTTTGGGTTTGGCGTCATTCTGGACTTTAAGAAAGTTTGAATTTTGTGCCATATTGGAATTCACTAACTATAATTTACTATACTAAGCTAGTATAAACCGACACCGGTTAACACGAAAAGTGACCGATCCACGGCTGAAAATGGATAATTTGTAGAAAAAAATGGCAAGACGAAGCCAANGACCTAGGTAAAACTCTTTCTGGTATTATATTCCTAATGAATTCCACAAGTCAATAAACTTATTCAAAGAAGCTTAAAATAATTCCTTTGTCCAATTCCAGCTTACAACTCCTAAACTACTTTCTTTATTACTTTCTTTCTTATAGAAAAAGGTTGAAACTCCTATGTCATTCTAGTAGAAGGCGACAGATATTCCGACTTGGTCGGAATGATCGAATGGGAATCGAATCGGAATGGTANTCGGAATGATCGAATGGGAATCGAATCGGAATGGTAGGAAGAAACGATGACACCCTGTCATCTCTTGTTGACTCGACCTATTTTTGCTATCGAGCTGGCAAAATTACTGCTCAGATAATTTTTGAAAAGTGTATGAAGTGGTGATGATGTTACCTTTAGTTTTAAAAAAACTTTGCATCATTTATAATAAATTTTACCAAAGAGTTTAACCTGGTTTTGGCCTTTGGGTTTGACTTCATTCTGGACTTTAAGAAAGTTTGAATTTTGTGCCATATTGGAATTCACTAACTATAATTTACTATACTAAGCTAGTATAAACCGACACCTGTTAACACGAAAAGTGACCGATCCACGGCTGAAAATGGATAATTTGTAGAAAAAAATGGCAAGACGAAGCCAAACTCGGTTAAATCGAACACTCGGTTAAAAATAATGTCTTTCGCTGATCACGAATCCAAAAATCAAATGATCACATGGATAAGAAAAAAGTGGTAATAATTTTGGAAACATATTTATTTATTTTACTAAGAAAATTAAAGGAAAAACTTCTTTTGGAATGGTAACTTGAATGTTTAAAAGACATGGTAATATTTTATTTTTATCTCTGTAACAAATCATTATATGAACTAGACTAAAACTTCAGTTAAGACGGTCGCTCGACATTCTACTTATTTAAGTTATTGTTCTATACATTGATGTAAAAGACTCGTTTACCTCTAAAAAGGATGTTGTAAAAGAGGCTTTAGATTTTAATGTAACAATTTTACATTTCATTTGTCTAAAAATTTTGTTCACGTTAGAAAATAAAGTAAGTATTGTTTAGCTATGTAGTTCAGAAATAGGATTATTTGAGTTTGGAATTCTTAAGACTTGTGTTTGAAAACGATTCGGCTAGGCCAAATGTGTAAAAGAATTATTAGTGCATCGTTATACACTACACACAGCTGTCTTTATACAATAGTTTCTTAATCCATAGTGCTGCAAAAAAATGGCGAATCAAAAAAAAATTTTTTTATAGTGTTCGTGCAGCCAAAAGTTTAACTGGCAGCCCGGTCGGTCATTTTCTTGCCGGAACGTTATTTTTGCCAACTGGGCCGAGATATTCTTCGCTGTGAACTCGACTGACATTGGAATCATTAGCGAATCAACCAACTATATATTGTGCAACCAATTTTAGTATGTGGACGAATTTCCAATCGAAAATGAATAATATATTGCACAGTCTTAGAAAATATTTTGATTAAAGTAGATGAAATATTTAATATGNAGGCTTTAGATTTTAATGTAACAATTTTACATTTCATTTGTCTAAAAATTTTGTTCACGTTAGAAAATAAAGTAGTATTGTTTAGCTATATAGTTCAGAAGTAGGATTATTTGAGTTTGGAATTCTTAAGACTTGTATTTGAAAACGATTCGGCTAGGCCAAATGTGTAAAAGAATTATTAGTGCATCGTTATACACTACACACAGCTGTCTTTATACAATAGTTTCTTAATCCATAGTGCTGCAAAAAAATGGCGAATCAAAAAAAATTTTTTTTTTATAGTGTTCGTGCAGCCAAAAGTTTAACTGGCAGCCCGGTCGGTCATTTTCTTGCCGGAACGTTATTTTTGCCAACTGGGCCGAGATATTCTTCGCTGTGAACTCGACTGACATTGGAATCATTAGCGAATCAACCAACTATATTGTGCAACCAATTTTAGTATGTGGACGAATTTCCAATCAATCGAAAATGAATAATATATTGCACAGTCTTAGAAAATATTTTGATTAAAGTAGATGAAATATTTAATATGTCATAAATTGGGAGATTGGGGCGTTAAACTATCGCTGTTTTCGATCTAAACTGAATTACCATGACTTTTTATCCTTCATATATTAGTTATAAATTTTTATTATTGAGTTTGATCCAAGGCGTAACCATTTCAAAAGTATCTGTCAGAAATACACCCGAAACATGTTCTCAATTTCATTAGGAATCAGTCAGGTATTAACTCTGATTCCTTTTTGTTACATTTCATAAGTACTCATAATAATCCATATTAGTTAGTTACTTCCATTATATTAATATTATATAGTTAGTTATAATTCCTATATTAACTTGAATGCTGTGAAATTTAGCATACTCTAATCGATCATTATTAACTTTACAGACTCTATATTGATAGAATGAAATTGGAAATGAAACACTTTTCTAACAACATGCCTCTGCATGAATGCTCCATGTACGTCATTCTTATAACTACTACTTTATAAGTTTTTGACATATTGTCAAAATACGTTCCCGGAGATCATCGACATATGTATTCAATTATAATTTTCTCACAGATGAGCATTTTCGTATTTCATTGTCATAGTCGGCTAATAATGTTGAATTTTCAGAAGAAAGATGTGTTGCTAGATGCGTTTATTGCACAAGAGGTATTTTCATTATGATCTCCTTGCTTGAACTGCATGAGGACGAGAACATATGTAATTATATTAGGTATTGCTGTTCCGAGGAAAGACAAGTTTAGTGAGATTACACTGCAACATTTGATGTCCAACGGAAACGAACCAATTTTTGTCAAAAAGACATCGATCTAAAAAGAAAATATGTAAATTTTGAAGTAGGTTCTTATAAATAGTGAATGAGAGTATTACTTCTTGATTGAGTTCGTCTGAGTTACTTGGGAAACGAGCACGCTTCAGAGATCTTACGACGCTTCTTGCCTATAAGGATGAAAAAAAATTATTTTTTTCAGTTGAATAGCTCACTGAAAATAAAATTATTTTTAAATTCTAAGTAGGTTGGAAACGGATATTTTCAAATGTGTAGATTTACGCTTCACTTTTTATAACTACGTAATTAAAAAGTTTATTAGATAATTTTCTGTTGAGTAGTAGTGCTTTAAGGGTGATTTATTTTCAACAATTTAATTTGAAACAATACTTCAATAAAACTTTGGAAAACATTATATATCATTTTGAGATGTACGTTGTTTACATTTTTCTTAAAACATACAATTTTGCAATAAAAGAAAAGAAGATTAGTCAAGAATTGAGAACATCCCACGACGCTTCGAGTATGACTACACGTGTCTAATGCCTATTATACAAGGAGAAAGAAACTTTGTGGAAATATGAAAAGTTTCATAAAATGTCGAACTNATAAGGAGAAAGAAACTTTGTGGAAATATGAAAAGTTTCATAAAATGTCGAACTCTCCCTCATACCCTGCGCTGCTTAAGTAGTCTACACTTTTAGTCTCAATTTTATTCTCAGCTTGTTATCCTTGGCTNAAGAAGATTAGTCAAGAATTGAGAACATCCCACGACGCTTCGAGTATGACTACACGTGTCTAATGCCTATTATACAAGGAGAAAGAAACTTTGTGGAAATATGAAAAGTTTCATAAAATGTCGAACTCTCCCTCATACCCTGCGCTTCTTAAGTAGTCTACACTTTTAGTCTCAATTTTATTCTCAGCTTGTTATCCTTGGCTGAGAGGCAAAAACTTCTCCTTCACTTTTCCCACCAAACTCTTCCCTCGCAACTGAGCTGGTCATTAAATGCACGGCACATTGTGAAAATAAGTTAATTTCATTATTTGACACCTTCAAATTTATTTGATTGATTTCCTGTTGCTGTGTGTTGGTAGCTTGTTTCTAATTGGACTCTGGACTCAGGAGACTTTTAGCAGTTGCTTCCTTTGTAGGTATGACCAAACCGAAGTCAGTGATTTAGCTCTAGCTAACGAGCCATGGCTCTGATTCTCTCTGCCAGATGGTTAGAATTAATTATCAAAATTTTTTTGCTCAATTACTTTGCATATAAAAAATAAATAAGAAAAAAAGAACCCTGTACAAATAATGTTGTCTAGTAGTCCCTGTCAGATTTAAATTAGATTTTGCAATCGGTTGGATTCGATCCTTCTGTACGCAAAAATTTTTTCTAAGTTTTTTGACTTTTCGGTTCCCTTACAACTCAAAAAACTACCTTTACAAAAGTTGTTGTGAATAACCAATGGAGGAAGATATTCCTCTAACATTTTTCTCCACGATGACCTGGTCAGGTCAAAGTTCAGGTTTCTTGATTTTCCGAAGTTTTTTTTATTTTAACCTAAACTTTGCCCTGACCAGGTCATCGTGGAGAAAAATGTTAGAGGAATATCTTCCTCCATTGGTTGTTCACAACAACTTTTGTAGAGGTAGTTTTTTGAGTTGTAAGGGAACCGAAAAGTCAAAAAACTTAGAAAATTTTCGAGATGGGGATTTGTGTTAAAAAACTTAGAAAAAATTTTTGAGTACAGAAGGATCGAATCCAACCTTTGCAATCAAGTAGATCTTTCCATGCAAATAATGTTTAAATGGGACAGAATGTCCTTCGGCCTCTCATTTGACCTCTGGAGGTTACTAAATGTCAAATTTGATTTTTAGTACTCCTTGTCACATTTTAACAGAATTTCGCCAACAAATAGATCTGCTGGTTGGATTCTAGACTTGAGTTTTTCAGCCCATATATGCAGACGTCACCTGGCATAAGTGCGAGATAAGTTTCAGTATAACCAGGTAAACACAAACTGGAGGGGAAAAGTTAATTCAAAAAGTGTAGACTACTTAAGCAGCGCATGGTATCCAGTTGCAAAAGTTGTTTCCGAAAACTCTTTCCAGCAAATTTTCTCCTCTATTGGTCAATAGAATGGAGACTAATTTGAAGCTTTTTTTTTAGAAATATCTAATTTTAAATTGATTCAAAGGGGTTTATCTGGAAGTTGGAGCTACAGATAATGTAGAAACGAATACGGTAATTTTTTTTTACTTTTCCTTGCTAAGGTTACTGTAACTGTTAACTACAATATTTAACACTCATACCCCATCTCGTACATGGGCACATCTTCGGGTAAACACCAGACATTTTTCGAACAATGATCGATATTGGTACTGTTCTCCATGACTCCAAAGTCATGACTCTGACTCTGAAGTCATGACTCTGACTCTGAAGTCATGACTCTGAATCTCATGACTCTGACTTCCATGGTTTTTGGGAGTCAGAGTCATGACTCTTTTAAAACATGAGCACATGAGCATATCAGACTTTTTTTTACTTATTTAATTTCATCACTAAATGTGTAAGGGACCTTGACAACAAGAAACTAAAAAATAAACTTTCATCTAGTCACACCATAACTCGTAACTTTTTAAAAATTAAAAAAATTTTCCATGAATATCGGTCGACATCCAGACACAAGGCAATAGAGGTGGAANTCACTTAATTTCATCACTAAATGTGTAAGGGACCTTGACAACAAGAAACTAAAAAATAAACTTTCATCTAGTCACACCATAACTCGTAACTTTTTAAAAATTAAAAAAATTTTCCATGAATATCGGTCGACATCCAGACACAAGGCAATAGAGGTGGAAACTAAATTGACTTGCAAATATTATTTGATTTGTTATTTTTACAAATAAATGTGTAAAAAATGATACGAATTAGTTAGTTAACCTGATGAAAGCGGCTTTTTTAGTTTTTTGTTGTCAGGGAACCTTGACTAAACCTATAAAAAAAAATTTATTTAAGATTGTCCTACCCGATTTTTCATTTTTGTGTTATGTGACTCCGGAGTCGAGAGTTATGAGTCTGACTCTGACTCAGAGTCAACTTCAAAATTCTAGGAGTCAGAGTGTTGACTCCGAGAGTCGACTCCCAACATTTAAGATTCAGAGTCATGACTCTGGCTCAGGCCAAATTGGCAGTCATGGAGAACACTAGATATTGGTAAAGTGTCGACAACTTTTATGGAAAAGTTGTGTGTATTATGTTGGATGCTTTTGTATTAATACAAAAGCATACGATATAATAGACAATTTTTCCATAAACTTTTCGACACTTTACCAATATCGATCATTGTTCCAAAAATTCCTGGTGTTACCCCGATGATGTGCCCATGTACGCGGTGGGGTGGGTAGTTAACTTTCGCAGTAACCGTAGCAAGAAAAAGTAAAAAAAAATCTACTGTATTCGTTTCATGCATTATCTGTAGCTGAACACATCCAGTGGGAAACACAAGCAAATTCGAGTTAGTTCCTGCATGGATGTCACTTGGTTTCTTTTTTATTTTCATATCCAAACGAAGGCTACTACTAGGCTTAGGCTTCTCTTTTAATCTTGTCATAGTAAACAAAAAAAACTTTCTCATGTGTACTCTTTCGTTTTTATAAACATGAGGGAATTTCTGTTACTTTAAAATTTTTCTCTTTTCTGTTCACATACAATAGGCTTAATACAGGGCCCGCCAAATTAATCCGGACAGGTTCACCAAAAAATTTGAGACAGCAAATACATAAATAATAAATAGTGCAAAATCCAAAAGTTGGAGGGAATGAAGTTAGCATATGTTTGAGAAAACATACCATAGTAAAAAATAATTTAACAGCAGCAGAGAGTTGAGAGAATGAATTCAAAGTCGAAGAATGGGGTTCCCTTTGCATCTACTCCACCTCACTCAACAGAGAATCTGGCGACCCCTCCCTGAAGGATTTTTATTCACTTCGTCTACAAAATGGCCGTCCTGCTCACTAATGGAAAATTACCATTAAAGTTTTTGGTATTTCCTAACAACTAACTTTTGTAAATCTTAACGGATTACTTTCAAACATTTGAAATACAGTGCACGACGTTTATAAGAGCATCCTTTATAAGAACATTCAGGTTATAAGAGCAGAGTTTTCCAGGTTTGGTTTGCTCTAATGCATTTAGCATGGGACATTAACGCGTTATAAGAACAACGCATATAAGAGCAAAACGGTTATAAGAACTATCTTTTGCTGGGTAATTTTTGAAGCGGGAGTTGGATATAAGAGCAAAAGTCAAATCTCAAACAAAAATAATCTTTTTACATCTTCAATTTATAAAAGTACCACTTGAAATCATTTCAGTTGAAATGTCGTTCTTGTAAAATCTTTACAAAACTTTAAATAAAAATTAAACAATTGAAATTTTTGTCGAAATTGTCGACGATAATTACAGTCGATAACTTTATTTAAAATCTATACTATAGTATAGATTTTCTTTTTATAAATTTTGAAAAAAAAATTTTTTTTGCCATATACTTTTTATAAGAACATCCTGCTCTTATAAGCGTTATAAGAACATCCTGCTCTTATAAGCGTTATAAGAACAAACGGTTATAAGAGCTGCATTTCCAGGCGACGGAGAGAGGCTCTTATAACCGTCGTGCACTGTATTTAGAACATACGAATATCTAGCGGAGTTTTGAATTTTATTCCAAAATATTGAAAAATGAATTTTTTATTAACCTCCAAAGTTAGGATGTTTATTGTGGTTGTCCCATAAGATGTATATGTTCCATAAGAGATAGGTGATTCAAAACTTACGGCTAAAACAATGAATATAATGAATAATTAAAACAATCATTCTAACAGCTCTAGCTTCGCTAAATATTGATGGATTTTCTTCAGATTTGCTATGAATGTGAGTTTCATCAAACTAAAGGTAAGTTAACAAAAAAAAATGTAAATTTCAATTCTTTTTGTGTAAATTATAAATCAAAATCACAAAATAAATTCGAATACGTTAATGAAGTATCAATCGTCTCGTAATTACATGTGAATGTTAAATTGAGTATGAGCATTTATAATGACCAATTTTGTGATTAAGAGTTCCGGGCAACTGCACTATACACCGAAAACAACATTCTAACAGTTCTAGCTCTACTAAATGTTGATCGATTTTCATCAAATTTAGTATGTATTTCCCGTCCATGCCCACATTCCTTCTTTCCATTCCCGCATCTCTCCCGTCCATGCCTACATACCTCCTTTCCATACCCGCATCCCTCTCCTCCATTTTTGGAAGCTCATTTGGACATTTTTGAAAACTCACCTTTACGGTGATTTGGCAGAAATACATACTAAATTTGAAGAAAATCAATCAACATTTAGCAGAGCTAGAACTGTTAGAATGTTGTTGTTTTCGGTGTATAGTATTGTTGCCCGGAACTTTTAATCACAAAATTGGTCATTATAAATGCTCATAGTCAATTTAGCTCTCACATATAATTACGAGACGATTGATACCCCATTAACGTATTCGAATTTATTTTGTGATTTTGATTTATAATTTACACAAAAAGAATTGAAAATTATATTTTTTTTTTGTTAACTTACCTTTAGTTTGATGAAACTCACATTCATAGCAAATCTGAAGAAAATCCATCTATATTTAGCGAAACTAGAGCTGTTAGAATGATTTTTTTTAATTATTCATTATTTTCATTGTTGTAGCCGTAGGTTTTGAATCACCTATTCCTATACACCTTATGAGACAACAACAATAAAAAACAATATAATTTTGAAGGTTAATAAAAAGTTTATTTTCAATATTTTGAAATAAAATTCAAAACTCCGCTAGATATTCGTATGTTCTAAATATTTAAAAAGTTTGAAGGTGATCCGTTAAGATTTACAAAAGTTACAGTTAGGAAACATCAAAAACTTTAATAGTAATTTTCCATTAGTGAACAGGACGACCATTTTGTGAACGAAGTGAATAAAAATCCTTCCTCACTCTCTGCCTCTGTTTTCTTCCTTTGCACTGCCTGCTATGCATTAACGTGTCTAATCAAAAACTTATTTTGAATTTTTTTTTAAATAAACGCCATTCTGTAATGCTGAAAGGTGGTTAATTGAGAGAAAAAACCAAGTCGAGGAATGGGGTAAGATCGCTTTGTATCTACTCTACCCCACTCAACGAAAACCTACCGACCCTTCTGTTTCTCTGCTTTGCTCCATTGCTTTGCATTAGAGTATCCAATCGAAACAAATATTTTTAGTGATATAATAAAATAAACTTCACTTCCATCATTTACTAAATTGTGTACCGCCTGCTCCAAGCCGTTTTTGGTGAAAGGCGGAGAAAGAAAGCCCGGATTAATTTGGCGGGCCCTGTAGATTCATAGTATGAATTTTCACAACCTGACAATATTTTTGCTATTTAATGCCTAGTACTCGTCATNAAGGTTGCACACTTGGCGATTCCTAATCCAAATTTCGCCAAAATTGAAAAAAAAATATGACTTTCAAAAAAAATTTTTTTGCTCAAGTCTATTCCTGTTACAACTATTGATTTTTGCTTAAATTTTCAAAAAGTTTGGCCCAAAATNATGTTTGTGCCACGAAAAATTTAATTTTGTGCTTGATACCATTGTGCCAGCACACTGATGACGAATACTAGGCTAAGGTTGCACACTTGGCGATTCCTAATCCAAATTTCGCCAAAATTGAATAAAAAATATGCCTTTCAAAAAAATTTTTTTTGCTCAAGTCTATTCCTGTTACAACTATTGATTTTTGCTTAAATTTTCAAAAAGTTTGGCCCAAAATTGAATTTGTAGCAGGGTACGGGAAAAAAAATTTACATGTAAATTAGACAGATTTTGCAAAAGTGACTAAGACGTTAACGTAAGATGTAGGGTAACGCAAGATACGTTTACTATTNAATTAGACAGATTTTGCAAAAGTGACTAAGACGTTAACGTAAGATGTAGGGTAACGCAAGATACGTTTACTATTACGTACCTCCCGTTACCCTACGCCTTATGTTAACGTCTTACTCACTTTTGCAAAATCTGTCTATTGCATGGCGCAACTTCAAACTCCCACCTTCAGCCAANCTCACTTTTGCAAAATCTGTCTATTGCATGGCGCAACTTCAAACTCCCACCTTCAGCCAACTTCAATCGATATTTTTTTCATTCTTTCTAAATTTGGTTAACCTTTATCTATACTTCAATTTGTACTTGCCCAAACTGCCCCAATTGAACTTTCAAAAAATTAAAAATAGTTTAAGTTAAGGAACCGAATTAATAACCGTGTATTTTATATACAGGGTCATTTGAAAGTAGCTCTGGGCTTTTGAAAATTTGTATCTCTTTATTGGGTTGACACAGGAGTCTCGTTTCTGATTCATTGGAAAGTTGAATGTCAAGAAGAAATATTGGTCACAATCAAAAAAGATAGGAACCAGCGTCACTGATGTCAATTCATATTTGATTTGAAAATTTTTAATTTAGCATTGCGGCTTTTATTGTCGTAAATTCAAACAATCCGTTTCAGCACTTTTTAAAGCACCCAAGCCGATGTCGATCAAATAATTCAAGATTTGTTTCAAAAACTTTTCCATGCAAATCGTAATGCTAAATTAAAAATTTTCCGTTTGATCATGAATTACTCCTAATAATGGTGATCCTTGAACTTTGCGAATGTGTCCAATATTCCTTCTTGACATTCAGCATTCCAACGAGTCGAAAACGATAATTGTATGTCAATTCAATAAAAAGGTACAGATTTTCAAAAGCCCGGAGCTACTTTCAAATGACCCTGTATATATATATATTTATACGAACCAAATATTTCTGAGCCAAAAAAAAATTCTTACTAATTCCATAATTGAACTTAAGCTAAAGGCTAATTTATACTCAGACGACAATTCATCCGTCACGACAAAGTCACCTTTCGTCAGCTAACTTTCTTTACGGATGCCAATTTATACTCTTGCGGCACTTCACGTTACCCCCTTCCGTCTGCGAAAAGCCCCTTCGACAAAAGTTAAACCTGCTTAACTTTGACTCATCCGTCAAGTTGAGTTTACGTGACGGAGCACTGTCGTCTGAGTATAAATTAGCCTTAAGAATTACGTCACTACAACCTCATACACCGTATTTATTATATTTAAACCCGAGGGTTCTATTCAATTTGATATTTGGTGTTTACGTCTAAACCTAATTCATATTTATAATTAATTATTTTTTCGTCAAATAATATTCTCCTTAAATTGTATTCACGTTGTTCATTTTTTTTCAGTCATATCATAATAAATTTCTATTTGGTGAAAATGACAGGCGGAGATAGTGAATAACCTCCCAAGTCCTGCGTCCGCGGTCAAAAATGCAAATTTTAGAAAAAAATGTAATTTAAGTATTTTTTTAGCCAGATAATCAGTTGAGAGAGGTAATTAGACCCTATGAAATTTAATTTGAATATTTTCAAAGATTTGGCCATATTTGGATTAGAAATCGCCAAGTGTGGGTTGTGAGAAACCATAGATATAACATTATTTATTCATTCTAGAATATTTTTTAGCAGTGACATGTTGATGTCAAAAAGTCATAGCATGTTTGACGGATTTACGCAACATGAGGACTCTGTAGAGGATTATGTCAAAATGTTCGGCATAGTATTAACAAGTCCAAACATGAAGTGTAAATACTTCATGTTGCATGGAATGCCTAAACAATGGAACCCTTTTTATGTTATTCATAATGTGAAAAGATTGAGTAGTACTCTTGATCATTGACAGCATGGAACCTGAAACAGGCGTCCGTCACAGAAATACACTAAGATAGCCAGTAAAATAGAAATTCATCGTGTAAATACCATAAATATTAAGGACATTAAAGCTAGATAGAAGGCAAGAAAAATTGGATTATTTTATAATGAGTAGTTTATTGTATGAATACAATGGGTAGCTACCAGCAGAAGCCAGTATACTCAAATATAATATCCATGTAAGAATTCAAATAAGTCTCTATTGTTTTTAAACCTCTATGATTGGTTAAATCTCGTTTGTTTCCGCTTTCTGCTGTTATGTCAAGCATTTGTCGTTTAGCTCTAAGAGTAGAGTTATATCTAAAATTGCCTCCAAATTTGCCAATGCTGCTAATTAAATGTTTCAATGTTTGGCTTTTCGAATCTCTTTCCTCTTCCTATTTATTATGTCAAGTATTTCTCATTGGCTCCATGAATAAAGTAATGTTGTATCTAAAATTAGTTCCAATATTGCTAATTTCATGAATTTTGGTTTGTCACTTAACCATCATCTCTTTCCACTTCAGCATATTATATCAAGTACTTCTTTTTCTGTTTGGATCTACAAACTCTCATCTCTTTTCAATACTCCTATTATGTCTATTATTTCTACTTTTAGTTCTCATCACGGAGTAATTTTGAACCTAACTTTACCGAGTAATGCAATTTCTAAGGTCTTTCAAATTGACTCGAAAAATGCACAGTATATTTTTACTTGTTTTGGATTCTTCCTATTATGTCAATTATTTCTAGTTAGTTCTCACCATAAACCAATTTTGTACCTAAATTTACTGTAAATAAATAATATCAATTCTCACTTGTACTGTAACTCTCTCACAACTCAAAATCACGAGCATTATCCGACCTCCTGCAATCATGCTGGCCAATCCTTGATAAACAAAGAATCCGTCTATACTCTTTTTTGACAGTCCAACGATTGTAGTTATAACAGCATACATCCCGGCGATAAATCGGAACCCCGTTGCTGAGAAAACTACAAATAGCTGTATCAAAATGATGACTTACATAAAGTTCAATTAACATCAAATTAAAATATTTTGATTAATTTACTTGGGACCCAAATGCTTTTTCTAGAAAACGGACCGATTCACATAAATCCTCATGAATGAGTCTTAGGCGTGCCAATTTCTTGGCCTGCTCTCTTGGGTATATTCCAATTGTCGTAATTGAACCAAATTCATTAGACGGTTGTTCTAAACAAGCTTCAATTTGTTCATTGAGAAAACGGAATAAGTAAGCACAAATCAAAAAAATCGCAGCGAAGCTACAAGTGATAAAATTCGGAACAAAGTTACCAATGAATGACCCACCGAGAGCAATATATGGGGATACCAATAGCATCACATTCTCACTGTTGGTGTGCGCTTTGATTATAAAACTGTTGAGAAAAGCTTCTATTGTAAGGCAAAATGGAACCAACAGCAAGCATTGTTTGATGAAACGAAATTCTGTAATACCTAATTCTGCAACAGAATCATGCAAAATTTGCCATCCTAGGAATTCAAAAAGTTTCAAGATTGGTTAGGAATACAACATTATATCACTACAATTTTTCTTATACCAACCTTTGCAAAAATAGCCAGCGGAAAAATTTCCCGTTGCGAATACAACTACAGTTGCTCCAAACTGAGCTATTATGGCTAAACTTATTGTGTAAAAATCTGTTCCACGAAACTCTGCAAGTAAAGTTGCAGAAGTTGAGTATATGAGTATACTCAAGAAGATATTAATCAAAAGTAAAATGAAATTGTGTAGAGACAAAAGAGAGATCCAAGAGTGTGTTAATGTACAAGTTTTTTGGTTAAATTTAACTGGAAATATTCCAAACGCTTGAAATGCAATCAAGAGCGGTTTAGCTGCTGCAGTAAGACAATCCATTTTATTTTTACAAAAAGCGCTACCAATGGCTGTCCGCATCCTTTCTGTATAGTAACTGAACTTGTCACTCTGTCCACCACTGTTCAAATTAGTAGAGTTTAAGTTGTCAAGGATGTCGCGGCGTGGGTACATTTTCAATTGAAATAGTGATGTTTCCATTTTAGAAATCCTCCAATGAGAAGGGAGGTATTTATGTTGTTGTGTTGTTGAGAAGAAATTCAAAATGAACAATTGAAAAACATTAGTCCAACTTTTGCTACAAGAAATGGATACTAACTCCTTTAATATCTAATGGTAGTTTCAGAGTGTTAACCACCTTTTTCAAGTATAGAAACTAATATTAAAATATTAATAGTATGGTTTCTCAGAAATGGGAAATTAGATAATTATTCTAAAAACTTGTATGAAAGGTTCATTCAATTCAGATTAAATTCATTAGCACTTCTAAACTCTTTATTAATTTATAAAATTTGATGAGTAATTTCACTTTATGGATAGATATAAATTTTACAGAAAGTAGACGAATGTCCTTAGCTTTTTCAACAAAAAAAAAACATTCGAATATTGAGAAATAATCGTAAAGCAAAAATATCAAGTTGAAATGGAGTAAATTGCATCGTGGGAGGAGACCTGAGGGACTTTGGAGAATGAGATAACTTAAGAAGTCAAGATAAAAAATTCTAGGTTTTCTAGAAAAATAAGGTTTAAGATTTATGAAAGAAAATTGCCTACACTAATGGCTGACGGTGAATGAAATTGGTTCCTAGGAAAGCCACTTGATAAAATGCAAATTTTTGAATCCCTGGTACAAATTTTAATTGAACAGCGTAATAACGAGCTTTATGTGATTGTCTTAGGCGTATGCATGTGTTATGGTATATATTGACACTACGCCGTTTAGTTTATAATAAAAATTATTATAAAACATCAGTTTCTCATTAGTCTGTACGCTTTATTTATCTAGACAATAATTGAAGACCTCCTTTGAAGAACAATGAATCAGGATTTTGGTAAACTTTTTGCTTAATTTTTTGTTTGTTGATACAGTTGTTTGTAAACAACGAAAAACTTTTCTGAATTTTCAACGAAAAAATGACGTAATTAATTAAGGAATCAAGTTTTTTGACACTAGAGTCTGCAAATTAAAATGTGTGTTGTTGATTAGTCTGCATGCTCTGAGCTTGCAGGCCAACTAAACAAAGGCTAACTAAACAAAAGACAACTGAAATAGAGACAATTGAATAAGGACAGTTGGACTCCAATGCGAGACGCTGTGTCACAATGTTATTCTCCCTAGCTTAAGTCAAATGTTAATGTCACTAGCTAAACCCAATATTAATTTCCCTAGCTAAGGCCATTGTAAATTTCCCTAGCTAAGGCCAATGTTAAATTTCTTTGCTACGGCCAATGTTAATTTCCCTAGCTAAGGGCAATGTTAAATTCCCTAGATAAGGCCAACGTTATTTTAATATTAAACAATCAAACCTAACCTTACCTTTCCTAAATTAACATTGGCCTTAGCTAGGGAAAATAACATTAGCCTTAGCTAGGGGAATTAATATTAACCTTTGTGAGAAGTGTCTCACTATCACGACTTCTCTAAGTTTGTAGTTTGACCTACTAGTCATCAAGATCATTCTCTTATTATGCCAATATGAAGTTGTACTTTTAGGCTATTTTTGCAAATTTTGTTCCAATACTCACTTATCACTAGGAAAGCCTATAAAATGAAACGTAAACGTAAATATAGAAGTAAACGAGTAACTCTACTATTTTACCGTAGCAACTTTACACTAAATAAATTCACTATACTTACAAGTCATGTTCTATTGTTTTTAACTCGTAATTTTAGTACATGGTAGCAGGATCATAAGGAGTAGGGTGAGGGTAGGAACAATAGAGAGTCAGTAAGTTTAAAATCAAAAAGTCAGAAGTTTTTTATTCAAAGTTTTTTAGAAATTAGAAATAGTGAAGTTTATAAGTGAAATAGAACCTAAATAAATTGCAAAAGTGAAAAAGCAGAGTAAACCTTGTTACAGCTAACGGAAGTTAAAGCCTTCAAATGACCTTCGTTGCAAATGGCAGTCAGAGCGATGAGGCTAAGAGTCGACTCATGGACTTGGAAGTCATGACCCTTTTCTAACATGCGCAAGTAAGCATATCGGACATATTTTCCTTAGTTTCTCTAATCTGCTTTTACTATTAAATAAATAAATAAAATTTAAATTCAGGTTGCCCCACCCCATTTTTCATATTTTGTGTTACTTGACTCCGGAGTCACTGACTCTGGGCGTAACGACTCTGAGTCAAAGTCAATCATTACTCCCAGACTCAGTGTCTCCACACGCAAAACTGAGAGTAAATTGTAATAAAGTGTTATCCATGACTGTTGCTCTGATACTGACATGACTCTGACAGNACGCAAAACTGAGAGTAAATTGTAATAAAGTGTTATCCATGACTGTTGCTCTGATACTGACATGACTCTGACAGAGGGTTTTTCGGAGTCGGGAGTCATTTGATGACCCTGACTCCTTTCCGGTTGGGAGTCAGAGTCATGACTCTGGGAGTCGACTCCCACTTAGAAATGATGACTCTTTTCCAACATGCGCCAAAGTAGCACTTATTTTATCTATTTTGTTTTGCGCAACTCCAGACTCTTACTCAAAGTCAACTCCAACGTTTAAAAAATCTGTCATGACTCTCAGAGGTAGCGACTGACTCAGGCTAAACTGGGACTCATGGAGAAGTGTAATAAAGAATGTGTATAATGGTATCGAAATTCACTCCGGGAATTTTGCCCATCAATGGGTATTTATATGAAGTATGTAAGAGGTACGCATTTGGTGGGTAAAAAAAATTAGTTCTCAAAATGAGTTATGTTGAATCTGTCCAACCGGTATATTTTTCTTCCACTTTTGTACTCACATTGATTCCGCCAGTAGACGTTTATTTATGTTTCGAAAACACCCACCCCAGCTGCTATTCATAGTTGGGCAAAATTAGGGTAATAGATTTAGAAAGGATTTAATATTTTCAAAAGTTTCAATAATAGTTGAACCAAGGTTGCTATGAGGAATAAAATCCAAAAGTCCTCTAAGAGGTTAGCCCATAACTATTATTTTTTTTGAATTTTAATTTTTTTTCCTGGCTGACGCTTCGTCAGCCAGTATAATTTCAAACTATGTTACTATGACATAATTTTTTAATTTCAATATCAATTTTACTGATTACATTTTTATTAGTGTAAATTTATTAACACTAAAAATTATTTCGACAAGATTTAATAATGCAGGTTGACATTTTCCAATTAATTATATTTTTGAAGCTGTTAATAATTTAAAATTCGAAAGTAAAAAAAAATTTTTTTGTTTACAAAAGCGAAGGTTTGTTATTTTTTTTAGAATTGATAATTTTCCTAAAAATAATAGTTATGGGCTAACCTCTTAGAGGACTTTTGGATTATTCCTCATAGCAACCTTGGGTTGAACCTTACTCTAGGTCGCGAGTCATGAGGTAATTAATTTTATAAACAATTAATCATAGAAGGTTTACCAACTGTTTCATTAAACGTTGGAGTAAATGAACAAAATTATTGATTTCGAAACATTTGTAGAATCTAGGTAAGCAATATAGCAATCAACCTAAATATACCAATCGGCCTTTGAGTAAGTTCTATACTTGCTGATTATCAAGTATCCGGTAATACCTGGTTGCCGGATATTTCCGATAAGGCCTGATTTTGGGCCCAATTACATGCGAAACTATGGAGTTTCGGTGGGACCAGTAATTATGCAATTATGCAACCGGAAAAAGTGANGGCCCAATTACATGCGAAACTATGGAGTTTCGGTGGGACCAGTAATTATGCAATTATGCAACCGGAAAAAGTGAAAACTCTTTAGATACAAAATCTTTTCACATGAAAATGTACAAATCCAACATTTTCAGTACTTTGAATTATTTACAGTACCGCGTACAAATTGTTTAGTATACTGNTTACAGTACCGCGTACAAATTGTTTAGTATACTGTAATATAAATTCAGTTGTCCTTAGCATTCGTTTTTCAAAAAAAGTTAATACACCAGCTCGGGGTACAAAGAAAGGGTTGAAGGATATTGATTTGGCGTACGTTAGCTAGGGATCCAATTTTTTAACCCGGTCAATTCGCTACCTTTGGCACTTAGAAAAAAGTAGAGCTACCGCTGTCCCTTTTTGTTCAGGACATACTTTGCACCAAAACGAAAACAATTGGACTCAGAAATAATTAAACGTAGAAACTATCATAAACTTGTTTTTGAATTTTGCCACTTTGATGTTATTTTCGAGTTGCACAGTTTTTGCCATATTCGGCTGATTACAACGCCCGCTGTTATTACAGAGCTTTGTTGAGTTGATTCTAAGTATTCAGTCACGTTTGTCTTGTTGCCAGGGCAATAGTCATAATGTTCTTTTTTATCAATTAATGTGAAAATAATTTAACAAAAATTAGAACGAAATAGGACAAAAACGGTTCTTGCTATTTTATAGCGGATGTATAACAAATGTAGGAAAATGACGCTTTAAACATACACCAATTCGTATTGATTCCGAGATAATACCGTAATTATATGATAATTCATTTTGATTTATTGATTNGAGCAATAGTCATAATGTTCTTTTTTATCAATTAATGTGAAAATAATTTAACAAAAATTAGAACGAAATAGGACAAAAACGGTTCTTGCTATTTTATAGCGGATGTATAACAAATGTAGGAAAATGACGCTTTAAACATACACCAATTCGTATTGATTCCGAGATAATACCGTAATTATATGATAATTCATTTTGATTTATTGATTAATTGTTTCCTCCAAAAAGAAAACAAATTAATATTTTGCACGGTTTCGCCAAAATCACGATTTGAACTTATCAAATGCTGACGGACAAAAAATTTCATAAATCTGGTCATCTTTACCGTCCGTGGATAAATGTCGTACCTATCTAAAATTCAAACAAAAATAATTGTGCATATTAAATACTTTCTACCAAAAATAATGGTGCCTGTCCAATATATACAAATACAGTAGTTTTCTTATAAAGATTTTTGCACTATTAGTGTTCTGAATTTTGTGAGCAAAACACTGTAGCGAAACTCTCGGACTAATGCAATTTAAAATTATAAGGTAACGGGTCGTGACTCTGAGAGTCACTGTCACTGTCTCGGCGTTTGAAGATACATGAATTAATATAATCTTGTTTTATTCTATAGTGAGTCTGAGTCACTCATTTATAACTCATGGCCTAGGTGACCGAGTGAATTTCTGAGTCATGCTTTGGTCACTTTAAAATTTGTCTGACAAAATGGCAAAATAAGTCACTAACCTTTGAATCTATGACTCTCATTGAATGAAATTCAGTCTTAGGAGTAACTTCATGCTTAACAATATGCACACAAAAATGCCATTTGTCAAAATGACGTGAGTTGGAAGTAAGTTTATGTATGACATCTTTTCAAAGTAATACGGATGATCCTAAGGACATAAATCTAGAAAACACTAAAAAAAAGTACCGCGCCGCTAACGTGCATGTTCCCACCATTTTTCCATGATCATAACGTCAATCTCTACCAAATTTAGAAATAGTCTCTCTTACAAATCCGTCTTATGTTGAAACNCATGATGATAACGTCAATCTCTACCAAATTTAGAAATAGTCTCTCTTACAAATCCGTCTTATGTTGAAACTACATTTCGGGGGCGGTGAATGAAACCGTGGTTAGTGGTCACGAAAACGGGAAGTTGACACTTTGAGATCTTAAGGTTATTAGTTTATTAATACCATTTTTCTACAAATCTCAAAAATATTAAAAAAAAAAAAGATTTCAATTTGTGTTTTGTAAACAATGAAAATAATAGAAACCGCAGAAGACCCCTCAGCAAGTATCAATGATATGCAAGCATTAAAAGACGGAACCATGTTCGTAACCGCCTCGCAAGGCATGACTTCCAAACTCTTTGATACGGAGACCCTGGACTGTCACAAAACTTATAAAACAGAACAGTGCCTCCATTTCAACCAATTTGGAACATGTAAGACCAAGAATTGTAGAATGAATGAAAATTTAATAATTTTATTGCTTTATAATTTTAGTTTGTAAGGTTTAGGTGAGGAAGCAATGGAAGTCATACAAACAGCGACGAGTCAGGGAAAATTTAAATCGCGGTTCTAACATCTCATTTTTGAGAAGTTTGTTCGAGTCAAAGGTTATTTCGGTCCTATCAATTCTTAGGTTTACCTTTAGTGCCTTAACAGCTTTGAAAGTATAGGTTGTGTTTGTGTACTCAATGCCGAGCCTGTTTCTTCTCTTTTCTTGTGTCCTCATACTCTCGCAAAAAACAAAAAAAGGTTGGATTAATTTTGTAAAAATCCAAAAGTGCAGCTCTTTTCCTACTATTTCTGTTACATTGGGGCTCTTCTCATTAGTTTCTTAGAATTCTACTACGTGCTAGAAATGAAGATTATGAAAGGCCGTTTAGAATGCTGAGAGACTGACGTCACTTTCGAGCTTTTTGATTGGCTCTCATTTCTAAAAACCTCTCGGCATTCTAGCAAGCTCAGATGTATATTTTAATTTTTGAATTTCACTTTTTAGTTTCTAGGAATGAGTCAACTCTCCTCATTATATCCGTTAATAGATTTTTATTTACTAACTCGTACCCACTTTGAAGACAATACCAATAATTTATATACAGTAAAACCTGTGTTTGTGCAACCAACTCTGATTCGTCAGGTACAATGAAAGACACTCCCAGTACCGTAAAGATGCAGTTAAAGGTTCCGTTGTATTTCAAATCAAGTTTTATTCTATTTTTTTCAGTCTTATCGAAACAATTAACTAAAGTCGTTAATTTAATGTTTGCAAGCACTATAACCTATCACTGTGCAATCTCAACCAAGCTATTACTTTATCCGTCCTACATTTCAATATACTAATTTTTAACCCAAAATTCTATACACATCTTTTTAATATATGTACATTATTTATTTCCAAAAGTTGACAACGCTTAAGAGCAAATGTCAAATAAATAAATTCATTCATTAATTAAAGTCGTTAATTTAACTTCTGCCCACGATTCTAGCAATGGTAATGAAAAAAAATTACCTTTGTATCACTTAACTTTACTTTGAAGAATTGGAACTTTTAGCCAAAGTTGAAAAAGTGCATTCCAATTATTTGAGTTTTACGTTTACCATCATATGGGAAAAGTGAGACGAGGCGGAGTATGGTTGTTGCACAAACACAGGTTTTACTGTACATACATTCACAATCGTTTCTTTGTTTATTTCAAGTAAAAGTCCTAATAGAATTTTCAGCTTTCACTTTTACAAAACAAACTATGTCCTCCTTAAGTCTGATTGTTCTTTGCTTAATGAACATTTACATATGAAATCTACTGAGGAAATAGAATAGAAGTAAAGTGCTTCATAAAATTATATTAATATACAGCATGTTTAATCTTTTTTTGCCCCCTCTCTCTCTCTAATTTCATTGTAGCTCCTCCCAACCCATGTTGCTGCCAGCAATANCTCTCTCTCTAATTTCATTGTAGCTCCTCCCAACCCATGTTGCTGCCAGCAATAGTGTGAAAAAATGACGTCATACTTTCTAGAGTGCAATAAAATATTAAACACCCTGTACATAACAGAGGAGTCAGAATATGTCTTCAAAAGAAAGTTCTAACTTATTGTTCTAAACTTTCAACTCTGTCACCAAGCACTGACCTTGAAGCAGAAATGGACGTTAAACACCATCCTTATCCACTTCAATTTTGTCAATCTTCTGTAGTTTGAGCTTTCATGGAAATAAATCTTTAGAAAACTAACTCTGCTTTCTTCATGTGTACTAAATTCCAGAGTTCGAAGAAAATACCAAATCGATATATATCACGATATATATCATGATATTTATTTCGGAAAATATCATGATATTTTTGATATTTTCATTAAACAATAGTTTTTGAGTTAGAGACAACCCATGAAGCCATAGGCGTAAGTGTAAAGCATGCACGACGTAAACGTGCAGTATTATTCAAGCGAATGAATGGAAGAAATTCAACCTGTGATATTTTGTTTCTATTTTATTCCCAAGCAGCATTAATTTGGTTGGTAGTTATTGTAGAACCAACTAAACTTTACGTTGCGTGTGCGTAAATTTTCACGGACTGACTTAAAAACTTACCAGTAAGGTTGACCGAACTCCTTACCACAACTAAAACATTAAACTTCTTCTTCAGACGTGGAAATGTCTGTTTCTGGTTCACTTTCACTGGCGAGAGTGATAACTAAGCTTACACAGCATAGTTCAGCNGCCCCTTTGGTAGAATCCAACCGTATTAACCAATTGGTGGCTGAACTATGCTGTGTAAGCTTAGTTATCACTCTCGCCAGTGAAAGTGAACCAGAAACAGACGTTTCCACGTCTGAATAAGAAGGTTAATGTTTTAGTTGTGGTAAGGAATTCGGTCAACCTTACTGGTAAGTTTTTTAGTCAGTCCGTGAAAATTTACTCACACGCAACGTAAAGTTTAGTTGGTTCTATAATAGTTCCTAATCAGGTGATTAAAAATGCCTTGATTTGGGTTTCAAATGACCCTAACGTGTGAACTGTGTTAAAAATATCAAATGCGTGAAAATAACAAAAATATCAAAAAAATCAAAAATATCAAAAATATCTGATATATATCGAAATATCCGATATTTTTGATATTTTTCAAAATATCATGATATTTTCGAACTCTGCTAAATTCTGACCTCCAGTATTATTAACCGCGACCAGCGTAGCTGGATGGGTTTATGCAATTGTTCAATCCGTCTGTGTCCGTTCCACTATCCATCATGATAAGGACCCTGCACAACTAGTGTTGTGCAGTAGTCCCTGTCAGATTTCAATGAGATATAGCACACAAGTAGATCTTGCCCATGCAAACAATGTTTAAATGGGACACAGTCGTACGGCTTCTCATTTGACCTCTGGAGGTCAATAAAAATCACATCTAATTTTTATTAGTCCCGGTCAGATTTCAATGGGATTTTTGCAAACAAGTAGATGTTGTCCATGCAAACAATGTTTAAATGGGACAAAATGTCCTTCGGACTCTCATTTGACCTCTGGAGGTCATTAAATGACACATGTGATTTTTAGTACTCCCTGTCCAATTTTACCTGGATATTGCAAACAAGTTAGATCATGTCCATGTAAAAAATGTGGTACGGCTTCTCCTTTGACCTCTGCAAGTCAATTAAATAGCATCCCAGAAACTAAATACCATCTATCTATTCCCTAAACTGGTGTAACCAAACAGTTTTTGTTTCCTAAACTTTAGTGTCAAACAATTGTTTTCTCAAAATTAGTACGAAAGAATTTGTTTCCTCTTATTTTGTGTGATACAAATTATGTTTGCTCACTTTTATTACAACAGAACGTACAACATATCCCTCGTGGTTATATGTAGCTCTATTTGTCGCCAAAGTTGCCTACGTATTATCTTTCTAATGTAGCTCTATGTGGCTCTTTACTANTTTCCTAAACTTTAGTGTCAAACAATTGTTTTCTCAAAATTAGTACGAAAGAATTTGTTTCCTCTTATTTTGTGAGATACAAATTATGTTTGCTCACTTTTATTACAACAGAACGTACAACATATCCCTCGTGGTTCTATGTAGCTCTATTTGTCGCCAAAGTTGCCTACGTATTATCTTTCTAATGTAGCTCTATGTGGCTCTTTACTAATCACATGAGCTCTTGTAGGTTCGCGGTTTCTCGTTTCTACGTATTTCTACAGTAGAGCGCAAAAGTTTCTATACATGGAGAAAATGTTTAACTCAAAACCCATGTAGAAAAAATCGAGAGTCAAATCATTTTCTCATTCTCTTCACTCACATTTTAACTAGACAGTTGCACACCAAAAAGTGCTACAACTAATTTTTAAATTTGATTTTATTTTCCTAATGCAAATATAAAAAAAAATTAATATTAAAAGAACAGAAGTGGATCTATTGANTAGAGCGCAAAAGTTTCTATACATGGAGAAAATGTTTAACTCAAAACCCATGTAGAAAAAATCGAGAGTCAAATAATTTTCTCATTCTCTTCACTCACATTTTAACTAGACAGTTGCACACCAAAAAGTGCTACAACTAATTTTTAAATAGTTTTTTTACTCATTCATCCTAGTGTTGCTGAATATTTTTCAGATATTTCTGTAAAATCCAAAACNTTTTAAATAGTTTTTTTACTCATTCATCCTAGTGTTGCTGAATATTTTTCAGATATTTCTGTAAAATCCAAAACACTGAAAATTTGAGTATTTCACTAGACCGACCTTATTTTGAGTAAAAAATATTTCCTGAAAAAATAGAGTATGTAAAGGGATTGAATCAATAACAATTACTTTTAATTAATTATGCCAATTAAAATTACAGATTACAGAATGGTAATTGAATTACAATTGAAACGCTGCAATTGTAATTTTTAAATAGCAATTTTAGATAATTGAAGCTACTTGTCATTACTACACAAACTTTTTTCGTCTATTTTAACATAATAAACATATTAATTTCTTTTAATCCCTTTTTCTTTTATTTTTTTTTTAATTAAAAAAAAATTAATTTTTAATTTCGGTAGTTTGTAAGAAGTGAAACGAAAAGTGAATAAGCAGTTTTATTTCCAAATGTAAACTATGTTTATGCTTTGCGATACACAACTAACATTGTCTTTTCAATCTCGAAAACCTAATGAATTATAAATATGTGAACAAAGCTTTCTCGTCTCTATCCTAAAAGTGTTTAATTGAAATTATACAAAAATTCGAAATCTTTTGTGTAATCTATTTTATGTAGTGTTGGTTATGACTTCCATTTGGCCCGGAGTCGGAGTCAGCGACTCCGACTCCAAAAATCTTGAGAGTTGAATTCGGACTCGCTGACTCCCGACTCCCAAAATTTCGTGAGTCGAGTCCGGAGTCGAGACTCCGACTCCGAAGTCAAACAATTTGAGTTGCAGTTTACTTTTAATTTCGATTTTATACAAAATGTTTCTCCAGTTGAAACCAAAGCGCGGCGGTTTCGGCTACCGGCTCTTGCTCACTCTTTTGTGAATAACAGAACACCACTGGGATGTAGCGGTGAAAAGTAGTGGGAGAATCCTTAGTTGGTCTGAAAGCACGATTTTCGAAAAGTGCCCTAGTCCGAGCAAAGCCAATGGAAAGTTTTTGAAAACAATCCGAGCTCGAGCAGAGCCCAAGACGAAATTTCAATGGAGCCCGAGCAGGGTCTAAGCGAGAATTTTAAAAAGAGCAGAGACCTTGGGAAAATACTCAAATGCAGTATATTTACATATCGAGTACGCATTATACATACGCAGTACAAGTTCGTATAAGAATTACACACTGTAGTAAACAAGTGCAGCTCGCATTGTATATGGGCAGTACGCATTGTATTTGTGCAGTGAGCATTTTATGTGCGCAGTGAGCATTCTACATGCGCGAGATACGTTTACATATTCCAAAAGAGCCCGAACAGTTCCCGAAAAGTAATTGCAAAAGCTCCTGAGAAAAAAAGAACCGGAGCCCACTAGAACCAAAAAAAAAATTTTTTTATCAGCCCGGGCAGAGCTCCAGCAGAGCCCAACCTGGGATTTTCAAACAGCCCGATCAGAGCCAATGGAGCTGTTTAAAACAACCCGAGAAGAGCCCAAACCCAAACGACGAGCTTTGGTCGAAACTGAAACACAAACAGGATTGCGTACCAACAGAAGTAGTGTGATTTGTGTCTTTCTGCGCAATCTCAACCATTACTTTTCTCATCCCTTTTTCACACGAGGAGTCGACTCCGCGGCACTGAAGAATCGACTCCGGTGTCGCCAACTCCGACTCCCAAAAAATTGGGAGTCAACTCCGGAGTCGGAGTCATAACCAGCACTAATTTTATGCATTATTTTGTCCAAATATTGTCAAATTTGTTTGATGCAGCGCATGTGTCTAACAAATCTACACAGTTTATATAAAGTTATACATTTAGGATGTAAAGACTTCTCTTATATACAGAAATATACAGGGTGCCCAAACATTTTAGAAACCGACTTTCTTCGCTTTCACTGTAGCTCCTCCCTACCTATGTCGTGACCAGCTAAGAAACGGCTACAGAAGGCGCGAAATCAAATAAATTCAAAATTTTGAATTGAGTTGAACTGTCGTACTAAATTGTATACCACATCCGACGTCTTTCATAACGGGCTGCGTTCCCACACCCTTCCTTGGCATTGCATCTCTCCCACTGCCCATACCACAGTATAGGATTTCTGTGATGTGCTTTTCAGTATGTGAGAATTTGAAGCGAGCCAATTGTTAATTATGAATAGAATTTTCTATCTGCGTATAAGGTATAACTTTAAAGATTTATTCAGTTATTCCTGAAATTCTACAAATATACTCAATTGGATTCTACAAATTTTTTTGGAGGTAACCAAATTTTGAAATTAAAATTTTTAGAAAACTAGTTCCATTACAGAAAAATTGGTGATCGCATGTTACTTCCCAGTAATCATACTAATTAGAACTCTAGGGAGGAGAGATCATGGATGACAACGAGATACGTCGAAACTAGGAGTACTTCGGCTGTTCGAGCCGAATGACCATTCAACAGTCCTCCACCGAACAAACTTTCGATGCTGAGAACATTCAGGAAAATCCACCTTACTGCATTTGTCTACACTAGGAAAGGGAATGATAGGAAACATTACAAAAGAAGCCCTTTATCAGCCAGCAGTCGCAAACAGAATTAACGTTAGAAATAGCTTCGTAAAAATTGCCTGGCCCTGGTCCACACGGACCAGGGCCAGGCAATTGCAAATTCCAAAATCCTCCGTTTGTTTAAAATTAAAATACTTAGGACTGAAGGCTTACCATCCCTCATGGGTAAAACAGCTAAAGACAGAGACGCAGAAATTAGGTAATGCATCACATCATGGTATAGTCTCGGGTGTGAACTTTTGTTTATTGTAAAGATTGTAGATGTCTTAATGCCTATTAGCAACCTTTAGTTTTCGTTGCCTTACTTTTTTTTGTAACTTTAATGATATAATTTGGCAATTAAATTAATTTGATGATTTATATAGTGCGCTAGATTCCTTTTATACTCAGCTCAATAAACATCTGAATAGAGATGCAGCGACGACATATGAAATTTGTGATAAGAGAAAGGTCACTTTCTCCGGTTCTAAAATGTTTCGGCACCCTGTATGCGCTCCACTGTATGTAATTTAATTAACTTTGTTTTACAGCAGAACTATTTTTTGTAGAATTGATGAATTGATATCGTATTGAAATGACGTACTCGTAGAAATGTTATATTCCATGTCTATGTCACAAAGGATTTTATAATCATTCTTGTTCATTTCAAATGATAAAGAGGTTTGTCAAGCGTACTCTGTCTTCTCATCAAATGAAAGCCACAATGATTTATTCTTAATTACTTTTGAGAGATGAATAGTTGAACTGAGTTTTAGTCAGATTTTTGTAAGGTATTAAACCAAGAGTGAAATTAATCCAAATCTTGCTTCAAGAGCATCAAAAGGCATATCATCAATTTCGGAAGCATCAGACTCATTGTCGAACATATCTATCTCACTTGTATGGTTGGAGTGTTCCCAATCATCATCACTTTCATCTTGTTCAACGTTAATGTCAGGATGATTTCCGGGAATCACTGGTCCTTCGTCTCCTGGATCCACAGCTATTTCTTCAGTTGAAAAATCCTCAACAACCTCTTCAATATTAGGAATTGACTTGTATTCTTCATAACTCTGTTCAGCAGTCTTTTCTTCTAAAAAGCATGTTTCATCTTTAATTAGGTCATAATTTAATTTTTAATCAGCTTACCATCTAGTTCTTGGTTCATATCTTCTTTTGTTACCTTGTTATCTGAAACAATTAATTCTAACTTTCTGACATCAAACAAAGGTAGAGTGTCAGGGGTTGTAAGAATATAAGTCAAAGAATTTTGACATTTTGAAGATGTAGATGTACCTCTAGATGCTACTGAAATATTTTTTCGAGTATATTTCGAGGATTCTTCAACAGCATTATCTAAATTAAAGGCATACAATCAGCATTGACTTGAGTATCATNGAGTATATTTCGAGGATTCTTCAACAGCATTATCTAAATTAAAGGCATACAATCAGCATTGACTTGAGTATCATATCATGAGTATACGTGAAGAATGAGACCAATTTCCAACAACACAAGTTTCCTTTTTGATTTTTATCTCACCAACTTTTATTTCTTTACCAAATTGTAGACTTCCTTGACAGCCCTGTACTAAGTTAGAGTGAAATGGGGGACCAATCGCACTATGNTTTCTTTACCAAATTGTAGACTTCCTTGACAGCCCTGTACTAAGTTAGAGTGAAATGGGGGACCAATCGCACTATGTCGTAGCTTTCCATCTAAATTCTTCTTCTCTAATGATGTTTCTGCGTCATTTTGCATACTCTCGATCATCATCATGTCCTCGTTACTATCACTAAGTTGTCCGCTTCGTCGCCAGATTTCTTCAACCTCGAGTGGAAAGTTTATTTTCGTCTTTCGTGTTATGATGACCTTAAAATTTATATTTAAAAAATCCATCAGGTTCAAAATTAATATAAAAATCATCAATTAGCTACTAATGACCATTGGTCATGTTCTTTTTTCTTTTTTTTTTAAATGATTGGATATAGACAGTATTAACGAAACTTCAGTATCTATTGTATTTACACCGTTGGTTGTCTTCATTGAACTGATAGAGAGCTGAGAACTTACTTCTGGTACAGAAAAAACAAATGTTTGATTAATATTATTATATCTACAGGGGGTTGTAAATTGTTAATAAACAGTCAACAAGCTAACCATACTAGGGAGGAATTGCAACTAGAAAAATTAATGGGGTTAGGCAAAAATCATAGAAGAAAGTAGTACCTAACTTCTGTCAAACGTTAATAAATTTATTATACAATTTCAAGTTTTGTGGGAATGTGCCTCAGGTAAGGATTCTCAATATGAACTTTCTCGAATTTTGTTTTTTCTGAACTCAATGATATTTTTTTGATAGTAGATTGCAACTTGTAAAGTAGTGTAATTATTTTAAAAATCACATCACTGTGGTATAAGAGGGTTAAAAGCTTTGAATTATTTGAATTCAAAGTTTTGAAGTTAATTCACACAGTCAGGTCTGGTTGATATTGTCACATAAATAACTTACTATTAGAAAAATTCAATTTGCGTCAATTTTTATAAACTTTGGATTCAGTGATCAGATTTTTTGTACGCATGCACTTCTACAGTGCGACATTTTTTTTAATAAGACAGGGAAGCAACTACTACTTTTGGTCCAATACCCTTTGCTGCTAGAAGCAAGTGCTTTATAAATTCGGGTCAAAAATCTCAATTTTCAAAAAATTATAACTTCTTTCAGATAAATGCTTTATCTGAAACTTAAAAATTTATTGAAAAAAAAATTTTTTTTAGTTCACAATGCTGATTTGACCCAATTTTATAAGGCCTCTGCTTTCTCCAACAAAGAGCATGGGGCCAAAAGTACGCTTCGCTATCTTATCAAGTAATGTCGCACTGTAATGATCCTTAGGGACAAAAAAAAATTTGTGTCATAAAATCCAGAGAAAGGAGTAAATAAAGCCAAGCACGCTCAATGTGTTTTATTAGATTGAGATTGTTATTTTTATCATTTTTAATGAAAAATGGGTTACAAAAGGAAAATGAGAGAAGAGTGAAAGAGACATTAATTAATTTATAGAGGATAAGAAGCGAAGGTTCTTGACATAATTAATAAGATATAAGATCCTTAGATGGATTTGTGGTAAATCATCAGACTTGAAACTTTTCAACAAATTCCACAATGTTCATACAAAATCAATCTTGAGATTTCACCTCCAGAGGTCACNAGACTTGAAACTTTTCAACAAATTCCACAATGTTCATACAAAATCAATCTTGAGATTTCACCTCCAGAGGTCACCAAAGATAACCACGATCCATTACTAGTCCTAATCCTAACCACGATACATTACTAGCCGAAATGAAATCGGCCACTTTTCTCACTTTCGAAAAGANGATTGTTATTTTTATCATTTTTAATGAAAAATGGGTTACAAAAGGAAAATGAGAGAAGAGTGAAAGAGACATTAATTAATTTATAGAGGATAAGAAGCGAAGGTTCTTGACATAATTAATAAGATATAAGATCCTTAGATGGATTTGTGGTAAATCATCAGACTTGAAACTTTTCAACAAATTCCACAATGTTCATACAAAATCAATCTTGAGATTTCACCTCCAGAGGTCACCAAAGATAACCACGATCCATTACTAGTCCTAATCCTAACCACGATACATTACTAGCCGAAATGAAATCGGCCATTTTTCTCACTTTCGAAAAGAAGAGTAATAGTATAGTGTAAACTCAAAATAATAACTTCCACCTTCAGTGAAGTGAAACATAATTTATTTTTTGCTCTTTTCGGATATTAAAAAAAAAAGTATAGGGTGTCAAATTTTGATCAGGATTTTTGAAAAATTTGTTAATTTAGGAAATACCCGGACCCGGACAATATCAAAATCCCGGGTTACAAAGTAAAGTTCACCAATTGAGATGGAAATAATTACGAAAGAATGATACATTTTAACAGGAATTTTGAAAAATTTGAAAAATACCTTAAGAAATTAATTTGGAAAATACCTTAAGCAAATACCCGAACTCGGTTATTTATAAAATTATGCGGGTTAGAAACTAAACTTCACCAATTTGGA
The DNA here is from genome assembly GCA_002738285.1 of Holacanthella duospinosa. Classification (NCBI taxonomy): domain Eukaryota; kingdom Metazoa; phylum Arthropoda; class Collembola; order Poduromorpha; family Neanuridae; genus Holacanthella; species Holacanthella duospinosa. The sequence goes on along the minus strand of NIPM01000170.1, from coordinate 403,290 downwards.
TGGAAAAAATTATGATTGGGTACTAAATTACGTCAGAAATTTTGGAAAATTATTCATTTTGGATAATACCCGAATCCGGGTATTAAAAAATTCTCCGGATTAGAAACTAAATTTCACCAATGTGAATGGAAAAAAATATAATTGGGCTCTAAAATACATGAGAAATTTTGAATAATTATTCATTTTAGAGAATACCCGAATCTGGGTATTAAAAAATTCTCTGGGTTTGAAACTAAACTTCACCAACATGGATGGGAAAAATTATGATTGTGTACCTAATTACTACAGGAATTTTGGAATATTAAACATTTTTGAGAATAACCGGATTCAGGTATTATCTAAAATGAAAAGTTTCCAAAATTCCTGACATAATGTAGTACCCAGTCATAATTTTTTCCATCCAAATTTTTGGAGTTTAGTTTCTAACACGCATAATTTTATTAATAACCGAATTCGGGTATATGCCTAAGGTATTTTCCAAATTAAATTTTTTTTTTAATTCCTGTCAAAATGTATCATCCTTTCGTAATTATTTCCATCTCAATTGGTGAACTTTACTTTGTAACCCGGGATTTTGATAATGCCCGGGTCCGGGTATTTCCTAAATTAACAAATTTTTCAAAAATCCTGATCAAATTTCGACACCCTATACTTTTTTTTTAATTTCCGAAAACGCAAAAAATAAATTATGTTTCACTTCACTGAAGGTGGNAACTTTACTTTGTAACCCGGGATTTTGATAATGCCCGGGTCCGGGTATTTCCTAAATTAACAAATTTTTCAAAAAACCTGATCAAATTTCGACACCCTATACTTTTTTTTTAATTTCCGAAAACGCAAAAAATAAATTATGTTTCACTTCACTGAAGGTGGAAGTTATTATTTTGAGTTTACACTATACTATTACTCTCCCTTTCGAAAGTGAGAAAAATGGCCGATCCTATTTCGGCTAGTAATGTATCGTGATCCTAACGGGTTATAAGTGAGGTTTCGAGAGTGAAAGTAACGATATAGTAGAAACTCAAAATAACAGCTGTTACCTTCAGTGTAATGAGACATAATTTATTTTTAATCTTTTAGGAAAGATAAAAAATAAGATTGGGTATCAAAACTTGGCCAAGAATTTTGAAAAATTTGTCAATTTAGGAAATACCCGAACCCGGGCATTATCAAAATTACAAAGTAAAGTTGACCAATTTAGGTGTAGAAAATTACGAATGGACGGTACATTTTGTCCGGAATATTTAAAAATTATTTTATTTGGAAAGTACCAAAGTTACATACCCGAATCTGAGAAACATAAAATTTTCCGGGTTAGAAACTAAATTTCAGAAAGGATGGAAAAAATTACAATTGGGTACCAAATTACGTCAGGATTTTAGGAAAATTAATTGGATTTTTCTTTCCACAACTAATTCAAACGACAAGGGTCTGTTAAAAGGTGATTCATTGACAAGCTGCTCAGGATTAGGCTGAATGGGCCAACAAGAATTAACGAGTTTAAGAGATTGTACTACACACGCCTTTGGTTGAAAAAACATCATCGCACCGAAGACCCCACCAGCTTTGGTGGAAAACCAGTTAAACATTACGGTATAAGCAACAAGTTTCGCCTTAGTGTGCTCCCTTAAAATTTAAATTTACAATATGTTGCAATAACTACAATTGAAGAGCTCAGTGCAAGAAATGCACTTGTTGATTTTGATTGTACACAATATCTGGTTTCCAAGGGAGATCAGTAAAACATGGCTATAAATGCACTACTGTTGCACCAGAAAGTTAAATGTTTCTAACTAGTTCTTGAAAAGTATCCATCTGGTTTGAACTATAATTTTTTTTTCTATAGTTGTTATATAAGTTTATACAAGGTTTCTCGACTTTAAGAAACAAACGGCCGTTGTTTCTGTTGTCAAGGAACCTTGAGTTTATATATAAGTAACTTAAGCACAAAAATGAAATTTTCAAACAACAAAAATATGTTAGCAGCTAAGTGTCGCGTTTAAGATTGAGTTGAAAATTAAAATGAGAATAATATACACATTCATTCTTTGGGATTTCTGAAAATAATAATTTTGGTGTAATTTTTTTTTCATATTCGATAATATGAAACAATCATAATTGGGACAGCATATTTTTTTTAAACTCTGTTGTAAGTAAACTTCACTGCAAAATTAACTCTTGCTAATTATAAAATAAGATTTAGAACATGGCATTTAACTGAGTTTGCATGAATGTACAGTGCGCTCAATAAATACGACGCAAAGAAAGCAAAAAGTTAGTAGCAATAATGTCAAAGAGNTGCATGAATGTACAGTGCGCTCAATAAATACGACGCAAAGAAAGCAAAAAGTTAGTAGCAATAATGTCAAAGAGTATTAGCAATAGTGGCAAAAAGTAGTAGCAATAGTGAAGAAGCATCTGTTTGGCGGAGTATTTATTGAGTGCTCTGTATATTAAAAAAAAAAATATTTTTTTAATTTTCTAATTTTTTACCCAAACATAAAACCTGAAAATAACCACTTAGATAATAACGTTTTGTAAATACTTTGCAACGAAGTTGAAGAAACTTTCTCAACTAATCATCGAAAAAANCACTTAGATAATAACGTTTTGTAAATACTTTGCAACGAAGTTGAAGAAACTTTCTCAACTAATCATCGAAAAAAGTTTGCAAATCACATACTTTGAATCTACTCCGATACGTCGACATTACTTTTCAAAAAGATTAAAAGAAAAATATTCATCGGGTTTCCATATTGAATCCTTATTTGAAGATAAATTTGAAATGCTTTTAGCGCGATTTCGTATAATTGGATTGAAATTAATGCTCCCCAAATGTTACTCAAGAATTATTATTATTCAAGTATTGGAGCAACCCAAGTATATCTTATAACCAGGTTGAACTGATCTCTCATGGAAACCAGGAATTCTGAAAACTCAAAATCAACAAGTGCATTTCTTGCACTGAGCTCTTCTATCCTTGAACTCTTATGCCTGATCCAAACTTGCCTTTCTCTCATCGTGCTCTAAGGAAAATGCAGTATTATTCAGTAAATTGTGAATAGAGTTGTTATGGCAAAAAGTGATTGTATTGTTCAAAGTTTCTAATCGCACCGTATTTTCCCTAAAAGCACAATAGGAGAAAGGCAAGTTTGGATCAGACATTAGTGTGCAACTATGTATCTTCATAGTGCCCGAAATAATTTTACTAAATTTCTGACACAATCGTAATTTTTTCATCCAGATTGATTAACTTTACTTTGTAACCCGGAATTTTTATAATTCCCTAATTTGGGTATTTTTCCAAATTGAATAATTTTTCAAAATTTTTAAAGTAATTTGGTACCTAATCGTAATTTTTAGCATTCGAATTAGTTAACTTTAATTTGTAACCCAGAACTTTTATAATACCCAGATTCGGATATTTTTCAAATTGAATAATTTTCCAAAATTCCTGACCAATTGTTCTATTGGTAATTATTTCCATCTAAATTTGCTCAACTCTACTTTGTAACCCGTAATTTCGATAATGCCCTTGCTCAAGTATTTCATAAATTAATAAAAATTTTAAAATTCCTGCTCAAATTTGGACACCCAATTCTATATTTTTTTTTTCTAAAAGATCAAAAATAAATTATGTCTCGCTATAATATTATTGTGAGTTCCTACCATATCTTTACCTTCCCTCTCGAAACCTTACTTATTTACCGTTAGGATTATGGTTAGTAATGGATCGTAAAGGTAACATGAGCATGTTCATGATCATGATTATGATTNCTTTCCCTCTCGAAACCTTACTTATTTACCGTTAGGATTATGGTTAGTAATGGATCGTAAAGGTAACATGAGCATGTTCATGATCATGATCATGATTCAAAAATTGTGAATTACAGTTTATCATGTTCATGATCATGTTCGTGAGACAAAAATTGTGAATTACAGTTTATCATGTTCATGATCATGTTCGTGAGACAAAAATTGTGAATTACACTTTTAAAAATTTTTAATTAAATAATTCACCGAATTCCATGCAAACCGTATCAAACCATAGTTTGGAATAATTTTGTCTGGCTATTGTTACCAACTTTTGAGAGAATCAAACCAAACACGTGCACAACTACATGTTACCTTTGGTGACCTCTGGAGGTCAAATCACTGAACAAAAAGTATATAGCTCCTATTTAAACATTACTTGAGTTGATTGTGTCTACAGTGGACCTCGCCTATAACGAAGTTTTAGGGACCAGGAAATTCNTTTAAACATTACTTGAGTTGATTGTGTCTACAGTGGACCTCGCCTATAACGAAGTTTTAGGGACCAGGAAATTCTGTTCATAACACCCGATGTTTATTATAGCCGAATAATGAACAAATATAAAATTTAAAGTTATGTTCATGACATCCGATGTTTTGACTTTTCTTAGTTCAATTATTTTCTTTTTCTAGATACTGCTGCCTCACAATCCAAATAAACCAAGAACTTACTTGAACAGGAAAAAATGTAAATAAAACTGTGTGGAATATCTTCAGAATTCTGCAATGATTTACTCACGATTTAGAAATGCTGTNAAAAAATGTAAATAAAACTGTGTGGAATATCTTCAGAATTCTGCAATGATTTACTCACGATTTAGAAATGCTGTAACAGTGAATAAAGAATAGTAGATAATTAAAATTTGACAAGTCTTATTTTGTCCACTGCGCCACGGAATAATAGGAAAAATGTTGGTGCAGTGATTCAAAACTTCAATTCTTCATTCATTCACAACTCATTTTATTAAATTGGCATAACTTTTTCAACATAATAGGGTTTGGTTCATCTCTCACGATGGTGAAATGAAGGGCTAGACCGCAAGAAATGGTTCATTACACCCGAGTGTTCATTATAACCGAGTTCATTATCACCGAGGTTTTCAACATTAATTTGCCTATCTCTAGGCAGGGACAGGCGGTTCAGGTTCATAATAACCGTGGTCACATTACATCTGTAGTCATAATAGGCGAGGTCCACTGTATTTGCCAGGTTTCGGATTAAACAAACAAAAACATGTGAACAAGTGCATGTTACATTTGGTGACCTCTGGATTAATTATACGTTGTATCATGTAGAAGAAGAATTGTTGTAAAAGTTAAGATCTGCAAGTTTGCTACAAATTCATGTAAATCTAACGAAAAAACCTTTGGCAAGGCATTTGTGCCTGTTCCTTTTATGTCAAAAATGATTAGTCGGAAATANTAAGATCTGCAAGTTTGCTACAAATTCATGTAAATCTAACGAAAAAACCTTTGGCAAGGCATTTGTGCCTGTTCCTTTTATGTCAAAAATGATTAGTCGGAAATACTTAATCATATTATGTACAAAACTAGCCGACGCTCGCTTCGCTCGCACGGCTAGCGCTGCCGCGGGCATTCCATTAAGTAACGAAAGCAGATCAACAAAAAATGGTGTAGCAGATTTTGAACAAAGCAGGTAAGCAAACGAGGCAGCGTCTGTTAGTTGAATGTCGTAATAAATGGTANAAAATATTGGACAAACAATATTACCCTTACTACGAATCGAACCTCGAACTGATTCACCGAAATTCTTACTCTATAATCACCAGCCAATTGATTTTTTAGACATGAATAGGATTTTAAACCCATTTAAGTTAACTTATGCAAATGTGTTAGCAAACTTCACTTTATTATGAAAGGTCAGTCGGGTGACAATCTAAGTATATATAGGTATCACTATATATGTCTTAATTTTCTAAAAATTCATTAAATAAATCATGTTTCTTTTTATCATTTTGGGGGGAAACAATTAATCAAGCAGCCTTATATCTGCATCAGGACAATGTTATTTATATTTTTTTTTGGGAAGAAAAAATTAACAACACCTCACCAAGAATCGAACCTCCGACCAAACCCACCAAACTCCCATGCCATAACCACTGAACCATGACAGTCTGTAATGATTGTGGTATTGTTTTAAAAATATATAAAAAACCTTATAAGTAGAGTGAACATGCCTTTCACATTCCATCTCTCAAACCAAAAAAAAAGCCATATAGAAACTTATGACAATTTTTTGCTGTATTCTCCGTATCTCTTTTTCCCATTTTTCATTATAAAATCAAAAACTCGAACATTTGACCTCTGACCTTAATAAAAATAGCATGAGTGACATCACAAATACATACCAATGATAATTGTAATATGTTACCCTATATCTAAATTGCTTAGTTTAAGAGAATTTGGGTGTCAGACGCGACCAAACACACTGAATTATATAGAAGATAGGCTGAAAGTAGCTTCTTATTTCCATGTTTATTAGTTATTAGAAAACACATGCTAAAATGGTTAATTAATTAACTATTTTCGTTACGATTCGAATGTACAGGGTCCCAAAAAAAATCCAAATATAACGAGTTTCACAGTTCTGTCAGAAGTGAAAATTACGGCAATCCATGTCAGCAAAATTAATCTTTAAAAACACTTCGTTTTTAGGAAAATAATTTCCACGAGTTTGCNAGAAAACACATGCTAAAATGGTTAATTAATTAACTATTTTCGTTACGATTCGAATGTACAGGGTCCCAAAAAAAAATCCAAATATAACGAGTTTCACAGTTCTGTCAGAAGTGAAAATTACGGCAATCCATGTCAGCAAAATTAATCTTTAAAAACACTTTGTTTTTAGGAAAATAATTTCCACGAGTTTGCAAAGTGATTGTTACATGATTTTCACGTTGTCTAAATATGAGTATTGAAATTCTACTGAAAACTGGCTAATTGTATTTTCCGGAAAACTATATATTCTTGTTTTATATTTTTCTCATAAATTTTCAAAAGAAATAATTGGTAAAATCTCATAATATTTTCATGATTTCAAATCCAAAAAAAAAAATTATTATATGTCATTTTCATTATTGTTCATCTTAATTGAATAAGAAATGTCGTCAACAAGATATTTTCTTACCTTTTTATTGGAAAACTGATACATTACTTCCAGCGGAATAATATTATTGGATATGTCAACTTTTCCTAATTTTGGTATTCTTTGAATTTCAGAAACTAATATCTCATTCAGAACCAATCGATTCGACTTCAAGTACAGGAAGCGTAGATTCTGAAAATCAAATTACCAATTAATTCAATTCTATACATTATAGAAGTATCTAGTTATTCGCATGTAGTTATCAGCAAACACTTCTCAGTATTTTGATAAAAGAAAAATATGTTTATTAATTTTCAGTAACTTTTCTATTCTTAAACTTTAGTATATAACTTTCATNTCTCAGTATTTTGATAAAAGAAAAATATGTTTATTAATTTTCAGTAACTTTTCTATTCTTAAACTTTAGTATATATAACTTTCAACTTCAATAATAATTGTACACAATTAAAAGTAAACTAACCTCCATACGAGAGAATATATTTGATGGAANCTTCAATAATAATTGTACACAATTAAAAGTAAACTAACCTCCATACGAGAGAATATATTTGATGGAAGTGCAGAAAGTTTATTTGAATTGAAATTTAAATGGATGAGCTCTTTGGCCTTAGTAAGAGCAATAGGGATTTCTTCAACAAGATTATTTTCTAAAGTTAGCCATTGAAGTTTCGGTAATTCAAGAATCACTGTTGGAATTGATTGGAAATTATTTCTTCTCAATCCTAATACTTTTAGTTCCGTCAATTGAGAAAAAGCATCTGGAATTCGAGCCCAATTGACTTGATTTGCATATAGAGTTTGGAGATTGGTCAATTCACAGATACAAATAGGAAGTTGATCTGAGGTCAAGTTATTATGACTAATGTTGAGACCTCGGAGAGTTTCCAATTGACCAATACTTGGAGGGATTTCAGTAAGTTTATTAGAAGCAATGGAGAGAGTTACAAGATTTTGACCAAAAAAACCAAAATCAGGTGGTAGAGTTCGGAGATAATTTTTGTTGAGAAGAAGATGAATGATTTGTGAGTGATAAATTTTTTGCATTGTTTTACTATTCAAAGTTTGAATATCAAGATCTGAGAATATGAGACGACTTCGACGTCTCCGACGTGCTTCATCAAGTAGCACTTCCGCTTTTGTTTTTAAAAACCAATTGCATGACCAAGAGCTCATAATTGACATTCTCTAGGCCTAAAAACAAAAATAATGTTATAAATCTGATAAAATTGTAGAAAGAATGCACGACTACCCCAACAGTAACATTCAAAATTTGCACATATATTAGTTAAGAAGAGATCTAAAATAATCTATCATACAACAATTTAAGAGAAATCTTGTATGATAGATGATCTAAATGTCTTCTAAACCATGATTCTCCTAACCACAAACCAATTTGAATGAGAATTTATATTAGTGTTCAGTTTGAGTGACGCATTGTTTGAAATCTTGGAGTTTTCATGATGAAAACAAGTAATACCGGTGTTTTTTTGGAATATTGGGGTTTGTGGGTTTTGGTTAGAAAACATATGGTGAAGCCCCGACGTATGGTGAAAATCCACATAAAGGTTTGCTACTTTTTGTTTACCAAAACCTCTAACAAACCTGGGTTATTTATAGATGTAAAAATTTGAGGGTCACATTGCACGCTGGAGAATTAAAAGAAAAGTTGAATTTTAATGCCAAACGTTTCGACTTGTTGTATTCTTCAGTGGCTAAGATAATTATTAAGCCCNAAGAAAAGTTGAATTTTAATGCCAAACGTTTCGACTTGTTGTATTCTTCAGTGGCTAAGATAATTATTAAGCCCGATGCAAACTTTCTCTTCTCCTACCGTTACTACAACAATTCTTTTAACTATTATTACAGTTAAGAAAATTTTGATTTAAACTTTGTCATTCCGTTACCTGGGCGTTCTCTTACCGATCATCAGAGAAAATTATTTCTCCAAACAATCGATGCAAACATTCTTTTTACATTATTTGCTCGTAATTTTTAAAAAGTTGATGTTTTCCAACTTTTCGAAAACTAAGGTACGAGTGAAAGTTAGTTGTTTAAATTTATTTTGACAATTATCAGGAGAATGAGTAGAGAATTTTTTTAATCCGGAGGTAATTGGAAAGTTTGTATTCTACCATTGGCTACTAGTAACGGCAAGGTAACGTTAAAACTTTACTCTGCCGATGCAATGACAAAGTTTGCATCGGGCTTTAAAGATTAAAATCTGATAAAGGAAGTTAAAAAAGTTGGATTTGACAATAATTGTAGGAAATTTTGTTTGAGTTTTTTAAATTAGAAAATCCTGTTGTTAGTTTAGTTTCTATGCCAATTTCCTTGTTACCGATATGGAACCTAAAAAACCGGAAAATCCAATATCTAACGCTGGAGTAGAGAAATTAAATTGAAGGACCGACCCCACGCTTTTGTTTTTGTCGTGTTTTCCTTAGGAATACTTTCACCATTGTGTACTAAATTTTAAGATACTCTGCAGAATGGATCATGCCTTGGAGCCACACATGGGCCTTTTGGATACGCCGTACCTTTGGGTACGGCAGATACGCCGTACACACGGCGTACCCCGTACCTTTGGTGCGAGTACGGTACGATACGGCGATAATTTTAGAACCAGATACGGGGTACGGGTACGGTACGGCCCACTTACTTAATGAAAAACGGGTACGGTAGGTCCGCCGTACCTTTGGGTACGAGGTACGGGTACGATACGCGAGGATATGGTGCGAGTACCTCCGTACTCGCACCATATCCTTCAGGAATGGTATATTGGTGCGAATAGTAAACAGGTGGAGGTAAACTCAAAATGTGTTATTTTATGAAATGAGAGGAATTTCGAGTATCTCCTCACTTACTCTAACTTAACATCTCATAGTTACTCACCTGACCAAGTTTGTCACACATTTGTAACTTTGCTCTAACTTAAAATTAAAAATTTGAAACATTCACAACCGAAATTATAATTTCAATTTCACTGCTATTCATGGATTTCATGATACTATTCTGATTTGTAAGATGAGTTTCCACAATCATCCAATGTACAATACCCGGTTTATCCTCTATTCCAATACGTATTTAATTTACAAGTAATATTTACTCAATACGCACCACCATTTTTCAATAACTAAAAAATTTACTTTCTGTCAAAATCCATACGCAACCTAGACTTAATTGATGACTTCTTCGATCGGGTGGGGGATTTTGACTTTGAGATTAGATGGCAAATAAACCGAATTTTCGATTTGGAATTCAAATATACCAAATTTTTCACTATTCAACTGCGATTACTTATGGGTGTTGAATTCCGATTTCGATTAGAACCTGGATATCGATTTCAGGTTCCAAGTGTGATTAGTTTTATATAGCTTTTTATAACGGCAATTTATTTACGTGACCTGACCTGGCCCTGACCATGAGTCAAGATTCGTTAAGCTCCCTCGGCTCTCATTCACAATCTCATTTACAAGAAACTCAGGGTTCAACCTCATCGCAGTCCAAGTCCAAGTTGCTAAGACGGGATGCCGAAACCGAAACCTGTGCTAATTCATCTCATATTTCGAAGTAAGTATTTTGTTGGAGTAAGAAACACTAGTATGTTTCTTGTTAACTTATAATTGTGAATGTGATTAATTATTTCTGTTTTTGGAATAATCCTATAAATTTGATTAATAAATAGAGCTTTGACAATTAACAACTATGGTCACAAAAACGTAAAATTTTTATTAAGTTACTTACCAGATTTTTTTAATTATTAAGATAAGGTACGGGGTACGGCAGGTACGTCGTACCTGAGTACGCGATACGGTAGGTACGCCGTACCTTCAGGCACGGGGTACGATACGGTACGGACCAATTTTTGAGTAAGATACGGGGTATGGGTACGGGTACGGTACGGCCCATCTACTGAATGAGACACGGGTACGGTAGGTACGCCGTACCTTTAGGTACGGGGTACGGGTACGATACGGCAATAATATTTTCTTAAGGTATGGGGTTCGGAAAGTACGGCGTACCCAAAACGCCCATGTGTGCTTGGAGCATCGCTTCGTTTGACTCCCAGAGGTCAAGAAAGGTAAATACAGATAGTTATTTATATAATGGTAATCGAAATCTTTATAAGAAGAGTGATGCTGAGTTTGCTCCTGTCTATGCTCAGAATCAACAAAATTCTCCGTTTATCAGGATTAATATTTAATAAAAAACGCTCTGTACAGAGAGAGTTTTTAAGGGTATTACGGGGATACCCCAGACTTTACCCTTTCATCTAATGCACACACCCATAGTAGAGTGAAGTGTGGGATACCGCCGTAACACCCTTAAAAACTCTCTCCGTATATGTATACAGATGGTAAGCAAAGTCATTAAAATAAAATATTAATTGAAAGTTTTTTAATAACAATAATTGAAAGCTTCTAGCTTCTAGAATTTTTTAACTTGCCGGAGTTTTTAACTGGACTCGTCGGTAAAATCTTTAGTCTATTTTTATTGAGTGCTCTCTTTTGTTGAGGAGTAAAATATCACATAACTAAACAAAGTGTCTATACTCATCCCCTATCCTGTTCCTGCACTTCCATCGTTCCATCGTCTCCTTACTTCAGCCATATCNTAGTCTATTTTTATTGAGTGCTCTCTTTTGTTGAGGAGTAAAATATCACATAACTAAAAAAAAGTGTCTATACTCATCCCCTATCCTGTTCCTGCACTTCCATCGTTCCATCGTCTCCTTACTTCAGCCATATCCTAGAGAAAATTGAGAAAACGAAGAAAACTGGATTTAAAAAGGGATAAAAGGCCTCGACTAAAGAACCTTTTTGCATTCCGCTTCCTTCTGTAGTGTGTTCAAATAAGAAGGCGATTTTTTTGAGATATAATTTTGCCGAAATTCAAAAACTAATTGTATATCACACTTTTTCACACTTTGTGAACGGCTCAAGTTACTGAAAACCGTTACTATGAAAGTTTAGTTAAATTTTCTTATGTTAAAAAGTGTAGAAAAAGCCTAATTTGTAAGTTTTTTTAAAACTCTAGTCGTGAATTTTTGCCTTCTTATTTGAACACCCTGTATTCGAGCCATTTTCTACCTTATTTGTATAATTTGATTAGGCTTCAATACTCTTCTTTCTTCTTTTAGACTCATGAATAATTTAAAAAATTACTTTTCAAAATTTTTTAATAAATTTGAAAGCATCCTAAGCAGTCGTACGTTCTAAATATTTGTAGAAATTTAAGCCTATCTTTTGAGATCTGGCAAAGTTTGAGTTGTAATGTCCAAAATGTTTTGAAAAATAGGAATAGGAATTCTCATATCCTGGTTATTTAATAAAAATGTGTTTATATTAAAATTGAATTCGGAGACAACCGCCATCTATGGCTAATATTAGTATCACCTAACGATTCTTCTGGAAAGATTATAAATTAGCGGCGGGAAACCCAAGATGTGAGATTATTTTCGGTAAACCTAAGGCTGTAGGCACGTTTCTTTTAATTTGAAGGTGATACGAATGATCCTCTCACTACCGCCTGATGCCAAAATGAATGCGCATCGCATCACTTACAACGTGCATAAACCTAGTTTTCTAGATTTTTGTATTCTCTATGACTCTGACTCCCAGGGTTTTTGAGAGTCGGGACTCATTTGATGAATCTGAATCCCTGACTTTTGGGAGTCAGAGTCATAACTTTGGGAGTCGACTACCAAACTTGACAGTCATCACTTTTGCTCTATATTTGCAAAGAATAATGATAGAAAAAAAAATGTTTCTGTCATTTTCCTTTCACTTCAACAATGCATGAATTACAGAAAATTTCAAAATACCATTTTTCAATAAGAGTCACGGATACTTGACTGAGTATCCCTAAGGTATCTGGGCATGCATGGAATATATTCCAAGTTTCCCACGACCCTACCCGAAAATTTTCCCAGCATGCCATTTTCCCCTTTCCTTTTCATTAATTCCCTTAAAATTTCCCAACAAAATCGTTCGTTTTTACCAAATTAAAAAAAATGCCGCATCTTCTTCAGGAGGTGGTGGTGAGAGGAGTCTAATACTCATTTTCACATTTGGATTGCTTCTCACTGTCCTCCAAAGTTCCTTATNAAATACCATTTTTCAATAAGAGTCACGGATACTTGACTGAGTATCCCTAAGGTATCTGGGCATGCATGGAATATCTTCCAAGTTTCCCACGACCCTACCCGAAAATTTTCCCAGCATGCCATTTTCCCCTTTCCTTATCATTAATTCCCTTAAAATTTCCCAACAAAATCGTTCGTTTTTACCAAATTAAAAAAAATGCCGCATCTTCTTCAGGGGGTGGTGGTGAGAGGAGTCTAATACTCATTTTCACATTTGGATTGCTTCTCACTGTCCTCCAAAGTTCCTTATNGGGGGGGGTAGCTGTATTAGTACCCTTTGGAGTATGTCAAGAAGTACCTTGCGGGAAAATCCAGCGATTTCAGATACGGAGATCACTGGTATCCCATTAGATTTGTTTCGTCTTCTTCGATGCTGCAGATTAAATCACTGAATTTAACACATTGCTGAATGTTGCGAGTTGCTGAGGAAATTCTGAACGAATGAACTTTAGCGATATTTGTGGTACCTGAGTAGGTAGATTTATTTACCTTGTGAGGTATAGGTCAAGCAAGACGGCAAAAAATATAATTGTAATTACTGCAGATTAATTTACAACGGTAATTTATATCGCTTTTAAAAGCCGATAGCACTGTTTTAATTCAATTACTGTGAAGAGAGTGACTTAAATGAGTAGTAGTGCATTTGCCTCAAAGTGGAAACTTATTTTATTTAATATATTTAAAAAAAAATGCATTATTCGACTTCGGAGTCGGTAGTCATGATTATAACTTTGAGTCAGAGTCGACGCCCAAAAATCCATGAGTCAGAGTCATGACTCTGAGCGTCATGACTCTTGGCTNTCGGAGTCGGTAGTCATGATTATAACTTTGAGTCAGAGTCGACGCCCAAAAATCCATGAGTCAGAGTCATGACTCTGAGCGTCATGACTCTTGGCTTTTTGGGACTCATTGATTTCTGAGAGTCATGACTCTCAGAGTCAGTGACTCTGACTCAAGCTAAACTGAAGGTCATGGAGAACACTAACTTAGATTTACCAAGTAGTGGTCTACTACACCGCACGCCCAATTTTAGGCTCATGAATGCCCATAGCCAAGGGCAGTGGGGTGGGGAATGGTTTTTGGGATTTGAATTTAGTCCATTCAGTCAGTTGGTCAGTCCAGGTGAGGTGTCAATTCATTTCTAAAGAGTTCGATTACTTTCTTTCATTTCTGATACTCACCGTCGTCCACACTTTTATTCAGACAAACGAAAATGTACGGAAGACAAGCTCCAATAATCGTTTTGAGTAAGTAAATTTCGATTAGAGAATTGGAATTTTTATTTCATATGATTTTTTCAACAATCACACAATGTGAGGTTTTCTAAATACTCCTTATCTAATGACTCATGTTCCTAACCCAAATTTACCTAAAGATTCAATATTATTTAATAATGACACTATAATTTTTTTTGTATCAAACATGCTTCTATCTTAATTTATTTGGCATGAAGAAAAAAATTTTTTTTTCTGTTGATAGCTCATATTGAAACTCTAGGTACTTAGGTTATGTAAAATACTAAATGTGTAAATGNTTTCGATTAGAGAATTGGAATTTTTATTTCATATGATTTTTTCAACAATCACACAATGTGAGGTTTTCTAAATACTCCTTATCTAATGACTCATGTTCCTAACCCAAATTTACCTAAAGATTCAATATTATTTAATAATGACAGTATAATTTTTTTTGTATCAAACATGCTTCTATCTTAATTTATTTGGCATGAAGAAAAAAATTTTTTTTTCTGTTGATAGCTTATATTGAAACTCTAGGTACTTAGGTTATGTAAAATACTAAATGTGTAAATCCTAGAGACACTTTAGACTTTAGCTTAGTTGACACAAATATGTTGTACTGATTTGATTAGTACAGATCGGTCACACTGATAAGGACTTATTCCGAACTCGGAATTAAATGCAGCGTAAATAAAACCAACAAATGGAAAATGAGAAAAGGAGAATAATCTTTCTATACGGGAAGCTACAGTAACTACTAATTTACCTTTTTTTTTAAAAATCCCTAGAACTCAAATTTAATAANATTGAAACTCTAGGTACTTAGGTTATGTAAAATACTAAATGTGTAAATCCTAGAGACACTTTAGACTTTAGCTTAGTTGACACAAATATGTTGTACTGATTTGATTAGTACAGATCGGTCACACTGATAAGGACTTATTCCGAACTCGGAATTAAATGCAGCGTAAATAAAACCAACAAATGGAAAATGAGAAAAGGAGAATAATCTTTCTATACGGGAAGCTACAGTAACTACTAATTTACCTTGATTAATTTTACTTGATTTGATTGATTTACAGATCAGAACATTAAGCGTGAATCAGGAAGAAAAGTCCAAGTTGAAAATATCAATGCAGGAAAAGTGAGTACAAAAATCGTTTATTTTAACAACAAACTAACAATGCAATACAATCCATCATCGTGTGCAGTAGTGTCTTTTTCAATCAAAAGTCTGATAATAATAATGATATTATTATTATTACTCGATAGGTTCCTTGACAATAACATCCTAAAGTTCATTCAAACAAGTGATCCCCATGGTTCCTGATTAAATTACATAATTTTCTTAGTTTTGTAATTTATGTTGCTATTTTGGTATAATTACAGACGATTGCTGATGTGATTAGGACTTGCCTTGGGCCACGAGCAATGTTGAAGATGCTTATGGATCCAATGGGTGGGATCGTCCTAACGAACGACGGAAATGCTATTCTCCGTGAGATTACTGTGCAGCATCCTGCGGCAAAGTCGTTGATAGAAATCGCTAGAACTCAAGATGAGGAGGTAAAACTAATTATTTCAGTAAAAAAAAAGCATAGCGTTTTACCAATGCTTTAAATTTGTCTCGACAGTAGACCTCTGTTACCAAATCTGTCACACCTACAACTTACACTTTACAATATACAGAGCGTCAATTTGTGAAACGGTAATCGAGATCCTCATAAGGAGAGTAACTCAAGTGCTACTCTCTGTATGAGGATTTAGATTATCACTTCCTAAATAACGTTCTGTTACAGTGTTGCTTTTTTTTTTTTGTTTTTTATTTAAAAAACAAAAAACGTTTTTATTGTTTAAAACTGTTTTTTATGTTTTTTATGTTTTTTAACCGTTTTTTTAAAGTTTTGTTTTTAACCATTATTAAAATCCCAGTTCCGAATTAAATACAACACACACGACCTAGATTAACGTAAGAAAAAACTGAAATTGGTATTTAATTTTTAAAACATGTTTAAAACAACTTGTTTTTTTTTTAAAAAAAACAGTGTTTTAAACAAACTGAACCTTAGATGCAACACACACGACAAATGGACGATAAAATCCCTATTCGTATTTTTTTATTAATATTGCACTACGCATTAATCGATGTCCTGACGACTACCCGTCTAGCAGGTTCTTTTATAGCTGATGTTACAATTCAATTTTTTTACATGTACAACACTTCCTTAAACACTGTTTTAAACAAATGTTTTTTTTCTTCGCCACACCGGTTCTGTATATATTTTTGATAAGGTTAGATTTTTCTATTTTGATTAGGTCGGAGATGGGACAACATCCGTAATTGTATTAGCAGGAGATATTTTGACGGCAGCTCAACCATTCTTAGACCAAGGGATGCACCCAACTGTCATCATCCGTGCATATCGTCAGGCTCTCGAAGATATGATTGTTACTCTTCGTGACGAAATTGCTACACCAATTGATCTTACAAAACCTGAACAAGTTCAAGACGTCATCAAAGCTTGTATTGGTACCAAGTTTATCTCAAAGTGGTCGGATTTGGCAGTTCACATAGCTGAGGAAGCTGTTAAAACTGTGAGTCTAGAGGATCACGGTCGAAAGGAGATTGACATAAAACGGTATGCAAAAGTGGAGAAAATCCCTGGAGGTCGAATTGAGGAGTCATACGTTCTCAAAGGAATTATGCTAAATAAAGACGTGACTCATCAAAAGATGAGTCGAAGAATTGAAAACCCTAGAGTTCTTCTTCTCGATTGCAACTTGGAGTACAAGAAGGGAGAAAGTGTCACAAATGTTGAATTGATGAAGGATGAAGACTTTTCTAAAATGTTAGAACAGGAAGAAGAGTTTATTATGAAAGTTTGTGAAGAAATCATTCGGGTCAAGCCGAATTTAGTTTTCACTGAGAAAGGGGTTTCTGATTTGGCACAACATTATCTTGTCAAAGTAAGAGTCAAAGTAGTCAAATTGTCATTCTTTGGTAGATGTTTCCTTAGATATAAACTTAAAAAAGAAATTTTTTTATCGAAGGCTGGCATCACTGCAATTCGTCGAGTCAAAAAATCTGACAACAATCGTTTGGCCCGAGCAACTGGTGCAACCATTGTGAGTCGTACTGATGAACTCAAGGAGGAAGATATTGGAACCAAATGTGGCCTATTTGAAGTACGGAAATTTGGTGATGAGTACTTCAGCTTCATTGAACAATGTGAGGATCCAAAAGCATGCACAATCATCCTTCGTGGAGCTTCCAGAGATATCCTCAAAGAGGTAAGTTTAGAGAAAAGTTAGACAAGAAAACTAGACAACTATTTTTTATCATTGTGTTCATCCCCAAAATTTATTTTGTGAAAGCGACTTAAAAACCTACTTCACAGCTTATTGAAATAATATTGTTCTTTGGATCATCAGGTGGAGCGGAATCTTCAAGATGCAATGTGTGTGGCTCGAAATATCCACTTAGAGCCTCATGTGGTACCCGGTGGGGGTGCCGTGGAGATGGCGACGTCACATGCACTTCTGGAGAAAAGTAAATCTATGACTGGAGTAGAGCAATGGCCTTATCGCGCAGTCGTCCAAGCCTTGGAAGTAATTCCTCGTACTCTGGCTCAGAACTGTGGAGCTAACGTCATTCGAACTCTGACAGCTTTGAGAGCTAAACACGCAGCAGGTGAGATGAGTTGGGGAATCAATGGTGAAAGTGGTGTGGTCGTTGACATGAAAGAACTTAAAGTTTGGGAACCTCTTACGGTCAAACTTCAAGTTTACAAAACAGCCATCGAAACTGCCATTCTTCTTCTTAGAATTGATGACATTGTCTCTGGGTCAAAGAAAAAAGACTCTGGAGACAATCACCAACCTGCTGGTCCAACTGAAGAATCCATGAAAGAATAATAGTTATGTGGTATTCTACTTCAAAACTAACTTACGAATTTCCAATTTTTGCTTAAGCCCTTGATTCGTACTCCGATCCTGCTTAAACCTTAAAGCTTTCTTTTTTCAATCCGATCCGAATGAAGCATTCTGGTTTGTTTCTTCGTAAACATGTTTTGATATTCACTGCTAATTCATTTTTCTACTAAAGTATATATGATAAATGTTACCTAAGTAGATATATAAGTTATGCTAATTGTTCTTAGCTAATTTCTAACTTAATTGGTTGATGAGGGGAGCATCTCATGGTTGAACTTAGGAGTAAAAATCTTAACAAATATTGCGATCTTTATTAATATTTATTTGTACGAACTAAATACACAGTTGACAAATACTTTTAATAGCGTTAAAATCTTCTATGGGTTATCTCACAATTAAATGATTTCCGAAACTATTGGACGCTACCGAACCTTTATATCCTACAGTGCAAACATGCGCAGTTTAAAAAGCAAAAAGTCTAGAGTAATCTTTAAAAACAATAAAATCGTCTATAAATAAAAATTAACTTAATTAGTCTTATCCGCAAGAGTTGCGACTCTCTCTTGCCTGTCAAATCGTGGTCAATGCCAGAGTCCAAGATAATTTCCACATAGGTTTATAGGGAGTGGCCCACCGGCAGCAAAAATTCGTGTCCCAGTGGCATCAACTGAATGTGTATAGACTGCAGGAGTATACTTCTGCCTGTAAACGTCCATTAGGACTTCTTCGTCAGGATACGTCCACCCAGAACTGGGTTTCAGTGTAGCAGATCGTGCGGAATTTATGTTGGATTCCAAATATTTTCCAGCACGGAGATCATAGATCAACTGAAAACGAAATTGTTAAGATTGTTTAGCTACTTTTCTTAACAATTTTAATGTATTTATACTTACTAAAGTCCCTTGTCCTGTTCCAATGGACAGTAAAGAGGAGTAGAAAGAAGTTGATCGGATTCCAAGTCCTGAATACTTGGATGCAATTTTCTTTACACACTGAATTGTCCGTGCATCCAAGAGGGTAGTGTGGGATTTACTCCCAACAGCATAAAGTCCATAGTCTTCATGAACGGCCATACAAACATTCTCCAAAGTGAAAGGCAATTTACGAGAGAATTTCTGAAAAATCAATCAACAGCTTCATTATTAAAAGTCGAAGACAGGCTTCCGAAGAATTGTAAAAATCATTTTAAATCATTAAAATCTTCATCACAATATTTCTCGTCTTAACTTTAAATATTAANTTCTCCAAAGTGAAAGGCAATTTACGAGAGAATTTCTGAAAAATCAATCAACAGCTTCATTATTAAAAGTCGAAGTATTGTTGACAGGCTTCCGAAGAATTGTAAAAATCATTTTAAATCATTAAAATCTTCATCACAATATTTCTCGTCTTAACTTTAAATATTAAGAATAGAATTTCTTATCGATCTAAAATCCAAACCCTAAACAAGGTTTAATGAATTGCTTTAGAATGTACAGTGCACGACGTTTATAAGAGTATCCTATATAAGAACATTCGGGTTATAAGAGCAGAGTTTTGCGGGTTTGGTTTGCTCTAATGCATTTAGCATGGGACATTAACGCGTTATAAGAACAACGTATATAAGAGCAAAACGGTTATAAGAACTACCTTTTGCTGGGTAATTTTTGAAGCGGGAGTTGGATATAAGGCAAAATTCAAATCTCAAACAAAAATAATCTTTTTACATCTTCAATTTCTAAAAGTACCACTTGAAATCATTTCAGTTGAAATGTCGTTCTTGTAAAATCTTTACAAAACTTTAAATAAGAATTAAACAATTGCAATTTTCGACGAAATTGTCGACGATAGTTACAGTTGATAACTTTATTTAAGATCAATACTATAGTATAGATTTTCTTTTTATAAATTTTGAAAAAAAATTTTTTTTTCCATATACTTTTTATAAGAACATCCTGCTCTTATAAGCGTTGTAAGAACAAACGGTTATAAGAGCAGCATTTCCAGGCGACGGAGAGTGGCTCTTATAACCGTCGTGCACTGTAGTTAGTAAGCTATGGTTTTACTAGCTAAAAGTAGCGAAGGCTTTTCTAGTTAAAAAAATTAAAAAGCCATAAACTTACGCCTGTTGTACACCTAACTCTAACGTGTCCTTCCTCCGAATTATTCTTCTGAGGATGTTTAAAATTTCAATTTATACCTAACATCACTGTAACTCTATGGTTGCTCGGGTGATGAGTCAAGTGATATTTCACTTTAGAGAATCAATTTACAGTTGCCGTAACGCCTCACTTCCTCCTCACTTTATCTAACTTAAACAAAGTTGATAGCCAACCAACTTTACGACAGCGCACGGATAATTTAGAGCTCCTNTTATCTAACTTAAACAAAGTTGATAGCCAACCAACTTTACGACAGCGCACGGATAATTTAGAGCTCCTCTAAAACAACTTTAACAATTAGGTTAGCGTTAGAATAACTCTGCGTTGTGATCAAACAACCTCCAAATGCGCTAAGCGTGACGGGAGAGTTAGGATAAAGTTACGTCTACAACGGGCGTTACCTGTATAAATTTGTCAGCCGACCAAATGTGAATGTAGCCATTCAGAGATACACAAGCAACCTCCTGCAGCCTGCGGTTGAAAACAATATCCCTAACTTTCTGTGCACTTTTACACGTTTTCACAGAAACTGCATTGATATACGACAAGGATGGAACAGTCAAGTCGTCCAATGATGGACCGAGTCCAGAGGATGACGATGAGGAAGTAATGTAATTAGATTCCCTAAGTGGTGGTGGTGAGTCTTCTGTCTCCGGAACTCGCCACAATGCTATAGTTGTATCCCGTGATCCAGAAACGACAAACTCGTCATCGAGCCATGCTAGTGCAAAGAGCCAATCAGAGTGAGCCAACTGAAACGATATAAAAATAGATTAATTAGATTTACTCAATTTTAGTGAGCTGAAAAATTAACTTACTTCTCCGACACAAACAGGATCAAATGTAGGCAGCTTATAAACAGCCACGTCGTTGGGATTCTTTCCGCCTGTTGCCAATAATGTGCGAGATGGGTTTATTTGAATTGCATGAATTCCACATTGTTGATCTGGGGGCAAACTCCGTGATGATGTTGGAAGAGATGGAATCTGTGTCATATGCTTCGAATGAATGTCCAGAACCATGAGCTGGAAATAATTAAATTAATTAAATTACTGAACAATTTCGTTGAAATTGAATTAATGTCTATAATCCTGTCCTAGTCATAGCAAGTTTACGAAAATATCAATTTTTTTCTCTAGGTACTATTAAACTTACTTTGTTGCACTTCGTTCCGAAAATAACTTGACGGTCGGATAACCATTGGGAGCAGAAAACTTTGTTCAAATTCTCAACTCGGATTGGTTTCTCCTGAAGGATCCCATTAGTGAGCAAATGCTTCAAAGGGAAATCTGGTTGGGATTGATAAGCGGTTTCTGAAATGCGACTTTGCAAATTAATGGGTAAGCGGCTATTCCCCATTTGTCGCTCAAGTAAGAAATCCGTGATGTTGATTGACATGTCTTGGAACATTCGGGATAGATCAGATGATCGCTCTGACAGAGTAAGAGCAAAATTTAATTGGAAGTTATCTTCACAACAAATGTCGGAATCTCGTTGTTCTCTTTCGACCTTTTCAGTTTCTTCCTCAGAATCGTGTTCATTGTAGCAGAAGAACTCTTCGTATTTGTTTGAACCCTCAACAAATTGCCTGGATGAGTATAGGTGCTGATCTCCATATCCCAATGTCTTCTTCAATTTCTTCATCAACTTCTTCCTTCTCGTTAGATAAATGAGAGCACTTTTTCGTCGCATGATTCCCTTTTTTACTACACCGCCTATGAGGAACTCAACATTGCTGGAACGATGTGAGAGATTGGTGCAACGATTATTTCGATTAGTGTCCATTCCGAGCGAGTTAGAAGAGATGTAAATAAATAATTGTCTGTCCTCTATTAGTGTGATGACGTGGATCTTGGATGGGATCACAGTTGCTAAGTATCGGTATCGGCCCGATACCCGAAACTTAGTGTTCANGATGACGTGGATCTTGGATGGGATCACAGTTGCTAAGTATCGGTATCGGCCCGATACCCGAAACTTAGTGTTCATCCCGATACGGATAGCGATACCGATACTTTAAAAAAAAAAAAATCCCGATACCTATACCGATACCGATACTTTTTACATAATTGAGCCGGATACCGATACGTATACTTTTCTAAAAAACATATCCCGATACCTATACCTATAGCGATACTTTTTTCAAAAAAATTCCCGATACCGATACTTATAACCATACTTCTTCCTAAACAAAATCCAACCCCGATACCTAAAGTATCGGCGATACTATTGTTACTTAAGTCTTATATAATTGATGTTATGACTTATGCTTAATTGAAAACAATTGGCTTTTTATTGACAAACTCAATTCATTCGACAAATGAATATTAAAAGTATGATTACCATGAAAATAGTACGTATACTTGACTTTATTATTCTTTTCTTTGTTAAACTTCTATTTGGCGTTAATTTTATGCAACAATTTCATTTAAGATTTGAAATTATAGACGCATGACCAGATATTTATAGACTCAAACTATAGGGTGTGGTAAAATATGGTGTACGCTTTTAAAAATCAATAACTCGCGGCAGGGTGCAAGAATGATTGTAACGGTTTCTAACGCCAATGTCAGGTCAAATATCAAATAGAAATATTTACCATTAAGTTGGCATGAGAGGTTTTTCATTATTAAACAATCCCTAGCAACAAAACTCTTAAACTGAAATTACACTTCCGTTTGCACGTTACTTAGATTTAGGGAACTAATCATAATTCTAACATGTTAAATGAAGGATTTTTTCAGAAAAGTTTGTTGACATTTCCAGTATTCAATGACAAGAAATTGTCTCAATTTTTATTTGTTTCAACTTTTAATCAAAACGTACTGGTCCGTACAACTATTACTGGGATGTCAAGCATCGTAGTTGTATTTACTTTCTTGTTAGCCTCTTCTTTCAGAAAATTAATAAAATATTTTGTTTCAGAACTACTAAAACAAAACCAAACAAATCATCGGGTTTTAGTAAACTTAATAAACGTTGACTTATTGAAAACACTCCGGTGTGTATAAAACTTACTCCGTTTTCGTTTTCAAATACTATTTCTTTACTTCTGTTAAGACTCATTAATTTAATACTATAATAAAAAGGTATTGATTGATAAACTTTGAAGCTTACAGTTAATGCATTGGATACAAATTTAACTCTTCTGTGGTGCGAATTGACTTTCCTTCTTCCTGTAAGTGTTATTTGAGTGGCCTTTCAAAACCTGCAAATACTGGCGACACCAACTAAAATTCCTATACCTATACCGATAATTTTTTCAAAAAAATTTGATACCTTATACCCATACTTTANAATGCATTGGATACAAATTTAACTCTTCTGTGGTGCGAATTGACTTTCCTTCTTCCTGTAAGTGTTATTTGAGTGACCTTTCAAAACCTGCAAATACTGGCGACACCAACTAAAATTCCGATACCTATGCCGATACTTTTTTCAAAAATATTCCCGATACCTATACCTATACCGATAATTTTTTCAAAAAAATTTGATACCTTATACCCATACTTTATCCAAAAAGAAACCCGATACCGATACCTATACCGATAGTTCTTTCTAAACAATCTCGATACCGATACTTTGACCAAAGTATCGCTATAGGTATCGGTATCGGCTATACCATTCCCGATACTAGTATCGGGTTAGCAACTGTGGATGGGATGAAGGATGATTATAAACCTTATGCTCCAATTACACTAGGTAACTTTATGCTTACTTGNTCGGGTTAGCAACTGTGGATGGGATGAAGGATGATTATAAACCTTATGCTCCAATTACACTAGGTAACTTTATGCGAACGTGTTAATGAAATTTTGAAATTTTTGGTGGAATCGCACATGAAATCTTACAATTTCTCTTGCACAACGTCATCATACGCAAGAAAAATTTCAAGATTCGAAATTGCAATCAAATGCAATTTCGATCATCAAACTTTACAACTTTGGAATATTTTGATTCAAAACGCCCCACCTCGTAAAAAAATTTTTTGACCAACATTTCCGTGTTTTACGTTTTTTTTTAAACTGTTTTGCAAAAACTATTATAGCTATTCCGCGTGCGCAAAGAATATTTTTTTTTCATTTTCAATATGNATCAAATGCAATTTCGATCATCAAACTTTACAACTTTGGAATATTTTGATTCAAAACGCCCCACCTCGTAAAAAATTTTTTTGACCAACATTTCCGTGTTTCACGTTTTTTTTTAAACTGTTTTGCAAAAACTATTATAGCTATTCCGCGTGCGCAAAGAATATTTTTTTTCATTTTCAATATACCAAAATAACAAATTGAGTTAAATGGGTAGGTGTATTTTATAGTTGAATTTTGTCAATCTGGCGGGTTTTCAAANCCAAAATAACAAATTGAGTTAAATGGGTAGGTGTATTTTATAGTTGAATTTTGTCAATCTGGCGGGTTTTCAAATATAAATCATCTGAGGCAAGTTGAGCGGAAGCGATAATAGGTTAGTTTGATAGGTTTGGTTACTAGTGTAATCAATAATGAAACAAAAGTTTCATATAACTTCTTGCACAAGAAATAGCATAAAACTTTTGAACAAAAGTTGCGCAACTTTTGCTCTCTGGTGTAATTGGAGCATTAGATAAAAGATCAAAATAATGTGCACTTATGTTGGCAACTATTATGGACCCGACAGCCGACAATTGTCGGGCCTAACTCCCCGACAGTTGTCGAGTAGAAAGTAGATTTTGTTGATACAGCCGACAGATAATTTAGGTACTATGGACCCGACACCCGACAAACCTACTTTCTACCAGACAGCTGTCGGATAGTTTGTCGGGTAGATAGTACCTATAACCAGAGTTTGTCAGGCCTAACTACCCGACAGAGTCGATGTATACTTTTAAAATTACTTGTAAAATTTCTAATAGTTTTTTTTTGAAAAATTAGACGATTTGAACTCATTGTGGACTTTTGGTTGAATCATCCACTGTGGAGGAAAGGAATAAATTTTATCTGATTTTTTTTTTAATTTTAGTAAATTAACTAAAAAATTCTAAGAATATAAAATATTCCTGAGGCGTTTGTGAATCGTTGACATCAGAAGTTAGGTTAACTTAGTTTACCCGACATTATGTTAGGTTGTTAGGTTTTTTCGTAAATAGAAATTTTTTTTTCATTAAGTGTCTCAAACGTCTTCGAATGTCATGATTCGTTGTGCAATGCAATAGTCTGAAAACAAAATTGGTTGAATCGCCCATTGTGTTGGGTTGTTCTGATGCGATTCATACTAATTTTTGATATAAAAGTAAATTTCGAATATTTCCCAAGTCAAAAATATTTAAGTCAAAAATTTTTTAAGTCATATATTTTCTAAGTCAAAAATTTTTCAATGGGTTCAAATCCAAGACCAAAAGTTCACAATAGGTTCAAATTGTCTAATTTTTCAAAAAAAACTATTAGAAATTTTACAAGTAATTTTAAAAGTATANTTCACAATAGGTTCAAATTGTCTAATTTTTCAAAAAAAACTATTAGAAATTTTACAAGTAATTTTAAAAGTATACATCGACCCAGTCGGGTAGTTAGGCCCGACAGCTGTTGGGTAATTAGGCCCGACAGCTGTTGGGTAGTTAGGCCCGACAAACTCTGGTTATAGGTACTATCTATCCGACAAACTACNAAAAAAAACTATTAGAAATTTTACAAGTAATTTTAAAAGTATATATCGACCCAGTCGGGTAGTTAGGCCCGACAGCTGTTGGGTAGTTAGGCCCGACAGCTGTTGGGTAGTTAGGCCCGACAAACTCTGGTTATAGGTACTATCTATCCGACAAACTACCCGACAGCTGTCGGGTAGAAAGTAGATTTGTCGGCTGTCGGGTCCATAGTACCTAAATTATCTGTCGGGTGTATCAACAAAATCTACTTTCTACCCGACAGCTGTCGGGTAGTTAGGCCCGACAATTGTCGGCTGTCGGGTCCATAATAGTTGCCTACTTATGTTACTTCACCGAAACCGTATTCAATTTAGTTTCGGTTACAAATGCCTATCGATACCGATTTAATTTCGTCTAAAATTGCACAATAAAATTAGGATCGAACTGAGGTACATTTATAGGGTTTTATCAAGTATTAACTACTCAAACAAATTCATTGTTCGTTACATTTTAGCGCAGATTACAAATATTTCCTACATTGTCGGCGGCCACGTCAAAATTTGNAAATTCATTGTTCGTTACATTTTAGCGCAGATTACAAATATTTCCTACATTGTCGGCGGCCACGTCAAAATTTGCACACATTTGGTGCAAATTTGTTTCAAAAAATTTTTGTTTTGCTTATGCCTTACTCAAGGGTACGGGCAAATCTTTGAGGTAGCGATTGCTGAGATTAAATTCTGAAAATTTATATCGGATGTTTTTTTAAAACAGAGCTATCCANGCTTTGAGGTAGCGATTGCTGAGATTAAATTCTGAAAATTTATATCGGATGTTTTTTTAAAACAGAGCTATCCAAACACTTATACTCCTTGTCGTAACCACAATGATTTTCAAACAGTAATTTTAGGAATTTAAGATTGGCAAATTAAAATTTTTTATTGATGTACAAGTGGAAGGACATTACAGAGTGGGTAGATCTTTATGAACTATTTTTAGATTGAAATGACATTTTACAAAACTAATAATAAAACAACATACAATTTAGTCAAACCATTTCTCTTCATGGCTATTTGATTTGTTTAACAAATACTTCTGAAGCTCACTAAATCGTTTCAAAAAGCACCCACTTGGTGAGTCAATCGACAAACTGAAAGTTTTACCTTTGATAAAATTTGAGTTTCACGTATCTATGTTTAGGACACATGAAAACTATTTATGGTATAGCTATATGTAGAACCTTTTTTTAGTTGATATTACTTATAATATTAAAATCATTTGTAATGTATCGCAAAGACTTGGTCATAATAAAAGTCTCCGCAAAAACGCTTGCTGCCTGATTATAGATAACTTTCGTGATAACAAGCTATTTTGAACGATTCCATCAAAATAGTGTTACATTTCGAAACAAACTAGGGTTTGATGTCATTTTCAGTGACACATATATCTATTTCTGACTGTAGGATTTGTCTCATCTCAATATAAGTAAATGTGCCTAAACTTACAATCGAAGTGATTGTTGGTAACAGTAATACAGCAATGCTCCGTTGTATTTCATTCTTTTATTAGTCAGAGGGAGGAAACACTACAGAACTCTGTTTTCTAGCATACAGAGCTCTGTATGGTATAACGTCACTATTGAGTACCAAAAACTTGTATCCAATTTTCGAAATCTGATTTGTCTTATACCAGTACCCTCATTGATAAACTATGAATAAAACTTTTGTTTTATCCCAAACTTGGAATTTTATAAATATCTAACGTTAGTATATTCGTTTCTGCATCCAAATAACCTATTATTTTTCTGTAAAGATATATTTAGTCAAGAGTTCGAGTNGTTAGTATATTCGTTTCTGCATCCAAATAACCTATTATTTTTCTGTAAAGATATATTTAGTCAAGAGTTCGAGTAATTTTATATTCAGGAGCTGAGAACTACTATTATTATATTACGAGTTGATAAGAGCTTCGTCTTCAACATTATTTATCCCCAACCAAAATTGGTGGATATGTATTTTGCCTTNGTTAGTATATTCGTTTCTGCATCCAAATAACCTATTATTTTTCTGTAAAGATATATTTAGTCAAGAGTTCGAGTTTGATAGAATTTTATATTCAGGAGCTGAGAACTACTATTATTATAGTACNAATTTTATATTCAGGAGCTGAGAACTACTATTATTATAGTACGAGTTGATAAGAGCTTCGTCTTCAACATTATTTATCCCCAACCAAAATTGGTGGATATGTATTTTGCCTTCTAAAGTACTGACATCGAAATGCTATTGAGAAAATGTTTACTTATGATTCCAAATAGCCAATGATTTTGTTTAAATAAATGTCTATTTTTGTTTGATGATATTGATATTATTTGCCAATGTGTGTAAAAAACATAGGAGCCATTACTTTACACAATTGCATTACTCTGCGCTAATTAGACAACCTTTTTACATTAAATACCATTGTAGAATTCCATTATCTTTGTTTGCTCCCAATTGAACAGCCAAAATATTTTTGGTTCCTAAACTTTTGTCACAAACATTTTGTAATAACTATTCTATTTGTCACTTTGTTTTTCTATTGCTTTAAATTGTTAATTTTTAGATTAAGTTGTAAATTTAAAAAAACTAGCCAAAGAAATGTGTAATTTTTTGTTTACTGGATTGTCTTTTGGGCTTTTCTGTGTATTCTGTTATTCTGGGATTTTAATTCCTAATGTTTCCTATATGGTAACAATCCTTTGATGTTATAGTGGTGATTCATTTTGCTGGGTATAGCTATGCTATGGATAATCCATAAATGATTTGAATTATATGTCTTTAAATACAGTAGATATAATTAAAAAATATTTAACTGCAGTTAATTGAACTCAACTGCGACACCAGTAACTTCAACACCATACATACTGAAATATCCCCAGTGAATTGATATAACACCAAACACAGATACAAATTTTAATTATACGAACCTTTTGGAGCCTCTAGAGGAATCCTTTAAAAATAATTAATTTTGAGACCTTTGCACCTGTTCGTGTAATCTTTATTGAATATTAAATTTCTACCTGTTTAACAAATTAAGTCCACAGTCGCAGTACAGAGGGTGGATACTATTTTATTTGGCCAGGGAAAATTCTCATTTCCTTCGACCCCGCGCGCTCCAAATTTTTGATATTAGAGTTTCCTTCTCTTTATCTATTTGTTGACTTACAAAAAATATCTCTTTAGTTTTAATTTCCAAAATGCCAAGGAAAATTGATTTAGAAGTTTACAATCTGGTTAGAGGGTTTTCCAGTCAAGACCTCTCATCTAGATAGGTCTATTGTAGAAGAGCTCCGAAAGTCTAGAATAACCGTATCAAAGTCCACGGTGTCCAACATACTCAACTCTATTGGAAACCGTCGTAACCACAAAGCTGTTGGACTTTCTTCACCCAAAGTTGAGCATAAACCACACGTGCGTAAAATCCGAAATAAATTATTAATTAGGAAAATTGACTTCTTAGAAAAAGAAAATCCTCCAAGCCAAATTCAAATTGCCAGAAAGTTGAATGTGTCGAAGCACACCGTTTGGAAGACAATTCACGAAGATTTAAAAAGAAAGTTAAAAAAAGACCTTCGTACACACACTCAAACTATCACACATTGAAAATCGGAGAACAAACTCTCGGAAGCTGTATGAAGGTCACGTGTGCGGTAAAAAGTCAGAATTTGCTGTCACAATTGATGAAGCCTTCTTTTATCTTCAAGATTGCAATGGGGTACGACGAATATATTATACCAATCCGAAGAAACCCGACCCTGAATATTTTTCTCAAAAAAAAATGAAAAGTTTGGTGATAAGTTCATGGTGGTTGGAGCTTTGACTGGAAGAGGAACGGTCCCGTTGTTCAAAGTTCCAGCAAAGGTCAAGATTAATGCTCAGTATTATATTGAGCATG
Source organism: Holacanthella duospinosa (assembly GCA_002738285.1). NCBI lineage: Eukaryota > Metazoa > Arthropoda > Collembola > Poduromorpha > Neanuridae > Holacanthella > Holacanthella duospinosa. The sequence goes on along the minus strand of NIPM01000170.1, from coordinate 373,334 downwards.
TTTTAAGACCTTTACTTGAAGTTTCTGTAGCGTCAATGTACCCTGGAGAACTGGATAAAGTTTTATCCATCATGACGCTGCTCCTTCTCATATTTCCAACAAAACGATGGCTTACGCCGTGGATTTGATACAAAGACTTGGAATGACACTCATTCCCAAATCAGAAATCTCTGTGAAAAGTCCAGACACCAGTGGAATGGATTTTTTTGGTTTCGGTTACTTGAAACAGAGGCTTCATTGACGAAAAGCAAAAACAATGAACGGGGTCTGGAAAATTTTGCAAGAGGAATGGAATGGAGTTTCGAAGGAAATGGTACAAAAAGTGTACAAATCTTGGTAACGCCGTTTGTTGGTTAAAGCATCTCATGGTGAACACATTGAACAAACAAAAGCGATATATCGTCGTAAGATTCTAGGAATTGCTTTTATTTGGCCAAATAAAATAGTATCTACCCTCTGTATACAACATCTGCATTAAAGATTTGATGTCCAGAAGATTAGCAATATGGAGCACACCATGTCGTCACGTATAACACAGGCAAGAGATGTTAATTAATGTAACTAGAACCAAAACAGGATACCATGCATGTGCATAAAAACTCGCAAACAAGCATTATTTTGTGTTTGATTCGATAACACCTGTTTCGGTGTCGACTTCGATTTACCATCTCAGGTTTTACTTTCGGTTTCCACTTTAGAAAACCGTGAAATGAAGTTTCTGTTTAGGTTTCGGTTTAAGACAAGCTTGAAAACGAAGTTCCTGTATTGATTTGAAAAATAAATAAAATCGTCGGTTTCAGTTCGAAAAATTAGTAAAACAAGTTTTGGTTCCAGGTTCAACAAAGTTACATATATGGTAACATACGGAATCCAATTTTATTAGTCAAACTAAACTTAAACGGGATTTTAATCCCAAAAAACTATTAATTAATACGTAGCATGGTTAATAATCCATTGTAGCCGATTAATAATACAGGGTGGGGCAGAAGTCTCTATACATGGAGAAAGTTTTAATTGAAAAAGATATGCACAAAAAATTAAGGGGTTGGAAACCCCCTATCTTTTTCCATTATAACTCACATCAAATTCATTTCCTTCATGTATAGAGACTTCTGCCCCTCCCTGTACATGGTAGTGACGTCATACCAAGGTTTTAAATCCTAAACCATATATTAAAACATGGTATTTCAGTGTAATTGCGCTCGTGACCTGGTCACCCTTGACTCTTGGGAATGTTTCAAACGAAAATTTGAGTTTATCTTAAACTTAGTCGGCACAGGATTTTAAAAAACCTCTCCGTTCCAGAGATATTCGAGATTAAAAAATATGCCATGAAAGGTTATATTTTCATGAGGTGTGTCTGCTCGCCTGTTTTTATTGTAACTATCTATCCGAAAGAATTTATGGAACTAATTTTAAAAATAACTATATCATAATTGTTACAATAATAAACGTATGGAAAATTATGTTGTTCCATTTGTCAAATGGTTTAGGATTTACAACCATGNTCCGAAAGAATTTATGGAACTAATTTTAAAAATAACTATATCATAATTGTTACAATAATAAACGTATGGAAAATTGTTGTTCCATTTGTCAAATGGTTTAGGATTTACAACCATGGTTATGACATCACAATCATGTATTATTAATCGGCTACAATGGATTATTAACATGGTATGTACCACGATTATTTATCTACTAAAAATGATCATGATACTAAAAAAGTAGGGGTCTACCTTTTTAGTATCACACTTTCACTTTAGTATCATGACTTTATTGCACACTTTTACGTTGAAGTGCGCATGAGTGTGAAGCCACAACGGGTGAGACCTCTATACAATTCACACTTGAAAATATTTCAACTCTTTCTGTACTAGTGTGCAAAAGTGTGAAGAGGAATCGGGTGAGCCCTAGTTTTGAAGTAACTTCTACTTGAGTTTTAGTAATTAAATTATTTAGTAAAAAGTTATTTAGTTATTTACTATTATTTAGTAAAAAGTTATTTGCAACATATTTGAGGATGCTTTGCACGATTTGGACGATCTTGGTTCTGCTGATGAGTCAAAGGAAGATAAAATTTACCTGAATTTAATTGAGGTTGAGCAGGTAATTTTGTTTTAAATGATTTTTGTCGTTAATCAAAATCTTGAAAACAATTGAAACGAAAATCTGAAGTTTTGAATCACGTTTTAAATAGACGGAGTATGAGAAGTGTAAACAAGTGTGAAAAAAATTATTTGATCACTTTCACACTTTCACACTTTGTCCCGCCACGGAGTCTCATTGGCAAGTTTTGAATTTCGGGGTGTGTTTTCACACTTTTGTAATCTGAAGACACTTTCACAGAAAGTGCTCAAGTATGAAATTTTTTCGGGTGAGACCTGTTTTTCTGCACTTCTGAAATTGGTTCTTTACACTTTCTGAGGAGGAGTAAGCGTGAAGAGGAAGTGTGAAGACACTTTCACACTTTCACAGCAATATGAAAAGGTAGACCCCTAGTGTGAAGCAGAAATGCGAAAGTCCTCCCCAGAAAGTGTAAAGAACCAATTACAGAAGAGCAAAAAAACAAGTCTCATCAGAAAAAATTTCATACTTGAGCACTTTCACACTTTCACAGAAGTCTTCACAAAAGTGTGAAAACACGCCCCAAAATTCAAAATTTGCCAATGAGACTCCACACTGGGATAAAGTGTGAAAGTGTTGAAAATAACCTTAGTTCTCTAACTAATAATAGGCTTAGTTTTACTGGCATTGAGAAGGTGCTAAAAGCTTTTCAATGACATTCTCTTCCGCTTCTCTATTCAACATAGCTAACCCTTTTGCTTCCTTTTTGCTATGATTACTCTTGCTAAGTTCTAAATCAAAAAGGTCCTTGAGGACAATTCTATTATAAGAGGTTAAACATGTATTAAGATGAGTTAGTTCGAAAAAGGTCTTTACAATAAAATTATCTTTTATTCTGTGTAATACCTTTATTTTTAACAGAAAGTGTGAAAGTGATCAGATAATTTTTTTCATACTTTACAACTTTTTTAATACTTTTTTAATACTTTCTAATTCTCCGTCAATTTAAAACGTGTCTCAAAACTTCATATTTTCGTTTAAATTGTTTTCAAGATTTTGATCAACGAGATTGATAATGGTTGATAGCATTTATTATTTATTAGCATTTATTTATGACATTAATAACGTATTGATAGTGTTTATGTAGTGCCTGCACAATAACCATTAAATAACCCTTCAAAATGAAATTTTGGAAATTTAGCCTTATTTGATTGTTTTCCCATTTGGATTATTTAATTACTACTTACTTCAAAACTAGGGCTCACCCGATTCCTCCTCACATTTTGCTCACTAGTACAGAAAGTGCTGAAATATTTTCAAGTATGAATTGTTATAAGGTCTCACCCGCTGCAGCTTAACACTCATGCGCGCATCAACATAAAAGTGTGCAATAAAGTCATCTGTGAAAGTGTGAAACTAAAAAGGTAGACCCCTAATGTTTCCTGGATGTCATCTCAAAGCAAAGGCTCTCAAATGTGTGAGGCGAAGAGGACGATCGTGTAAAATCAATTAAAAATTTGTTTTCTAAAACAGTCATAAAATTTTTATTTTTATACAATTTCGATAACCGCCAAAAATAACAACTCAAAATAAGTTCAGGCATATAATTCACAAATTTTAAACTAAATAAAAATATTTTTGGTGGAACGCAGTGTTGATTAAGTTTACCAGCATTAGGAATGAATAGAAAAAAAATTTTTTCGTCATAAAATTTTGTTTATCAATATTTCTGAAAACCTTCGAAAATACCTTCTCAAAATTTGTTTCTACACACCCTAATAATTTTATAATTTCAAATTCATCCGAGTAGATGCGACGAAATGAAACTTGGTAATAGAAACAATTTTTTAAATGTTAAACTCCTGTTAAATATTTTCAGTGGAGTGGTAGAGCGTCAAAATGAATACTTGTATATAACATCATGTCGGATATAATACCAGAATTTTGCGACTGATTTCTTTAGTCTTTTTTATACGGATTTTTATACGTGTAGTTCCACTGCAGTTGGTTTACCAAAGAAAAATACTTATACGAATAAAACGAATCATTGCTACCTAATCCACCAAGNACTATATCCACCAAGGACAATGATAAACTGGAAAACCTTGATAACCGGTATCACATGTTACTCCTGTATTCAATTCTACCTTCTAAATGATTCCATTGCAGTCGGTTGCATTACATTACTGCTTTTTGCACAAGGTGTTTATTTTTTGTTATTAAATTTTAGTAATTTTCATCAAAATTCTAAAAGTTCTCAACAGTTATTTAACTGAAGAGAAGAGATTAAATCTATTAGCATATGAGGAGGAGATCTGTAAGTTTTATTTGATTTGAAACAACTGACACCACAATAACTGGCTGTGGAGTGGACTGTTCAATGCTCATTGCCTATATCTGATTTTCCAGAGGGAAAGTGATACTTTCAACATGATGAGCTATCAAGACATGGATAGGATGAATTCACGCCAATCGAATCGGTAGAGTTTAGCTATTTATTAATACAAAGTCATTAATCTGTTTTCCACCCTGTTTTTCCACTCACTCTAGTGCCTCCAAATTTCCAACGACGCTTGCAATATAGCCAGCAAGACGAATTAATAACCTTCTCGTCCCCGTTTTTCAATAAAATTAGTTACTCTGTCCTGGCTTGAAATAAATCTTTCCCGTCTCGTACTTTTTTTCCCAATGAAATTACATTGCATTATTCGAAAATTAAGCATTTTCAAATCTAATTTATTGTTATACAGAAAAATCTATTGTTATCGAGTGCCTAGTGTTGGATTTTAAGTTAAGTGATTCCATTTCGAATAAAGAATTATCGAACGGAGAATTGAATTTCAATTTTGCTTTCGGGTTTGTTATGGAAAATTGGATTCCGATTTCGAATGAAAAAATTATTTCGATTGGTCTAAGTTTCAAGTGTGTATTTTTGGAACATCAGTTGCACTACAATTGCAACCCTGCCGATTGATCCTGATTTTGACTGTACGATTGCAAACCACTTTTACCCCCGAACTTTTGGATATAACCATACTTCTTACTCAGACTAGTGGAAATCGAAATCCAAATTCGGAGTCCTAAGGTGATCGAAATCGAAATCGAAATTTGCATTTCCATTCGAATAAGTCGAATTTTAGATATAAATTTTGTGCTAACTTTTATTTCTTTATTTTTTATTGTATTAAATAATACTAGCAAATTAAGTATGATTACAAAAAAATCGATTTCCTGATGCATACATTTCGGTAGATATTTTGAAAGTTAAAATGCATAAATTCGAGGTGCTCGACATACATTAAAATCCATAATCCCAAGCGGATCGAAATCAGTTTTTCATTCGCAATCGAAATAGTAATCGTAATCCATTATCTATACAAATCGAAAGTGAAATCGAAACCCATAACTTTCCGGCCTCTCAAAATCGAAATCACAACTTTTCGGGTTCTTGAAATCNATTATCTATACAAATCGAAAGTGAAATCGAAACCCATAACTTTCCGGCCTCTCAAAATCGAAATCACAACTTTTCGGGTTCTTGAAATCGAAGTTTCGATTTCAAATGATCGAAATTTTAAATTTTGACTTCAAATGATAGAAATTTCATATTTCGATTCGAGCTAAGTTACAAATGTGAAAATAACATGTTTCACTCGTCCTATCCCCGTCTTTTGAAAAAAATTAGCTTCACTCCTTCCCGTCCCCGCGGTTTGGTTGAAAAATCTTTCCTCGTCCCCCCCCCCCCTCTTCTTTAAAAGAAACAGGGTTCTCCGTCCCGTCCCAGTCTTCATAAAAACAGACTTCCCCGTTTTTCCCAACAAATAGACTCACCAGTCCCCGTCTTTTCAAAAAAAGAAACCAATCCAAACCCCTCCGAACGGGGACGGGAAAGACGGGATGCCGAACACTGTCTTAGAGAGTGTACCTTAGATATCTTTCCTTTTTTGTTAACTTATTCTAAATCACTATGCTTTCTACCGGGCAGAATATGTGAACGCTTTTTATCTTTTTGCTATACAATCTGTAGGTGAAAAAAAATAAAAAGCGTTCACATATTCTGCCCGATATGGTAGCAAAGATGAGGGGTAGTAATAGATAGGAAAAGGTATGTAGTTTTCTGATGACCAATCACTAAGAGAGAATAGATAAGAGGACGAATCACGAAGAGAGGATATAGACCAATCACGAAGAGAGAATATATGGGAGTTGGTGATGTTACAAATTATAAATTACAAATTACGAATTACAAATCCCTCCCCCGTTGAAGTTTTTTAGCCTCAATCTCTCTGAAGAGCTTATCTATTTTACTATCCCTCATCTATGACTTTCTAGTTATTAAGTTTGGCTTCTAAACTCTGTCTCGAAAATCTTATNCTATTTTACTATCCCTCATCTATGACTTTCTAGTTATTAAGTTTGGCTTCTAAACTCTGTCTCGAAAATCTTATCTATAACAAAGAAATGGAACAAAAACCTACCCCTATTCTCAAAATGTAAAGATATTTCAAAACTTAAACGGGACCACTTCGGCTGACTAACTTACAGGAAAAAAAGGATGACTCTCTTTAACTCCTTTTTCAAGGGTTACGGAAAGTCACAAGGAAGAGGTTACCTTTTCAGGGGAGAGTACGGATAGTAACAAAAGGAAATATAAATGTGGATTTTTGCTTACACNCTATTTTACTATCCCTCATCTATGACTTTCTAGTTATTAAGTTTGGCTTCTAAACTCTGTCTCGAAAATCTTATGTATAACAAAGAAATGGAACAAAAACCTACCCCTATTCTCAAAATGTAAAGATATTTCAAAACTTAAGCGGGACCACTTCGGCAGACTAACTTACAGGAAAAAAAGGATGACTCGCTTTAACTCCTTTTTCAAGGGTTACGGAAAGTCACAAGGAAGAGGTTACCTTTTCAGGGGAGAGTACGGATAGTAACAAAAGGAAATATAAATGTGGATTTTTGCTTACACATTTTACAGTCTCCATGTTCCCTGATCATGTCATGAGCATGACTTTGTTATTTTTTCACCATAACGATTGACTTTTGGTAGGGATATGCCGAATGGGGNAAAAGGAAATATAAATGTGGATTTTTGCTTACACATTTTACAGTCTCCATGTTCCCTGATCATGTCATGAGCATGACTTTGTTATTTTTTCACCATAACGATTGACTTTTGGTAGGGATGTGCCGAATGGCGTTTTTTTTGATATTCTCGAATACGAATATTCGTTTCCTGAAGACTAACTATTCCCGAATATTCCAGAATAATTCACAAACGATAAAACAATTAAAAATTTGTTCTTTGTTTAATTTTTCTCCACGACATGATCACATGAGACAGAAACATCAATTCAAAAACCTAGTTCACATACCATCTCATTGGCCTTGTTGTTTCAAATTCACATTTGAATTAATAATTTTCTAATTAATTTTCTAATTAATCATTTCAAACGCGACTAAATAGTGAATCGGATTCAGGTAAGCAATAAGCATTAGATTAGCAGTTTAAAACTCATGTTTCAATTTTGGTACTCTGCTTCCTGAATCCAATAAATTGTTATAATGTTACTTTTATATTATATTTCACAAAAGTCATTAAAAAAAATTTGTTTTTTTAATTTCATATCAATGCTTCCTAAGTGCAACTATTCCCGAACACAGAGACCAGTATGTATTCGGGAATAGGAATATTTAGGAATAGTGAAATTTCTAGCTATTCCTAGACGAATATTCGGCACATCCCTAACTTTTGGTTTAAATTCTAGGAAACGAACTTGGTGGAAGTTCGTGATTGTTCTGATTTGTGCATTGGTGGTGGCATTATTGGTTTATGGAATTTCTTCATCTAGTGGCACAAAACCTGGATCGAAAACATTGACTTCAGATGTAAGCTTTTCAAAATGATGAGTGTACTTGAAAGTTAGCAGACTCGACTCCCACTTTTCCAGAATATGTCCCTAAGGTGCAATGGATGTTGGGCATTTTAGTATAATTTGTTTCCGACCAATTCGGAAATTCCGTAACGATGTGTTCAACAATTCCGGTGTTTTTACAAAACAACATTAACTAAATAAATTGAAAGGCTGTCCAACAGAATAGTAAAGTCTCAACAAGATACCTCCAAGATGCATAGTAACTAAATAACTTAGCTCTCATATTGAGGAAGTAAACCCACCCTTGGTTATAAAAATGAAAACCGTCGTCGGTGTTAAATCTAAGGTTTTTTCAACCAGCCTAGAGGGTGGAAACATAAGGGGGCACTGCCTGGAGTAACGCCTGATGCAAACTTTCTCATTGCGTTGGCAGTGAATATTTTTTGCTTTCTCTTGTTGTTGTCGTTCCCAATACCAAAATTTAAATTTTCTTTCAATCGTCGGAAAAAATATTTTCGTTAGCCATTCTCTGTGCATTCGCTGTTTTTTTCTCCGGAAAAAGTCTAAAATACAATTTTGTTAGTTTCTGCATTATGGATAACTTTACAAAAAATAATTCTAATTAATCGAATATGTAAGCGGTTGAAAAGCAGACTTGCTTTGCGGCGCATGCTTGGGGAAAACTTATACCTTGATTTGTTTAAATTTGTTAATATGGAATAGAAATAAATATTTTGCCACCCTTTGAAATCCTTAATTCAAGGACGCCCAGTTTATGCGTAAAATTTAAAAATATTATACGGCGTTTACAAAAAAATTTATGCGATATTATGCGCGGTGATTTAAAAGCTTATATTGACCTTCTGATGCCCATCAATACCTTGAAAAGAATTTGTGTGCGTTTATATGAGCACCACGGACGTTTCTTTATCGAAAACAAGTTGTATTAGAGCCATGAATTTCAAAAATTTATTATNAATTTAAAAATATTATGCGGCGTTTACAAAAAAAATTATGCGATATTATGCGCGGTGATTTAAAAGCTTATATTGACCTTCTGATGCCCATCAATACCTTGAAAAGAATTTGTGTCCTTTATATGAGCACCACGGACGTTCCTTTATCGAAAACAAGTTGTATTAGAGCCATGAATTTCAAAAATTTATTACCTCCGACAAAGAAACGAACCCAGATATTGCTAGATTTAGCAAAATTTTTGAAATAAAATTGGTTAAATGTGTCCGATAAATAAAAATCGTCAAATTATTGGTATTCGAACAACAATGTGCTCTTACGATGGTACAAAATGGAGCAAAAACTGTAAAAGTGCGACGCAAAATAAATTATGCGTTTACGTTGAGATTATGCGTTATTATGCGAATTAATATTGCGTTAATCGACTCCATTTTTCCTAAATCGTGAAGATCCTAAGTATCACCAATTAGTGTTGCTTCGCTGTGATTATGTAAATGCATAGAAACGGCGTCCTTGTTAATAAATAAAAAAAGTAGGTTACTAAATGTTTATAAAAGGCAACAACGTAACAAAATATTTTAAACAACTCAGTGTTTCCCACTCACAGTGAGACAAAATGTCGACGTAAGAGAAAATAAAACATGAGGCTTTGAATTGATTTTGAATTTAAGTCTCAGAAAAAAAAGATTTGCAATTGACCAAAATAATAAAGTATTGTATATGATATTTGTAACAAAAATATTATTAATTTCGATTAAGAAGAATTTCTGCAGGGATGATTCTTAAATGTTGCAAGAACTTTAAAATTTTACGCGATATACACGGGTGCATGGTACCTATCTAGTAAAAGTCGAAAAAATACGATTATTTAATTAAAAATTTAACTGACATAACAGGGTATGCCCGAGTCGTATTCAGGACCATTTAGTGCGGATTCCGTTATCATGGTTGGTAAGACGGGTAAACAAATTGGGGTCTTATCTTTGAGTCAAGCGACAAATGACGGTCCGGTTACGATTACGGGAGAGATCGCTGAATTGTCACCCAATTCGAAACACGCATTTCACGTCCACACCTATGGGGACCTGCGACAGGGTTGTGACAGTACAGGGACCCACTTTAACCCATTTAATGTAAGTTGAATTAGCGCATAAGTGTATTATTGAATGGACACTAGATTTTTTTTTTGGTTTGAGCAGCAAACCCACTCAGGACCTACAGCTACATCTAGACATGTTGGAGACTTAGGAAACATTGAAACTGATAGCAATGGAACAGCTAAAGTTCATATCGAAGATAATGTGATTTCTTTGGCTCCTGGTGTCAGTTCTATAATCGGAAGAGCATTTGTAGTCCACGAAGGAGTTGATGACCTGGGGAAAGGAGGAGTTCCAGAAAGCCTAACAACAGGAAATGCAGGTACCAAATATGGTTGTGGTATCATTGGGATAGCAGCTCCAACGACGAGTAAATAATGCAGCTCTCTACTTTCATTATCAAGCATTTATTTAATGATTTTTGAAAAATGTTCAGGCCAAATGAATATTTATTACTCCAAAAATAGAATTGTTGCACTAAGTTGCACACAATGAGGTAAATGACAATAAATCAGAAATATCATTTTCAAGTAAAAACTAATTTTTACCTCAATTGCGACTAAAAGTTAAGTTAGTAACCCAATAATCCAAAAAAATATAATCAACCACGCTACAAAATGAAATAGATTACTTAGGTTACGGTTACTCAACGCATGCAGATTTTTAGGAATGTTTCTATACTAACGAGAAATTTTAAATTGATATTGAAATTCTATTTTTTCTAATAACTTCTAAATCAATTAATATTGCTATGGAAAAGAGATAGATTTTTATTAAATTGTATTGTGAAGGAATATGAAGAGCGCAGACGCGGATACGATGATTGGTTGAATCAAGAGTTTCTTACACGAGGATTTAAGTTACACCAGGCCAATACTTTAAGACACGTACCGATAAGCCATAATTCCAGCCACAGCTACAATGAGACCACCGGCGAGGAGAGCTAGATTCAGAGGTCGCTTGAAACCATTTTTTGAGTCTGTAGAATTTTCTTTTGTATTTGATGCTGAAGTATTGAACATTCGTTTGTAGAGGAGCTTCTCATTCTGTTTCTCTTCCTTCCGCTTTTCAGAAAGCTTACTCAGTTCCTAAGATACCAAAAATTTTATATAATATATATGTTTAGCGTGTAACCTAGTTTGAATTGTAAAAAAAAAATGTTTTACTTGTATCACGGCTTTGTTATCAGGCTCCAGACGAATTGCTTCACGTAGTACGACCAGTGCTTCATCAGTATCACCTTTTGCAGCGAAAATCTAAAACATAATGAAAAATTATTACTTCAGATTGGTTAGAGATTAAGAAAGATGGTATAATGAAGATGTATGGTCATGTGGTAAGTATCTTACTTTTCCTTTACGAAAAAGTGCTTTCACATTCTTTGGTTGGCACTTGAGAACGAATTCAACAGATTTAAGTGCTGGTCCATAGGCTTGTAGTTTGAGTTGAGCAGCAGCCATGTTGTTATATGCTTTCAGTCTGTCTTCGAATAAAGATTTTACTTCTTCTGTGATTTTTGCCTAAAAATTAATATTATGACATGGTGGTGAACAACCAGCTAGAACAAGGTGTCTAAAATTCAATAGTTCCAAATAATTGAATTACGTTTTCAGTTTTGTCATCGGATTTTGGAATAGAAATCCCACCTTCGACTTCATCCAGGAATTCTAGAGCCCTTCGATAACATTGTACTGCAAGAGCAGCTTCTCCTCTATCGTACCACCAATTTCCTCGTTCTCTCTTGCGGATCCCAATGTCCCGTCGTTGTGACACAGATAATTGTTCTAACTCTTGTTCTTGCTCAAATTCAACCAATTCAACTGTGTAAAGAAGCCATGCATCAGCTGGAACAAGAGGTGAAAAACCTTTTGGGCCGTAACCAAATCTTGGAGCTATAGAAATCAAACTAACTTCTCCTTTACACATAAGTGGAATAGCTAAATCCAATCCAGTGATCACCTAGAATATCAGGAAACAATGAAATCTCAACATTAAGTTCATGTAAGGTGAGTGTTTTGTTGAATAAGGATGAATTACTTCAGCATCACCAAGTTGACAAGTAAATTTGTCGATAGATTCAAATATGACAGATTCGTTGTCCTTCAAGCACCCTTTAAAATTAATTGTACAAACTTCACCGCGTAGAGGTCGTGTATGTGATACTCCTTCGGTAATTACCTAAAAATCAACATCATCATTAGTGGTAGGAGAAAAGCGCCGTCAGCTGATTGTATCCTAACAAAACAATCTTTATGCTAAGAACCTAAGATTTTTATAGGAAATATGGCGGCTGACTAGTCGAAAAATCCTGAGAAAAAAAAGCATACACCATACACCATACACCATACACCATACATCATATACCGTATGTTCCACATTAGTTTACTTTACATTCTCCGCTTTTCCCCAAAAAATAACCAAGGTGGCTGAATAATTTATTCTCGACTGAAAGGTGGTGTGAACTTCGCCAACACTAAATTTGATTTATTCTCGACTGAAGATAAAGGTGGTGTGAACTTAGCCAACACTAAATTTAATTTATTCTCGACTGAAGATTTTTAATTTATTCTCGACTGAAAATAAAGGTGGTGTGAACTTAGCCAACACTAAATTTAAATTATTCTCGACTGAAGATTAGGTTATTAATGTAACTTTGTACTCAGAACTCACCACTGCAGTTTATGTGGACGTGAAGGACCATCACTGTCCTTGGGTAAGAATAAAGTTTGTAAGTAGAATTTTAATGCACGCAACTCAGCACTAATTTTTAAAACGCATGTGCTCTTATGTAAACTTATTCTTACACAAGCACAGTGATACAAAAAATGAAGTGTTGAGTTCTGAATATAAGAAATTTCATGAATACACCAATTTTCAGTGTCCAGAACAAAATTAAATCCATAATCAGAAATTTATGAAAACGAAACTTCGGTGAGTTATTTTGAAGATCTTACTAGTTTTTGAGGTTAATCTAAATCCTCGCCAATTGTCATCACTATGGACCAATCAATTAAATTTTGAAATAGTGATTAAATCAAATAAATACTGATTGCCCAATCCACTCCCTTAGCTTCTAACCTGTTGTCGATTTGATGCATGTCGGCTAAGTTCACACCACCTTTTGATTCAACGTGCGCATTAAGCCACCTTGGTCATTTTTTGGGAAAGGCGGAGAATACACAGTAAGCTTTAATGTGAAACATACTGTACACCATACACCATACATCATACACCATACACCGCATACACCATACACCATACACCATACACCGCACACCATACACCGCATACACCATACACCATACACCGCATACACCATACACCATACACCGCATACACCATACANCACCACCTTTTGATTCAACGTGCGCATTAAGCCACCTTGGTCATTTTTTGGGAAAGGCGGAGAATACACAGTAAGCTTTAATGTGAAACATACTGTACACCATACACCATACATCATACACCATACACCGCATACACCATACACCATACACCGCATACACCATACACCATACACCGCATACACCATACACCATACACCCCATACAGCGCATACACCATACACCTCCATATAATCACCCATACCGAAAGCAAGGTATAAAATTTACAAGTTTTTTTTCTTTTTTTCGCATAGAAATCCGCTTTCAGGACATTTGAAATAATTCTGAAAATTTTTTGATAAAAAATTTTAATAAAAGAAATTTTGAAAACAAAGTACAAAATTTGAAAAAAATTTTTTTTTAAGTCCAAAATTTTGATTTTGGGTTCGACTATATGTATTTTTTGGAAAAAACGTATTATACGTATTATACCGTATTATACGTATTATACCGTATTATACATGATGTATAATATAGTATTTTTTGTATTCTTTGCAGATCATCTAGTTTTTTTTACAAATGTATATTTTTAAACAAAAAAGATTGCGAGATCATAAAGTAAAAGTCAATTTAGTTAAGTCATTTCAGTTGTTTCCAGTAGGCGTAAGGCGTAAATATGATTATAAATGAAACTGATAAGCTCCTTGTCCTAATCTGAGTGGCGGTGAACTTAGTAGAGTGATAATAATTTTTCCTTTTTTAGAAATACTAAAAATACGAAGAATACGTTTTTTCCAAAAAATACGTATTAACCCCAACCCTGGCTCCCGGTACGGGTACTTTAGAGGTTTACCTTACTTTTGACCTCAAGCGGTCACTTCAGAGAAAATTGTTAGATGGAAATGTTGTTAAGCTTTGCATTCTGAGTATCTTTTATATATACATTTTTTGTCAAAAAAGAAACCAAAATTTTTTAATTCAAAAAAATTTTGGATTTTGAAAAAATTTTGGACTTAGAAAATTTTCTAAAATAAATTTTTTTTTTTAACTTATTCAGAATCGCTTCAGAAGGACCTCCAACTAATTTCTATGCAAAATATTTTTGAAAAACAACTTAGAAATTTTTTACCTTGACCCCGCCAATGCTAAATGCATTGGAAGTTGACTTGACTTTTGACCTGACATTTGACCTGAACGGGTCACCACAGAGAAAATTGTTAAATTAAAAAGTTGTTTGCATTTTCATTCAGAGCAAATTTTATAGAAGAAATTTTTTGGGTTACAGTCGAACCCAAAATCAAAATTTTGGACTTAAAAAAATTTTTTTTCAAATTTTGTACTTTTTTTTTTTAATTTCTTTTAAAATTCTTTATCAAAAAATTTTCAGAATTATTTCAAATGTCCTGAAACGGATTTCTATGCGAAAAAAACGAAAAAAAACTTGTAAATTTTATACCTTGCTCCCGGTATGGGTGATTATATGGAGGTGTATGGTGTATGCGGTGTATGGTGTATGGTGTATGCGGTGTATGGTGTATGGTGTATGCGGTGTATGGTGTATGCGGTGTATGGTGTATGGTGTACAGTATGTTCCACATCAAAGCTTACTGTGTATTCTCCGCCTTTAACAAAAAATGACCAAGGTGGCTTAATCCGCACGTTGAATCAAAAGGTTGTGTAAACTTAGCCGACATGCATCAAATCGACAACACTTTAGAAGCTAAGGGAGTGGATTGGGCAATCAGTATTTATTTGATTTAATCACTACAGTGGAATTCGTTTAATGTCACTCCTTCTGTCACATGTCACCAATCACCAATTAAAAAATTCCCGGCGGATGTCCATGCACTTAAGGGTAAGAATAGGTCGCCTTATGTCACTTCGCCTAAAGTCATTTTTCATCTTGAGTCACCCATTCCAACCCCACACATGGAAGTTTACTTCTTTTATTGGCAACTTTGGTGCCATAGTTAGAATTTCATTGATCTTTTTTCTTAATTTCTTTCCAAATTGTATACATTCAACTTACACCCTAATAAAATGGGGAAAGAAACATTTTCCTAACGAGA